>CM036541.1:5371349-5481349 GCA_020745685.1 Tautogolabrus adspersus | reverse complement strand
GTGTGTGTGTGTGTGTGTGTGTGTGTGTGTGTGTGTGTGTGTGGTGTGTGTGCAGAGCCAGTCTGTAATCCAGTGGCCTATATAAATAAGCTTTGTAGTGTATAAACAGTTTTATGAACAGGCCTTCAACTGCCTTCAACATAATAAGAGAGCTGAGTTACATGTGCACCCCCTGAGCAGACCGAGCAGAATTTGTGTGTGTGTGTGTGTGTGTTAGTGTGTGTGTATGTGTGTGTGTCTATGAGGAATAAACAAACACACAGGGAGCAGTGAGCGAGCCAAAAACAGCAGCTTTCCCTCTCACCACGGACGAGGAGGAGGAGGAGATGTTAGCGTGGACGCCGAATCGTTCGCATAAACACGACGAGTCAGATCAATAAACAATCCTCCATCATGGAGAGTAGTCTGCGTGACGTCACAGAGACGCTGTCACAGCTGCAAATAGTGCAGATTGGGAAATAACACGGGTCTTTTTTATGTCTTATTGTTCTCTGTCATTGTTTTAGAATGGTTTACCGAACAAGATAATCTTTTGTTTTCTAAAGATCTGCCTTCCTTGGTCATCGTCGCTGTGGCGCAGACTTCCCAGGGATCAGCTGTCAATCAGAGTGTGTGGGCAGCATGACGTCTTTCTCTTGAGGGTTTTTTTCAGTTTTACCCTTTGATGTCGACGTCGTTGTTGTTGTGTGTTCAGCCGCGGTGGCAATGATTGCCACTCATGGTCTGCACTTCTGTATATTCTGAACCCACTGCACATGCAAAATGCATCACTTCCTGTGCAGCCAGACCATTTGTCTGAATAAAAGGCCGACTGTGCCTGATCAATCCTGCACATGCACAATTATAAGGTTTTTTTTAGAGCAGTCATGCAACCTAGCTGTGCCTTTACACTGACTTATATCTGCCATGTCAAAACATACGTGGTAATGCATTTGAGACAAAAAAATACTGTATTTTATGGGTTGTATTTGTTCAATATTGTGTTGTTTATAAAGTTAAAAATCTGAAAACTTACAGACTGCTGTAAAGTTAAATGAACACATGTGCATGGTTCAAATTTGAGTATGCAAATGTTCAGAATGGACACTGACACAGACACCAGCTACCTGTAAATGATCTCACTGTGCAGTTTGCATGTTGTGCTGTTATGATTCTGTTTCCTTTCAACTACTTATATAACAATAAGAGAGTCTCAATATCTCAACTGGACTCTTCTCTTGTCACTGTTCTTTCCCACTGCAATAAGAGGTCAAAGGTCAAATTCAGTCCAAGGCCTTTGTCTTGCACAAAGGCACTTTGGCAAATTCAAGGTTAAATCTAAAGTCGATTTAAAAGGAAGGCAACTCCTCAGATTCCACACCAAAAGAGGAATATGGAAACAGTAACATGATGTCTATTGTGTGTATCACAATCATTGTAGAGGCCGAGCTTAAAACACACAAACGTAAACTAAAGGAAAAGTATGCAATGTGTTAAAACTATAAAAGTTGTATGAAATGTAGGATTTAAGGAAGCAATGCTTTGATTTCTCAGCTTTTGCTGCTTCGATTTTGACACCTATTGATAACCATTCTTTGTTCTCTGGGAACCTCCAACTTTTTAGAAAGGCAATGTTAAATTGCTTGATTTCCCCTTTAAATTACTTGAAACGATTTAGCGATGCTTCCTTAATTCTTTATTATGCGAGAGAATATGTGCGTGCATTAAGCATTACCAAACAGGATAGAGGATAAACCAACAGGCTCACAGGTCTGGACTATCCCTGCAGAAGCGATCATTTCACATGAAGGACTTCAGGTTCTATTCTGAGCAACATAAAAATCATTTCTTTCCGATCCGTGTTTTATTACTGCATCCAAAATTTGTAAGCAGTGAGGTCCAATTTTTTTTTTTTTGGGTTCCGTCTGGATTGCAGACGCGCTCTGCAAACACACACCCACACATTTACAGCAGGACAATAATCAGCAAATATGCAGTTTATGGAGGTTTTTCATGAGCACTGAGTATAAAACACAATAGAGCCTGTTGGCCTCGCTGGCAGATTATTAGCTTTTCCAGTCATTCCAGAGGCCTGCTGTATGTGTTATCCTTCGACTGATGCTTTCTGCACACCCCGAACATGTTTACATTCAGTAAGCTCATTCAAAATGTCGACACAGTCAGATTCTCGCTGCACTGGGAGACAAACGCTGCAGTTCAAACGCTGCACTTGAGTCCACTAAATAAAATCTTGTGTTGAGAAAGAAAGACGGAGCAACAATAGATTAGTAATGGCAGCCAGTGTGTGAAATCTCTTTGTAGGCTCGCCGGGATGTGCTTCAGACACACACACACACACACACATACACACACACACACACACACACACACACACACACACACACACACACACACACACACACACACACACACACACACACACACACACACACACACACACACACACCAAACATACTGTAATTGATTCAGTATCAATTGGCTGTCCCTGATTTGCATTGACTGTTAATGTTGCAGGGAGAGAGACGGACGCATGAGCCAAAAAGGGAAGAAAAAAAAAGAGGAGGGAGAGAATATGCATGTGACAGAGAGAGATCTGACACCGAGCCAGACAATGATGGGTGTTAAAAATGCACTAATGTGTATTGAGGTGGGTAGCATTAGCCAGTGATGATAAGCTAATTGCTAATCATTAGATCACAGGCTAACAATTCTCATGTTACAAGGCTAGAAGTCAGGAAGGCTCTTCATATTTCAGGATAGAAAATATTCATGCATCTAATAAATGAGTCTGAAGATTTTTTGTGAGTTGACAACAATCGATAGTATCTCTATTAATAACCAAATTTTGCCATGCTAATATAGCTTATCAGTCAATATTGCTCAATAAAATCAATGGTCAATAAAATGAATAATTCTTTGCACTGGCTGAGTATCAATTTCAGCTCATTAACACACATATTATCACTGATTTCCCATTGAGGGACAGACTAAATTCCTGTTGCCAATTATGAGAAATCAATTGGCAAAACCGGACAGCGGAAATGGTATTTACAGCAGAAATAATCCACAAAGAATTCTTTCTAAAATTTCAATTTTCAAGCCAAGACTTTTTTTCTTCTTTCAGTTAAAAGAGACATGGCCATCCACCCACACCACACACACACACACACACACACACACACACACACACACAACGCACACACACATGCAAACCGTTCTCTTTTGAGACATTAGTGATGCTGTTTCTGAATGAGGGGTGCCTCAGGGATTATAATCAGAATTTTCATCTCAGTCAGGGATTAATAGAATAAATGGGCAAGAGAGAGAGCACTAACGTGTGTGTGTGTGTGTGTGTGTGTGTGTGTGTGTGTGTGTGTGTGTGTGTGTGTGTGTGTGTGTGTGTGTGTGTGTGGTGTGGGTGGGCGGGTATGCTGCCTTTTTGCATCCCTGATCGGCATTTTGCCTGTACAGTCTTGTCTCTCACACACACACACACACACACACACACACACACACACACACACACGCGCGCACACACACACACAGGTAATGTCTGTTCACGGTCGAGGCTGTTTGATATGTAAATAGCAGCGTTCCGGCACAAGTCCGACGCTTTGTGTTCCTCTGAGCCTCGCAGCAGCCAAAGGAGCTCTCTCTCTCCGACCGTGGACACAGATACACAGACATCCCATTATGTAGGCAAGATGCATGCAGAAAAACATGCTACATATGCAGTGATAAAGGAAAGAGCATCAGAATATCTGCATCTTAAGGTGAAAAATATTCCCTAGCTACCATGAGACAGAATAAAAAACCATTCACATTTGATCACTAAAGGGAGAAGAGGATTCTATTTAAAATGTTTGATTATGGATCGTGATTTTACTGACTGAAACCAGAGTAAAACTTTAAATCTGCTGACATAATGTTTAATGTCAAATATTAAATGTTGATAGTCAGTATAAAGTACTTGAAATGCTTTTCTGTTTTGTTATTGTGGTAAATTTGATGCCTTCTTGCTGAGCTGAGGCCTTATTGTCAAGACAGTCGACACAGTGGAATGCCAAGCCAGCATTTACAAATAAGAAACACACGCATTCTTCCCTTGCCTCCTTTAATTGTCATTAAGAATGCTTTTTTGGACGGCGATCATCGTGGCTTAAATTCCTGCAGATTTCTTTTTTCTGCCTTTCACATATTTACCTCAGCGTGACAGTTTGGGGTCAATTAGGATGAAAGCTGGGGTCGGGGAGGGAAATACTGGCTTTAATTATCGCCTATGAGGATGGATGTGTTGCGTAAATTCAGCCTGTGAGGTGGTGTGTGTGCCCAGTGGCTGAGACAAGGTCCAGAGAAAGCTCTGATTAAAGAGGAGACATGTAAATAAAATGATGTATTCATGCTACAGATGGATATTTTACAAGCCAGATTTTCTCCTCGGTTTAAGCGTTTAATAATGCTCGGTCTGTCTGCTGGTTCGGCTTGACGTCAACTTCAGACAAGATATATAACGCTGCTGTCCTGTTTTCTTCTTCTCCTGTCTGAGTGTACAGCTGTTCCTACCAAGACGTTCCCACACACAATGCTATTGAAGCAACCAGACGCCTGTATTATGATGTAAATCGCTCTAATAACCCAGTTTAGCCGGTGAGTGTCTGTGAGTGAGTGTGTGTGTGTGTGTGTGTGTGTGTGTGTGTGTGTGTGTGTGTGTGTGTGTGTGTGTGCGTGTGTGGGAGTGGGTGTTGAAATGTATTGTCACAGCAGAGATACAAGCAGCTTTTCCCAAAAATAAAAAAAGTGGCATTACCTTCTTAAAGCTGACGCACATTAGACACAAATGCATCTTTGACAAAACTTTTCCTAATCGCCACGTCCTGCCTCTGTAAAAACTGTTAGAACTGAGATAATTAACGACAACCGCTTATTGTGCTTATACTTCCTCAAATGCACCCTAACTCTAAAATGGAAACAAACTGCAACATTTAGGAATCCTGAGTTGCATTCAACGAGCAAAGTGATAAAGTGTGTATTTTGCTGGTGTGTTTCCGCCGCTCTATTTCATCTTCACCCCTTTTTTTCCCTCCCCCTTTCTATCTTTCTGTAACAGCTAATTTAGTACAGGCAGCCCGCCACTAAAAACTACTGCTAATTAAAATGCACGAGAAAGAAAAAAAATGGCGCTGCAACAAATAATTAGTGGTGTTAAGACGCTTTAAATAAACGACTTTCCCTACTAAGAGAAAAACTAAAATTGGCGTTTCCCTTTCGCCACTCGCCTCTCATTTGTACTGAGAAAAGAGGCGGAAGGAAATGGAAGATATAACTGGAGTAAAATCACGCATTTTACCTATGAAGTTTGGTATGGAGGTAAACTGAAGAGAGGGAAACAAATGAAAGGGATGGAGAACTGGGCTTCTGCGGGTAAGATGGCAGTGAAAGGGGGGGCAAAACCACACCGAGAGCAGGACACATCTGCTAGGGCCACATGAGAGAACTGCACACACAAATACACTTACACACACACATAAGTGTTATGCAAGAACACACATTATGCATACCCAATCCCAGAAAGAGGCTGCAGTTACTCCCCAGACGAAAAGTCGCACACAAACACAGTTTTTCCAGCATCCAGTGCAACACACACAAACACACACACACACACACACACACACACACACACACACACACACACACACACAAAATGTGGTCTCCCAGGAGCACTCACACACTGACCAGCAGTACTAAGTCAAGGTCATCAAGTCTCTTTGCATCTGGCCTACAGGGGTTTGGGTACCATGGCTAAACTGGGGAAACTGGGAAGACACATGCACCCTTTTTTGCATTGTTTTTCGGTGGATCAGTCAAAGGACGAATAGACAGACGTGGGTCTGTAACATTATCTGACACACACTAAACACTGCCCTTTGCACGAGACAGTAAAGACAGAAGACGATTCACACACAAACTCACAGACAGGGAGGGAAAGCTGTTGTAAATCAAAGCAGTGTGTGTCCCTTTTTTGTGTGCTATAAATGAAAACAGAGGCGTTCTCTCCCGGGTCTCCTCCCCACCTGTGACGTCCCTCTGTTTTTGTTTGTCTGAAACATTCCCCCAAACAATGCTCAGCCAATCAGATTTCTTTCCATTGCCAGGATTGACATGCGTGTCCCCTAAAAAGCACTTGAGCTCAGTCAGCTACAGCCCCCACATGACCATCAGGAACATGGAGGCCAGACTGGAAACTACCACAACACTCGCACATTGTGTCAATGATAGAAAAACAAGACCTGATGTTGCAAAACACAATACGCTCAAAAGTAACCCTATCAGCGGGTAAATCCCATTTAGAAAGGTAGGATGGGGACAAAGAAAGCTGGAAGAGTTCATTTATCCCTTAATGTGGAACAAATGTTTATTATAAATAGCTCTGATTGATTTATCATATTTAACTTCCTTTTTTGTTCACATAAGCCAATAATCACACCCTCTGCAAAAACTCACAGCCTCAGAAAGACGCGTCTATCTAAATTTGAGTACCTGTGCAACTATGGTTTAATCCAGACAAAGGTTGTGTGTGTTTGTTGGTGTAAAAACAATTCTGGTTACCTGGGAGGGGCTCCAGTTTGGGAAAAATCCCTCGAGGCGACGAGAACCTGTCCTCGTCGTCTTCTGCCAGTGTGGCCTGGACGCCCACCTCCACAGGCCTCCTGCTGCGCCGAGAGCCCAGCGCAGGCGATGGGGTTAGGGCGAGGCCAGGGGAAGGCGAGGGGGGCTTGTCCAGCCCCCGGCCAACAGTCAGGCAGGGAGGCCCGTGGCATCGCTTCCTCTTGTGCTCAATGAAGAGCAGGATGTCCGCCAGGGGGAAGGTGGCCTGGCACTGGCCGCAGGTCAGCAGGTCCTGCTCCAGAGAGGGGTGAGAGGGGTCATGACCCAACCGGGCCAGCCGGCCCACGGTCGATCCTGGGTGGTGCCCATTGAAGCCGCTGCTCTCCTCTGAGTGCTCTGAGCAGCGTTCTGACAGCTCCTCCGACGAGATGACAGCCGTGGACAGAGGTTCGGCTGCTGGCAAGGCAGAGGGGGAGAACAGGCATGGAGGAAGAGGGAGAAGAAGAAGAAGAGGGTGGGAGGGAAGAGGGAGAGTGAATTTAGAAAGTGACGGTTACGCTCAACAACAAAAGCAACAAGCACATGTTCAGATTTTTTCTATAATTAAAACCTATTGATTGAACTATTTGTGAGAATAAATGACAAGAGAAAAGGAAGTCACACAGAGGATCAGAGCTCAAGAGTCAAAGCTAAAGACAAGCTGACATGTAGTGCACGCAATAAGGGGGTGAGAAAATGTGCCTTGTAATGATAGAAATGCATGCAATACAGGAAAAATGATTACAGCAGGAGCTGGTCTGGATCACACATCAGAAGAGTGAAATGGGAAAGAATATGCTGAATAGCTGCAAAGCTCAAATCAGATTCCTCAAAGATAACAATTTCAGAGCCAATGACAGGGAGAGCTTAGAAAAATGATGGTTAAACACATAAGCTAAATATGTGGATGACTTGTCTATCCTTGTTTGTACAGATTTTGATCCTGTAATCAGCAGAAGGGAGAACTGTCACAGAGCAGCGTCAGAGCCGGGAAGAGGACGGGGAAGGCAGGCGGCTCGGTGAGTGTGTGTCAGCGAGAGGGAGAACTTTTCCCTCTGCCCTGATTACATGAGCCTGCCTTACAGTTCTTAAATATCAGCCGCTTGTACAGCGGGAAATCACCCCAAAAAGAGCCGTTCAACCCGATTCCTCACCCCTCCGAGGGCCGGATTAACTCCTAACTACTTTTTTTAAGCAGCCTTTTGTGAGAGCTCAGCCCGTCCTGCAGCAGAGGGAGAGGAGTGTGAAGAGAGCGGCCCACTGAATTAGAGAAGCGAGACGGGAGGACATAATTCACTGTCCCTCTTTTAAAGGAAATCTTCCAGTCCAAGGTGAAGAGTCTGACTCTGTGCTAGCCGCCTAATGCATGTTGACCTTCTTTACTCAGCCGCCAATTTCACATTTTAATGAACTTAAAACCACTGAGAGTCAAAAAATAGATTTTAATTTTCACTGTCTGGGTGATTGGTACAGATTTTGTCTGATAAAAGGGATCCTGTGCATGCATGTGTAACAGTGTGTGTGTGTGTGTGTGTGTGTGTGTGTGTGTGTGTGTGTGTGTGTGTGTGTGTGTGTGTGTTTGTGTGTGTGTGTGTGCGCGCGTGTGTGTGAGCGCGTGAGTATGTGTGTGTGGGAATGCACAAATGTGTGTGTGTGTGTGTGTGTGTATGTGTGTGAGTGTGTCAGAGAAAGAGAGATAGGGTCTGAATGTGGACTACATCCCCTCAAGGAAATATCATTTGAATGCTGCAATCCTGCACGACATCTGTGCGCAAACTGGGACATGGAGATAACATGATAAATTCCCGGCTTGTACCAACACCACCACCACTAACCCCCCACCCCCTCCATCCACCCTATCAACACCCCCCACACACACATACACCCCACCCTTCTCCTCTTTGATTTAACTTTAGGTCAATACAATGCCACGCATGTTACACAACAGATCAAGATAAAACCAAAAAAAAAAAATCTAATGAAAGCTGCATAAGCCCCTCACCTCTGAAGTTGAACTCAAGAGTGGATATCCGCCGTTAGGAAAAAACAAACATTCAGTTGGATTTAACCGAAGTCGAGGAGGGAGGGGTGAAACCTAAATGTTTTTTTTTTATTCTAGCAGGTCCCCATACACAGAGTTAATTTTCCCTAAAATAAAAATGTGCATAAATCACATATTTGTATCTTTTTTTCAAGGCTCCACAGCTGGCTAAAATAAAGAGAGGAACAGTGAGGAGAAGTGTGTCTGTACTGTCTGTTAATCTATCAAAACATGCATATTCACATTCCCTACAGGACGGGGAAAGGAAGGAATAAATGTCCTGAATCTAGTAAGCATGAGGTCAACAGTTCTGCCAGTCTAATAAATAGGTAAAAGCAGGTAGTAAACTTATCTGTATTAGTCTGTCTTTCTGCCCCAAATAATGTGATTGGATATTATTTTCATTTTTGGAAAAATGTGTAGATAAAAATGTGATGAAGGAGATGTCCATATATTATTTAACATTAGAAAAAGCATTGCTTATGGTGGTAACATTTTATAGCTAGGTTGTGTAGTTACACCACAAACACCGGAGATGCACTGCTTGCTCAGTAATCCATTAAAAATGTAGAATGAAAGGAAAAGAAAGTAAAGAAAATGCAGGTGATCTAACAAGAAACAACCAGAGATGAATGTTTCCTTCTAAGTGATTTTGTGCTCCAAAAGTAACACAACCGATTCTATATGCAAAAATATATGGGGTGTAATGTTAGAGGGGGTAAACTGCGAGGTCTGCAGGCATATTACAGCATAGCTTCATGCTGATTTCAGCCTGCACTTGTGTACAAATGTGATGCAAAAAAGGAGATACAAGCAGAGGGGTTGGGTTTGATGTGATGAAGAGGACATGTAGATTTGGATATAAGGTGATGGTGATGGTGGTGGTGGTGTTGGGGGGGGGGGGGGTCCTTCTCCCTCCCTCCCTCCCTTGCTATGTCTTGTATACTATCCCTTTATTCTAAAGAGATCGCAAAATAGTAGCCCGTGTAGATAGGGGTGGCGGTGAAACTGATCAGGTTCGAGCTCAGCGCTGGATTTTCTGATCGCGCTCTGCCTCCTAGCGACGGTTCGTGGACATGGTGGCTGCGCTGTCACCCAGCCGGGGCCACACACACACACACACACACACACACACACACACACGCGCGCGCGCGCGCACACATTACACATACATACACAGTCTCTACCCAAAGAATACATACGCGATAGCCAGTCAACAAACCGAAACATTATCAAGCACTGATGGTCAAAAAATGGCCAAATATCTCCTGGTTTAAGATCTTCGGGCCACTTTCAGAGCCTCAGAAACGCTGCAAGGTGGCGTCCAGTGCGGCACATGGTGCGGTGATAAGCACCACTTTAATAATCATCCCGCAGTTTCCAAACACACATATCTGCTCTCTCGTTGCGTGCCAGATTTACGAATAATAAACTTGTCAATATGAAGTTTAAGTGATAAATAGACGCCGTGCGTAAAGTCGGATTTTTCCAAACAAGTTTGGAATTTTGCTCCTTTTTATATAATCTACTGTGCATAAATGAGCTGACTTTTAGTCCTTACCTCAACTGTGCATGAAACTTTGGAGTCGTATGACTTTTTTTCTTGGTTTGAATTTGACTTAATAAGAAATAATCACAAAATGACAGGACAGAGTGAGGTGTCCTGTTGCTGTGCTTCTTGTCTCTGTAACTCTGAGCTGCAGTGGCTCTAGTGCCGGCTTAGTAAAGAAAGCTTCTCATCTAAACTAAACATCAATAAACAGCTTTTACAGGGGAAGCAATAGAATTTTTATGCGTTAAAATAAATCGATTTGTGTTGTCTCTACTGCCGAGCTGCTGACAGGGGGAGGTAGTTGTAAACAATCAAACACAAGATTTCCCCCTTCGTTCCAAAAATCCAAGTTTTTTTTTAACCTGAATATTATCCAAAAATAGAACGAGAGAGCAAGAGAGAGAGCAGATGAGAACCTTCCTGCAGAGAAGCTATCAGACAGCGATATTCCGGGCATGATTTCTCCACGGAGCTCCGCGGAGAGGACGCGCTCTGCTACCGGGAGCTCTGCGCGCTTCCACTGACCGGAGACCGAGGGGGCACCGGAGCCACAGCGCGTGCATCTATCAGTATATGTATGCACATTCTCACCGTGTATCAAAAGTGCGATAAAGGTTGTAAACCGAAAAACAAAACTTTTTTCTTTCTTTCGGGCTTTTGAGATCTCAGAATGGCTTTACGCACGGAGCTGTCGCACTTCTCTCCATGCTGGTAAGTCCAGGGTCCGAGCGGTGCGTCCGATGTCCACAAGCTCCCCTTTTCCTCCCTTTCCCCCTCTGTGCTGCATGTATTGTAAAGGAGCCAGAAGTGACATGTTTTCTTTCTTTTTGTTATCTCTACTTACGCGAAAAATCCCGCTTGCTTAAGTGCTGGGGTTTGCCTTGCTTGCGGCGAGACATGGTGACTGGCGGCGGCGGCGTTCAGCGCGGATCACATCGGGGAGAGCCGGGGTTACAGAGGAGACTCCGGTGGGGCAGAAAAATATCTTCATCCAACGCCTTTGACATCCACAAGAGGAAAAAAAATAAAAATAAATTAGAAATAATACAAAGATGGCGCGGAGGCGAAGATGGATCGCAGAATCGCCGTCATGGCTTTTTTGAGAAAGGAGAGCGGAGAAAAGAGAGAGAGTGTGTGAGAGAGGTAGATGGAGAGAGAGAGAAGGGGAGAGAGATGGAAAAAATGGCAAAAGCCCCCCCCCTCCACCCCCCGCCCGCCACCCCTCCCCTCAACCCCCCCTCTGAGCTGTGCAAGTTCAAGTGCACGGACGTGACGTTCCCGGCGAACTTGAACGTCAGGCGATGGACGGACACCCGACATACAAAAACATGGGCAGGGCCGAGGCACCCGAGTGGGAGTGGGAGTGGGAGGAGGGACGGACGGGACGCGCAATAACAACACCAATGGACGGTCATTAGAGGGAGAGAGAGAGAGAGAGAGAGAGAGAGAGAGAAGGGACGGGAGGGGGGCTGGACATGAGAAATAGACCCAGTGGAAGCCAATGGACATAGAGATCAGGGGGGCCGGACTAGAGGCACTTGGAGGGAGGGAGGAGTATGTGTGAATGTGTGTGTGTGTGTGTGTGTGTGTGTGTGCGCGCAAGTGAGAAAGAGGCAGAGATGTCTAATGAAAGCAATATGCAGAGAGAGAGAGAGAGAAAGAGAGAGGGAGGTGGACGCAAAACAGGGCAAAGGAAGCCGCGGACAGGAGCTCACTGGAGGGGGGCGGATATAACACTGCTGCATACACTTCAGACCGAAGGAGTGTGTGTGTGTGTGTGTGTGTGTGTGTGTGTGTGTGTGTGTGTGTGTGTGTGTGTGTGTGTGTGTGTGTGTGTGTGCGTGCGTGCGTGCGTGCGTGTGTGTGTGCGTGTGTGTGTGTCAAAGTCTGTTGTCGCATGTGGTGGCCACTGATTGAGTCCGTGAAAAGCGTTGAAAGCTATACAAAAATTTCACCTGCTGAACGCGCGCGTGCATGTACATATGTACATACGTTTGTGTCCTTAAAGCGCGTCCCCATAGATGCTATGTTTGGCACACATGCAGGGAGGACGAGATGGTAAAATGTCGAGGAGCGCAGCAAACTATCCGGTTGCGGCGAACAGGGCGAACAGGTTGAACAAGCAGCAGAGATACAGACACAGACCATAACCTGGTGGCTTCACATATAATGCTTTACATAAATATACACAGAGGTCTGCTTACAGATGATAATCACATCCCGTCCCCGTAAAACAAAGAAGGGATATTATTACATGCAATATCGAGGCTGGTATAACAATATTGCATTTTTTAAAGTAATATAAAACAGTTCTCTAACTATGTTTATGAGATTTATTAGAATATGTCCCACAGTTGTGATTATATGGATTTTTACAAAGGGCTGGACATTTTTCTTCAGTATTTATATTTGCACCAAACTCCTCCAACTAAAAGGAAAATATTACTGGTTTATCATTTATAATTCTTTGGAGTCATTAGAGGAACTCCTGTCTGGTTTTGAGGTCTGGGTCACTTTAACACCAGTTTTGTGCCATAAATGATATTCAGCAGTTCTGATGTGAGTAAGGCGCACAGTCTGTACAGTATTTGGAGGTGTACAGTATGTCTTTTTTTTTTAACGGGGCAAGTTTATAAGGGGCACTATAGGGTCCTCAGCCCCTCTGCCCGCCTGTTTGTCTGTATGTATCTGTCTGCGTGAAATCCACACTGCAGCCGCCCGCGTGCAGACCGTGGGAGCGCGAGCGGGCACATAAGCGCCCCGTGTAATAACTTTCAGATGTGCCTCAGGTTCGAGCTGCATACGGTACAGGGGAGGGTGTGATGGTGGAGGGGGGGTGTGGAGAGAAGAGGAGGAGAAGGAGGAGGAAGAAGAAGAAGAAGAGGAGGGGGAAGAGATTGTAAATACTCTTGTAATAAAGGGGGTTTGGTAATATAAGACGCGGGGCTTAAAACGGCGAAGTCGCCGCGCATCCACGGTGCGATCCGGGTTTTAGGAGGCAGACATCAAGAGAAGAGACACGGCGCAAAATTTAGAAGAAGAGAGCTAAATGTGTGGACAAGTTGAAATAAAAATGAAAAGGATGACACGGGAGGAGAAGACTGAGAGATTCGCCCGAGAAGCGGCACCAGCAGGAGCAGCTGTCGCGGCGGTGCAGAGGAGAAGAAGCCCGGAGAGGAAGCAGCAGAGGCAGCGGCGGCGGAGGCAGCGGCTACTCTAGTGGTGCTTCTGAGACCTGGAGCTACGCGCACTGACCGAAGAGGACGCGCACTTAATACCAAGGGGTGGGGGTGGTTGAGGGGAGGCAAGACAGAAAAAAGGAGGAGGAGGAGGCGGGAGGTGATGGGAGAGAGACATAGAGGAAGAAAGGAGAGAGAGAGAGAAAAGCCGGAGGAGGAGGTTCAACGTCAAGGGGAAAAAATGCATGACCAGTGAGTGAAATATTTTGCAGGTTGTAACTCGCTGCATGGCTTATTAGACGGACCGATGTACGGCGAGACTGTGTGTTCGCGCGTGCACGACCGTATGCATGGCGATTATCCCGCACAGGGTGGTTAACCCGTTTTCGATAGTCTGCCAAAGTTAAGGAAAGATTGTAACCTCGCAGGGGTGATTTCTGTTTAACTTCATCTTAACGAAAATCATACAATTGCAGCCATAATGTGTTATATTACAACATCCATGCTCTATATATTCACTTAAAAATAAATTATAACAGGATTAATCTGTTGATTTTAACTGTACTCGGTATGGCTGAGAGGTATGACCATTATAGTTTTATGATTATTGAAACACATGATTTATTTCCTCGACACGCAGAAAACTAGACAGTGGAAACAGGGGATCAATGTAAGATTACAGAGATTAATACATTTTTACGACAACATTACTACATTATTTCCGACAATAAGATGCGCATGCATGGGCATATGTTTGGAAGATCGTGATCAATGTTTTTCAGCATCTAAGTGAATCAAAAAGGTGAAGACGTTAATCGTCACAGGGAAGTTTAGTTTACATTTTGTTAGGCATTTTGTTTGAGGAGGAGGAGGTGTTTGGGGTTTCAGTTTCTGTCAATTTAAAGATTTACAATCAAATGCCAAAATCTCTTCTTGATCTTATCCTCTTAATTTTGCCTTAATTTTAGGAAACTAAGCGCTGTGTCAGCGATGCAGTCTCTACACTCACTCTATATAAAGATGAGGATAAAAGATGCGTAAAAGGTGTCCGTAAACACTTGTAAAGTATAAAAAGGCTTTTGTTTCTAGTTTTTCCTAACCAATATTGCATTGGGTGTCCTGGGTGGCCTGTTGCTGGCCTGGATGGCGACAGGCTGCTACCGCGCCCACTGAACTTGATCCAGTAACTCTAGAAGCGTTTACAGGCTCGTTGACACGGCGGAGTGTCCGAAGCGGAGTTTAAAACATGAGGAAGCATAGACTTCATCAAATTCATCGTGTTTATGGTTAGGTTTTTCACTGATGCGATATTACCCGTTTGTGAATTTGGACTTCATTTCTTCAGGCTGATATGCCAAATTTCTTGCATCCTTTGGCACCAAAACTTTTACGCACAAATGGGGAGATGTATTTCTGAACCTTTTGACAGAATCCGAGCCCCGCAGCTCATCTGTTAGGAGAAACTTGTTCTCCCGAGTTTAATAGAGACCATGCCACCCCCAATTGGTACCCACACTTGAGGGGGCCCTCGATTTTACACCCCCAATACACACATCCGAGAGCACTAACCTTGACCTCTCCCTACACCCCGCTCCATCTGTTGGCAACAAAGAGTGTTTTTCCTTTTTCCCTTCCTCTCTTCTGCTCCTCTCTCTTTCTCCCATCTACTCCTCCTCTGACTTATACACCCCTCAACAAACACACACACACACACACACACACACACACACACACACACACACACACACACACACACGCGCGCGCGCGCGCACACAAGGCAGGACATTGATCAAAGCCCGCAGAGCTGCTCGGACGCGGGGAGCGCGCGGGGGGATCTCTATATGTAAATGGAAGCAGCGCGTCGCCGGTTCCGTCATACATCAGTCAGCCTGCATGTTTAATGCTGTGGAGGTGCAGCAGTAATCTGCATGCATGCATGTGGAAGCAGGGCCGGATTGCATGTTTGTGTATACCTTTGCATGAATATATGCAACACCGAGAAACAGATTTTTATATTTGATTTTTTATTAAAACTTAAAAAATATAACCAAATTACCAGCAAGTCACAGGCCGCGTTCAGGTGTTTGTTAAGAAGAGAAAGATTTATTTTTGCGCCGTATATAGGCCACACTCTTACTTTATTCCTCCTATTCAGCACTTTTATTCGCTGGTTAAAGCGGATGCTACTCTCCCCAGCCTATATATATATGCAGTTATTGAACGGACTTTGATGATGCGCCATAAAACAGAGAGAGAGGGAGAATATAGGTTTGTAAGGACCGTGAAAAGAGCGGACATGGCATCAGAGCGGCGGTGGTCACATGCGTGCCTTCCCTGCACGCACGACAGCTCCGGGGAAATTGAGTGACTGGGGGCGCATTTCAATATATGGAAATGACCGGGGGGCTCCTGAGATAAATCAGCTCCAATCCCTGCACACCCCCAACCACCCCACACACAATATCCCCCTCCCTCTTTCCCATGCTTCTCTTCATACCTTAATGTCCCCCTTTCTCTCTCTCCAGCCGCTGCTTTTGTTGCTTTTGTCGTAATTTCCGAAACTGTGCGTTGTAATTCAACAATGCAGGCGTTATAAACAAGGTCAGAACGAAAGGGGTTCGTAAATGCATCCAACCTACGATGGATGAGGCCGAACATTTTTTGTTCCTAAACCAAAGATTTGATCTCCAGTCTGATCAACGTGTGCAGAACCTTGGATGACCTAAATCAAATCCAAAATGATTTATTCCTAAACATTTGCCCTTTAAATCTAAAATCAATTTCACATCATTGGAAAACACAAAAAGAAATGTATTTAAAAGGCTTTTATAAAAGCCTGTGTATACACCGCTGGACTCACCTGAGCCAAACTTAACATTAGTTTTATGCAATTAATTAAATCCTCAGCAGTACTAAGCGTGGCTCCTGTGCGAAGCCAATGAATTCTTTGTTGGGCTTTTGATTTGTTCATCCTCTTATTCAGTTGAACTCGTTAATAAACATTTTTTTATTTTATTTTACGCATAAATCACAAAAATGGTGATCTTGAGAGAAAGCATTTGACTTGTTATTCTGGCTCATCGTACCTGTGTTGAGACAAAAACACAATTTTCTAGGTTTTAATGTTTTTTTTTTTATTTCCGATGGGAATTATCTTCAAATCCCTGTTAAATCTAGTCTCTGGCTTTTGCGGAGGAATTTCAGGCTTTGGTAGTCCCCCTCACATCCCCATACATACGCTCACATACCCGGTGTACCACCACCACACTTCCATTTCCAAAAAGCTTAACAATAAAAGGAGCGGGGTGGATTTCACAACGTGCCATTATCACATCGGGGGATGTGCGCGCACGCCGTTGCGTCCGCCCGGTGGTATTAGATGAAATCAGGCGGGATTACACGGCTATAGACCAAATTATCAGACCCCCTTTCTCCCTCCCCTCACCTCTTTCCACCCCCTTTTCCTCCTCCTCCCTGTATAATGCGTGGTACTGATGTGTCGGGGAATCCAAACTTTGTGCAAACATTTAAAACGTGGTTGATTTGAGCAGGTGGATTTTTTTTACATCAAGTGACGGTAAAATCTCTTCTTTTGCTGCTGCATTAGAACTAATTGAAAATCCCCGACAGCATCCCTGAAGGGCCCCAGGAAGCCAGAGACCCCCGCTGCAGACTGTACAGGGTCCGTTGTCTTTAGACAGTCATGCACTGTGCACATTTTCTCTCTTCACCACCTCCACCACACTGCACATTCATCCGTCTGCCTGTAATGCACGGACGTGTTTATGGCCGCCGTAGTTAAGTCGTTGTTAATTTTACACTAAACGGGTTGTTATGAAGATGAATGACGGGGAGGGGGAATGGCTCACATGGGACATCTGAGCGCCTTCCTGCTCTGAGAGGAGCCTATAGACTATAGGAGGGTAAAGGCAGGAGATGTGAGAGTATATTGGTCTGCAGAGGCCGATTTGTGGAGATGTTCTTAACACGTAGTGGTTATAAGTCACTGATGACTTGCAGAAGGACTGATGCTGAAAGCTGCTTTAGTCCAGCATGCAACACTAACAATATGATAAACCTATGAAAGCTAAAACAATATTTAACCTGATAACTTTCGAATGAATTAACTCTTCTAATAGCCCCATAATCTGTAAAGCAGGAGATAAAACCTTAAATTGCACCCGGTATAAATCGGGGGAAATGTCTTGCCACAGACACGGACTCTAGCTCCCCCTAGTGTCTAAATGCAGTCAGTGTCAGAGCGCAGGGAAAGGTAGAAGGGGCCCCTGTAGGATGAGGCCGCCGATGAGGGCCCGCAGCGGAAAAAAAGAGCGTCAGGGTTGATTTGAAGAATTGGATTCTGAGTGATTGTGAGGCACAAATTTGGAATCATTCATCTAAATCAGCAACATTAAAATCAGCTCAGAGAAAAGGTCGTCAATTAAATAAAATACAAGGTAGGAGTGGCTCAAATTGGGAAGGGGTGCGTTAGGAAATAAAAAGCAACATGTTAAATAACAACACATTTTGATAGTTTTACATTCCGAGTGATCAGCTGCTTTTAAACTCAAGAAAACGTCTCAAATGCGAGCGTCAAGATTGTCGTTTCAGATATTCTGCTTCGGATGAAGTCACAAAATGAAACCAAATCCTTGAAATCCACAACAAGCATCACTTCTCATCTTTCGTCGTGTTTTGAATAGTAATTGTCTATTTAGAGGAACACAAAGGATCTCTAATAAACGGATAAAATTGTATTCAGCCCCGGATTTATCCCTTCCAAAAGTTTAGCACAGTCACTCATTTATTACCTCTCAAATGACCACGAAACAACCCTCTGTTAGGTCGCATGGCTGCTCTTATTTCTCTACATTTCTGCAATGTTTCAGACGTCAAACACTTTCTATTTGATGTCTTTTTGATATTCTTTCGTTTAAACAGGCTATACGGATAAAGTATTTTTTTTTACAAGGCCTATTACATCCGCGTGGCTTTTCACCTCCTAATAATGCCATTAAGGAAATAAACTATTTTTACCATCCATAACATCATTATTAGGTGTATTAAATATCGCCCGCGTGGTTGAGTTTTTGAGGGATTATTAATCGCGTCCAATAATCCCGCAGCAGCGATCAGCGGCTCTAAATGAAGTCTGATCCTGTAAATCTTGTTCTTCTGATCAGGCTACCCCTCAGAGAGCTCGGTTATAAATCAAGATTTTTAATGAATATCAATAGAAGAAGCAGAAGCCTCGAGAAGTAATTAGATTAAGCGGCGGCTGTGCGGGGCTGCGTGTGCGGGGCGGTGCGGGCCGGACGCACGGGGGAACACTGCGGTAATGACTGCAGCGACTTTTTTTTGTACATTGGAGGCTTAAAACATTAACACAGAGAGGGGGTTACATTACAAATCTAATGTGATATGACACCTTTTCTGTTTCAGTCTAAAGAACCCACCAGGTCCGAGTCTGCAGGTCAGCTCAGTCCTGGACTTCTGCGCGTTCTGATGGCAAAGTGGATCATTTATTATCACAACTGAGCAATTACAAGTGACAATGTTAGTGGAGATTACACAAGAAGAACATCATTTAACTTTGGTTTGTAGTTTTAGTCTCTTGTGCCATCTGCAATCCCACAGCATCCATCACCTCTCCTCTCAGGCGAGCCTACAATCTGTAATGTGAATTCACGGGAATAAAAAAAGATTCCACAATAATTTATAATAAAATAATTTATCACAGGACAAAATGATTGTCTCTTTAGTCATTTATTTATAATTGTTTTTGCTGTAGTTGGTGGAGTCATTGCTGCATCGACTAAGAAGAAATTACCATCCCGGGTGATCAAATCACAAGTGATCAAGTGGAAATCTCAGACGGTACCTGAAGTTTGAGTCTTTTGTTCCTTCTGAATTCCCACATCATCCTCTCACCTCCATCTATTTGCAAGAATAGCAAAGATAACTGCAACCTATTTAAATGATACGCTATTTATCCCTCCCAGAAGTGTATTATAAGATGACAAGATTGTCTTTATGGCATCCATGACTTCTTCATACTCTAATTTAGCAAAAGTTTGACAACATATTATTATTATGAGTGCACCAGTTGTAAGTCATGCAGTTCCTGGAGATCATCACACAGAAGGAACCTGACTAACCTGAGTTTAATGTGCGAGTCTCTTGTGCCCCCTAGAGAGAGACGCTCAAACAGCACTCAGCTTCACTCTCTCAGTAACAGAGTGCAGGAGGGGACTGACTGTAGAAGAGACTGGAGTTACTTTCCACACCTTTTTTTTTTTTTTTTACATCCATGTTTATTGCGCAGCTTCTTCACATCTTAAAACAGTCATGCAGCATGCTTCCATTTTTCCAGGCATATATCATCACAGGCACATTGTCTCACTCTGGTTTCATCAAAAAAAAAATACAAAATAAAAACGTCAATGAAAGGCATTTCAGTTTTTGAAGCTCGAGTCATCCAAATAGCGTTAAAAAAGAACAGAATCACCATCTCAGTCAGACTCCTTGTGTTTGTCTGTTTGCTGACACCATGATTGTAACTATTATTGGAATACATTTTTCTCTGTAAAAATCAAGCTTTTGTATTAAGGAATATTTTGAAACCATTTTTTTCATTAATATAACATGTAATGAAGCATTAAATCTGATGGATTCATCTCCATCGAGGTACCATAAAAAGGATGTTTTCATGATATTGATGTTGCCAAAATAAGACCAGTGAGAAACTACGGAAGCCCAAAGCTGACAAAATTCCAAAGATTTTTATTTTACTGCATTTTCCCGTGATAATGAGACAAATGTTGTTCTTTTCTTGAGATCTCCTGGAATAATAGGCTAACACTGGTTTTCCTGTAATGGAGGGATGGACCAAATGAAGTCGTTACTGCAGGAAAACCAGTAGGCCTAATGCTGAGATCATGAGATTCTTAAGTTGGGAACTCAGGAAAACAACTGAGATTTAGGCTATTCGTTATCATAGGAAAAGTAAGTTCAATAAAATAGTTTGATGTATGTCCGCTGAGGGCTTCCGTAGAAACCATCCTTGCCTGACTGCTAGACAAACGTTTTAAGCTTTCTATCAAATTCTTACAAAGCAGTCAAAGCATTTACCGCATCTTCTTTTGAACAAGTGTTTGTTAAAAAAAAACGTAATAACAAAAACAACATCAAAAATCATCCAGAAAATGATCAAATCTCTGCTCACCTCAGTGTTTTTGTGTCTCCCACAACATGAGGAGATAGAAATGAGCACATACAGCCAAAAAACTGATATCACTATGAAGAAACAGCGCCCTCTAGTGGGACTGTAGAGTGCACTGTGACCACCAGCTCCGCACTCCTTTATAATCAAACTTTTGCTGCTAAATGTCAGTTGTCTGCAAGGATCCTGATTTGCTGTACAAGCAGAGAACAGAACAGACAGCTAGGTGAGACAGGGGAAGGTCCCGACTTCTTCTGACATCCATCCAAATTATTTAGGGAGAGTACGAACAAGACCAACCAAATCAATAACCTACATGAAACTAACATGTGTCTGCTAATAACCCATTGTTTTCTACTTATAATTACACATTTTCTATAATATTTAGATAAATGGAAGAAGTCAGATATTTCACATATAGATGTTACAAATACAATTAAATGTCTCTATATACTGTATTAGTGAAAAGCAGGAACAAGCTGCAATGGATCACTCTTTTACCAAACATAAATCTTTTGTAAAAAAAACAAACAGTCATGACGGAACATCATTTGTTTGTTAAAAACACAGATTTTGACACGTGCCAATCATGGCACTTGGACGTCAACTAATAAATCAATCAAACCTATGTATTAAGAAAGAATAAGAACAACTTCACAAAAATACAGCCTTTCAAAACGTCTGTCAAATGTCAGATGTTTAACGAGTCCTCTGTCTGGCCGGTTGGGGAGGGGGCTTGCAGTACAAGTGTGTCCTTACTCCTGCATGTTTTGACAAAGAAGACTTGTTGAGTCCATCCTCATAGTCTCCCCTGATTATATGTTTACACTCATGCATGTCTAATAAGAAAAAAAGAGAAGTACAAAAAGAAAGAAGTGGACCAAGAATAAAAACAGGATATGGAAGCAAAACATGAGAGACAGTCACAGAGAACGAGTGAACTTCAACATGACGGCAGCTTCCATACATTAAATACACTATCTTTCACCTCAGTATCATCATCATTAGTGAGCCAGTGCTTCAAACAAGGGAAAGTGCTTTGGTGAAATTAATTAAAGGTCATAATTTTAAATTAAAGCAAATATACGACTTAGTAACACATGCATTCATGTAGCTGTGACGATTCTATGCATACAATGTGTGCATGTAAAGCTGTGTTAGACAGGAGTTGACTCTTTAGTTCCTGGGACTAAAAGTTTTCAGTTTTAAGTTGTGTCTAGAAAAGCCCCAAGTGGACAAACATCAATACATTTTATGTAACTCAGTTTTCCCGTGATGATAAAAACATTTCTGTTATTCTCTTTAAGATCTCAATTTATTTATTTCTTATCTCAGGATAACAGCGCTGGTTTCATAACGTTTTTATTTCAGCCATCTCAAAAATGAACTCGTTGTCACAGGAAAAAAGAAGCACTGTTTCCCTGAGAAAACAAAATAACTAAGTCGAGATCTCAATAAGATAATCAACATTTACATGTTATCACAAACATCACAAATGTCAAGCCATTATTTTAAAGAACTTAAGTATTTAACTATTATGTCATTATGCCTGAAAGTTCCTCAGTGAATTAAAATGCTGTTATCCTGTTGGTTGGGAAAGACGTTCGGTTAAAGGAGAGGTAGAGGTCATATTTAGAAAAACCCAAGTAAACATTTCAGAGGATTTTATGTTGGTGAAATGTGAGAGAGCAACTCCTAGTGGCAACAGTGCATCAAATGAAGTTGGTGACATAAGCGCTGCTTGTCAACAGGCAAGGCAGGTAACGCCTTGGGGCCCTCGACCAGTAGGGGCCCCCCTGAGGGCTCACAAACTTTACACCAAAGCAGCCACCCAAAAATGTACAAATCCTGCAACGACAGTAGGAAACCTCCCTAAGGGAGCCCCATCTGACAGCACTCACTCTCGTTGCCCTGCTAAAAGTTGCATGCAGAATTGCTTTGAAAAACCAAAGTTTGTCAATGAAAGTCAATAAAGAAAAATGAAGGAGAATTATCGGTATATAAGGGAGAAAAAGAAACAGGAAAAAATAGGAGGAGGAGAAGGCGTCGGGACACAGGCAGACATGATGGAATGGTGATGAACGCTGGTACGAGGACCCCCTAGTTGATTTTTTGCTAGGGCCCCAACAGAGTCAATCGCCACTGGTTTGTGATGGCAGTATGTACAGTATTACTCTCATGGTGTTAAAACAATGATCTGATCGAAGATGTGACTTTTGCACATGCACAGAAAAGACCGACTGATATTTACCCTGAGACTCAGAGAAGGGAAAACAGCAGCTCACACAGCTGTTCAGTTATTAAACCTTACCATATGATGCATTAAGGGGGTGTATAGTATTTAATAAATCTCCACCTACAGGTATCAAATCATAACATGAATAAACATCCATCTGTATTACTGTAACAAGAGAAACTCTGGTTGCACATATGAGGATCTTAATCCCTCATAAGAACGACAATCACTGACATTTCTACCCTTTCCAAGTTATCAGTTCATATTAAGTATAATAATCTTGAATGAATGGAGTTTATATACTTCATTACTTCATTCGATACCCACCTTGCATTACACAAACTGTCTAAACTGGCCTCACAGATGCGTTTTGTTTGTCTTTAAAATGAGAATGGTTATGAATCCCTCCTCAGCTGCCTGCTACTGTGGAGGAGAATACGCTTTTATTTAAATAAGCAACACAGTCACTACAAAACTGCTGACATCAAAGCAGCTGAGATCGTAGTAAAGACAATTCTGAACATTATTCAAGTTTAGTGTTAACACTTGATTGACTGTATTATCAGTTCATTAAATTGTTTAATATCAATGTAACCCTCCTGTTACCTACACTATCGTTTACCCTTGGGGTCAATTTGACCCCAGCAATTTAAACCTCCAGAAAATGATTATAATTAAAATTGTAACCCATGTTTTTGTGTCAGGTGCTTTATGTTTGTTGACTACCTAAATAGCCTTTTAGATAAAACAAACCCCCATCCCACCCACCCTCCTTTTACTTTTTAAATACCTGTTACACGACTGTGGAGAAATATGCAGATCATAATAAAATCTCACTAATTGACCAAACATTTCAAAGATTTTTGGTGTTTGAATGGCTTAATATTATTTCTAAGTACATGTTTTTGTTGCCTATAATATTTGGAATGAAAAACAATTTCTGTTATCAAGAATAGTCACATGTATTATGTTCGGGGTCAATTTGACCCCAGGAAAAACAAACACAAAGATACTAGGAGGCTTAAATAGTTTGTGGAAACAACGATTACATGGATGTAACTGTCACCTCTGCAAAGTGAGCTGGTATTGAGAGGAGGAGTAAGGATGGTATTCAACTCTGCCGACTGGTTTTACAATCTAATTCAGTTTTATCAACTCACCACAAGATGGCACTAAAGAGCCAGAAATGTGTCTCCTCTGTATGGAGACATTAAAAACGTCAGTCCTGTTAAATATCAGAGTGTTAAAGGAGTGTTGTCACTAGTTTGAAGTAGATTTGATCAAAGTAGTTTCGTAATGTATGTGACATATTCTTAATTCATGTTTTTTGTATCCTATGTTCACCGCCGTCACTCTCTGCTTCACCTTCCTGCAGGAATTTTAAAACACATTTCTTGGACAAGATCAACCAACTTTTATATTAAACTGCTATTCTGTTAACCTGACGCCTGTCTGCTTATTACTCGTATAAAGATGATGACTGTTGAGGTCGGCTTATTGTTCTGAATTTTCATGTGAATGGAAGAGGATGGTGCAGAATCTGCTGCTTCAGTCACTGATATGGGACAGCTGCAGCATTCAGAAAGGAATGTAAAAAGCACAGTATTAAGCACGTTTGCATTGTTTAACTATAGCTAGCTGAAAACATGTTTTAGTATTAAAGGAGAGGGGGTGGGATTTATACGTTTTCACTTCTCTTCTCACTCCTTTTCCGACATGTCAATTCAATAGCTTAGTGTCCGACAGTTCTGTCTGCATTGTACTATTAATACAACCATATTCAAGTATTTTTGAAGAAGTATTCCTTTAATGGGAGGAGTTTATTTGTTTTACGTGTTGGACGGAGACACACCTTGAGTGAATGTGAAGGTGTGACTGATGCTGCTCAGAGTATTTCTAACGCTGTGAGGCAGAAAGAACAGAGCGATTTCATGTAACTGCATTTTGTATAAAACAAATGTAAAGAACTTTATGACAAGACTGGAGCTCAGCTCTAAAAATAAATCACTTTCATGCCCTCAAAACAATTGTTATTTTATTTTTCAATCATTGCAACACATCTGTACACGTGTCATCTTTCTTCCTGGTTGTTGCAGACTCTACCTGAGAATTTGCAAAACGAGTGTAATCACTTTAGCAAGAAGAAGACCTTGCTTGTCTACCTGTTTTAAAAAAAAGAAGGCTTATTTCAATACAGATGGAAACAAGAAACAATAAGAACTTATTTCAGGCTCCTGTGTACTGATGAATGTTGAAAAGTCAACCTGAACTTTGTCTCAAGTTCACATTTTAGCAGAGCAAACTGCAACCTGTTATTACACCTTTTATATATTCTTAAACCCACTGATTTTCTCTTAAAGTTGTGGTTTACAGGAATTCTCACTGAGGAACAAAATGATCCCATCTCCTAATTTCATTGTGATTCTTTGGATAGGACTCATCTCTGCTGGGGGTTTGTCCCTGGATCCTCCAGTCAGGACTCTGAACCTCAGGATGCTCCTGAAGGCCAGTGCCTTATCCACTACTACACTAATGAGAAGTGAAGCACTTTTAGTGCAGTCTGTGTACATTACTTATATGCTCATTTGGGATTTATCAATGCATTTATAAATAACTCCAACATGTACTGAGTGCTCTAAAGCAGGAAATGGAAGCAAAGAAACCAACGTGTAGCAATTCTACAAGTAGAGCCCAACACACAGTGATTTTAAACCAAAATGTTCTGTTTGGAAGACACTACAAAACATCAACAGGGACATGAATGTTTGGTTTTACAGATTATCATGCTACATCTCCCCCTCACTGTGTGTGCTGCAAAGCGTTCTCATCCTCTCAGAAGGGAAAATAAATCACATTTATTTTGTTGGATGATCAGCTTAAAAAGTTTGTCTCCTGACTTCTTCACTTCATAATGCAATGACAAGCCTCTCAGCTCGTAGGAAACGTGTCCCTAAATGGTAAAAAAAACAAAAAACCTCTTCACTACTTATGTTGCTGCATATAAAAGTTTGCTTTAC
The DNA here is from genome assembly GCA_020745685.1 of Tautogolabrus adspersus. Lineage (NCBI taxonomy): Eukaryota > Metazoa > Chordata > Actinopteri > Labriformes > Labridae > Tautogolabrus > Tautogolabrus adspersus. Next base: position 5,455,457 of record CM036541.1, on the reverse strand, counting down.
CTGCAAGAAGATGACGTCCAGCACTTAAATCAATGCTTCCAGTTCTGTGAAGCAGCATGTGTGTAATAATTTGACCCCTCGTGGGCTCTGAAGTCCTCTTCTTCAATAGTAGTGTGTTTATATTGCATTTCTCTGGAGGTCATTTGCCCTTTCAGAAACAAGAACAAGAACTGTAAGCCAACAAAACTAAGTTTATTAGCTGTTTATCGAAATGTTGAAAAACACGTCTGAAGATGTGGATTTCATCTAAGAAAATAAACAGCTGAATGTGGAGAGAACAAATTACGTCATCCCAAGTACCACCACAGGGTGGCAGCATGAGCCTGAGATAAGTACTGTAAGAGTTAGTCCAAGCTGGAGTTTAAACTAACAAAGACACAAATAACTGGTGTGATGTAAATGTAAGAACATGTTCTGTATATTGTTTGGCTTTCTTTGTGTGTGTGTGTGTGTGTGTGTGTGTGTGTGTGTGTGCACCAGTTTAAATAAAGTCTTGTTTAATCTGTGAAAACGTTTCTTAAAGTAAAATCATTCAGAATAAAGGAAGACCACTCTGTTCCAAAAAGCCATCATCTTCTTCCACACAGTCTTTTATTTGTAAATAATAAAAATGAACTCTTGAATATAAAACATACACATCAGTAGAGCCACATCTGTTATACAAACAAGAACTGTTGCAGTGAATACTTAGTCTTTCATCTAAAATTGTGGTTTGGGAGTGGGGAGCCATGGGCTGTAAACAATCAGTATTCCTGGAGTAATACTGACAAAGGAAAGGGCAGTCGGCCACACCGCCAAGGGTTTCAACAGAAACATCCGCAAAATATGTCTGCAAAAATTAGATTTCTTATTGGCTTCAGAAGTCCAGTCCAAACCAATATCATCATAAACACGGGTGAGGGGATTTAAGGAGAAGAAAGTCAACTTTGTTCCAATTGGTTCTACTTGTTTTCTGCAATCAGGACAAAAATAAAGGCCTATTAGCGCCCCTTTGTGGCTCAGGGCCGCTCAGCGGCTCGAGCACATCCACAGGACGCAAATTCCCTTCTACGAGACCAGGAATGTTAGTGTGTCAGCAATGTTTTTGTTTGTTCTTAACCTAATTCAAGCCTCTCTTCCTGGTTTGTATGTACAAGGTGTACGTGTGTGTGTGTGTGTGTGTGTGTGTGTGTCATTGACGGGTGTACAGTCAGATACACTCTTTTTATATTCATATATCTATATCTTTATAATTTCTGTCAAACTCATAATGATACTTCATATACATTTAGCTGTTATACACACATTCTCTATCTCTGTCTCTAGCCCCGACTGTGTTAAACTACAGTTTAGACACCTACACCCGCAGATACGCCAGGGGCTCGAGTATGCTCAGTACTACAGAACAGCACTGTTATTTAAGGGTTGAAAGAAAAATGGAAACAAAGATTTTTTTCTTTTTCCGGAGACTTCCTAATATGTATATTTAGACCCAGAGTGATAGGCGTGGCCTGGGTAGAGTTGTCCCCCCCTATTGGTCCGCTCCTGTTAGGGGGCGGGGATGGCTTGGCTTTTCTCTGTTTGTATTCATATTCAGTACGAGCAAACTGTACAAGAACATGCAACATACAAGCTGGCCTAAAAGTATGTGGAACTAACACACATAGTCTAGTCTTTTTTTCTGTTTATGTTTTTTTGAGAATTGTTCGATAATTTGTCTCGTCTTCTATTTTACAAAAAAGTAGAGAACAAAACAAAAAACGAAACAAACAGAACAAAAGAAACGTGCATGCAGCTTGGGGGCCGATCCGGGGCGTCCCCGAGTCATGCTGCTCCCTCCTACAGGGGGAGTTAGAGGTCAGGAAGGGGAGGAGACAAAGAATGGGATGAGGGTTGGGTTTAGGATGTTCGGGCGAATCTGACCGGACCTTTATGGTCGGTCTTTGGCGCAACTTCGCTCGAAAACCAAACACACACATACACAGAGGGAGTCTGCACCATATGGTACCATTCTGAAACCTGGGCAAAACAAAGACAGACAAAAAACAGCAAATTAAAAAAAAGCAAATCGTCATTGGCCTCTATTATCTCTCCTCTTTCTTTAGACAAAGAGCAAAACTTTGTTTGCCTCTGTCAACGAGCCAAGCTTCTCTTGTGCTTGCTTTCATTAATCACAACAAGGCTAAGAATGTGCACGAGCATGTGCAGTCTCACTTCACCGAGAGGTTATCGAACCATACCAAACCGTGCCAAACCACTGCCACTCATACTCAGTTATGACAGTGTTACCATGGTTACACTCTAGAGACATCAGATAACTTTTAAGTCATGGTACAGCTGAGGGCAGCTGCCATCCATGCAACCGACTAACTCACACATTGTTATCAATACTCATCCCTGTGTTCTAGAAGTAAGCTTTGCTCTGATTGGCTGGAGGGCTACTGGGTGGGGGCTCCACATTGAACAGGTGCTCTAAAAGGGGCTGCACAGGGATGTCAGGAGAAACGAAAGACAGAAAAGCAGTAAAGAGAAGTGAAGAATGGTGGACAGAAAAGTCTCCTGTTGCAGGTGAGAGAAGAAAACAAAGAAAGCAAAGTTTGAAACTGAAAAGGTGTACAGAGGAGGAAGAGGGAAGGTGTGAGACATGATTGTCAGACTCCAGCTAAGCTTTGATTGGCTAGTTCGGTCTCTCCCTCTCTCTTTTTCTCTCTTGCATTCCCTGTCGCTCCGTCTGGCTTTTCATTTGTTGACCGAAGGCGTCTTGTTGTCGTCCTCAGGACGTGATCTCGCCCTCTGCTCAGTTCTGGTCCAGTAGCTGTGGTCCATTGTTTTAGGTCATTTAAGGGATATTTGGGGTGGGGGTTGTGGTCGCCATTCGGTCACTAGGACCGAACGCCTGGTGGTGGTCCTGAGCTGTCCAATGACGTCTGAGACGCCAGCCGCGTGAGCGGAGCTAATGTAGGGTCCACCAATGAGGATGGTGGAAACAGTTTGTACCAGCCAATCACCGTGCTCGAGAGGTCCAGGTCCTCCAATAGAATCTGTGCTACACCCATAAAACATTTGTGATCCAATCGTCCATAATCGCCCCAAACTATCACCTGCAGGAGAGAAAAGAAAAGGTGAGTTTAGCAAGAAAGCATTTTTATTTGCATAACTTCTTAACCCACTACAGTAGCAGAAAAGCTTCCAGACCAAAAAACAAACCTGACTCAGGACTTTAGAACTCAGTTTACCCTCTACGGCCAGGAAAAGGTACAGAACATAATCAATGCACAACTTTGTTAAGAGTCAAAGGTGAGTCTCCAGCTCTACCAGACAAGTCCAGGTCAGGTCTCAATTCATTACCGACAGTTCCATTCAGTGTTAGTTATGTAAGTAATGTGACAAGTGTGAAGCTGAAACAACTCAACTTGGGTCTGAGTTATTGAGTGAGTTTAAGATAAGTTAAGATTTTCGAGTGCTTTTAAACTCGTTTTAAATCAACTCTGTCAAGACATTTTTAAGTTCTTTTTCAAATCTTAAGTCTTCTGCCACACAGGAACTAAGTCGAAATGTCAATAAAATCCAAGACATGCAAAGGCAAGTATCAACTTATTAAAATGACTCTTAGACAAACCTTTATTAATTTAGATCAAGCCTGTGTCAATCTCAGGTTATGTGGAAGTCCATGTGGAGTTTAAAGTCATCTGAAGTCAAAGTCAGGTCTAAGTACTTGAACACGAGTCAAATTCAGGTTTGAGGTATTAGAGACAAATCTTAATAGTAATGTAAACTTTTTCAGGTCCTGCTCAGGCCTCAAGAATATTGAAATTTCAACTTTAAAATCAAAAGTCTTGAAGGCAACTCCAAGTTAAGTCTGACGTTGTTTACTACACGTCTCAAAAACTAAACTCAAGCAGTTTCCAGGACAACAAAGTTAAGTTTAGAAGAATTTGAGACAAATACAAGGCAAGCTTAATTTCATTTAAGAGATAGATAGATAGATAGATAGATAGATACTTTATTGATCCCGAGGGAAATTCAAGAGAAGTCAGGCATTAAATACATCACGATTTGATCAAGTCCCTCGTTCGTGAGTTATCAAGGACAAATGTAAATCTTTACCTCAGACAAGTTCAAGTCTTTCTAGAGTCTAAATGATCATTTAACATGTTCTAGTCAAATTCAAAGACTTTCCAGACAGTTAAAATCCAGTCTAAAGTCCTTTGACATGTTTCAAGTCATCTCAAGTAGCCCTCCAGACTACTCACTCAAGTTACAGGTCATGTGGGATCAAATCAACTTTCATTTTACTTAAAGAGAGGTCCAGCTCATGTAACAAAAATCACTAAATTAATTCTTACTAGGTTCAAGACATTTGACAGAATATGTGTAGCCATAAGCAGTATTGTAGGTTTGTTTTTCAGACCTCACTGTCACAGAGATCATAAAACAGCAACCTCACTCTGAACATTTACATGTTGTTAAAAGAAGTGTTAGTCTGACTAAAACAGAACAAAGTCAAATCCCCCCCCCCCCACACACACACACACACACACACACACACACACACATAAGATTACCTGAAGCACCTTGCCCTGGGGACTCTCATCAAAGAGCAGGTGCTGCTGGTAGAGCGGCTCCAGGGTCTTTCGTGCAATCTTGGTTTTCTTTTTGGCTTTACATGATCCATTATCCAGCAGGTACACCTTGACATAGGGGGCTGGATACAGTAGGAGGGGTTAGAAGGGAGTCAAAGGAGGAATGATGGAGGTGGGGAGGAGGATGTAAAGAGCAGAAGGAAAGGGGAGGAAGGAGTAAAGGGATGGAGAAACTTTGTCTAACTGTGCATTTGGCTTCGAGGAGACATTCTGTATTTAAGTGTTGAGAGTGTTTGTGTGTTACCTGGGAGGGATTTGGAGCCTGGTTTTTGGGTAAGGCCTCGTGCCCTGATCACCTCCACCTCCAGCTGGCCTTTCTTGTCCATCAAACCGATCTGAACATCGCCTGTATGTAGAGAAACACACATCTTCTATTTTACTATATTGTGATCTGCAGTTTCATTTTTGAAATCTAGGGAATATGAATATGAAGTGGATTTGACCGTGATGGAGGCGTGACTCACCCATTGCAGGTGTTGCTAGTGTTTGCCTGCCAACCAGCTGACCGGGGCCTAAACCATCCAGGAAGTCACTGAACTGACTGTCAGCACCTAACCGCATACCTGAGAAGATCAAGCTGACACACACACATTCACACAATTATTCCACAGTTCCTCTCTCTGTTTGTGAAATCTTGTTTCCTACACTACACAATCTGAACCTTAAACAATCCGCTTTTTCTAGTTGAATAGAAATGAAGAGGTTAAGGGAAGCCGAAATGACGACATTGTTATAAGACTTTCAAACTTTGTTAAAACTTTGTTTGATGGGACAGGACAGGAGTTTGGTTGGCAGTTCTAATGCGCTTTCAGGATGTCGAAAATCTCAATGCTGTGAGGCTTTTGTGACACAGTGTGACATATTTCTGCTCAAGTTTAAAATATTCAACACGTGCCACTACTAAATGACAAGACAGCATTGACAGGTTTGTTTCATTTTTTTTCACCTAGTGCAAATTAGCATTTATTTACGAAGGAGTATTAGGGCCACATTAAAGGGATTTTTTGTGTGTGTAGATTTTGTGATTTAAGTCATAAATTAACAAGAATAAAGTCGTTATTTTAGTCTACATGTATAGGCTATCAGAAGAGCAGCAGCCGCCTGTATGTAAATGAGGACTGTGGAGCATTGTGTGAAGTTAAACTTTAATAAGGGTTTCACAAATATGGAAATAACTTCCTTGTGTGAGTCGTGTGTTGAGTATTAACTCTGTGTGGAATGAGCTGCTTTAAAACAGTCTGACAAGGTCTCAAAATATACGATTAGTTGTGTTGGGGCTTTACGTCTGCAGGTATGAAACTACACATGCTTTTGACACATCAGCATCACATTGTCATAAAATATCAGGACCCTGAAAACAAACTGCAAGAAACTGGAGCTTTTCTGAAGAGAGAACCACACTGACTTGGAGGAGATTGTCTCTTTTGTGTCAGAGGAGAGGCTTTGAGGGTTCTACTTTCATCATTTTTGCGCAGCTGGGTGGCTGCAGATACAACCTTTTATAATAATAATTTTAACCATATCCTTATTTAAATTGACCAACGAATGTAATATAGTAAATTAACGACTGTATTCTTGTAAAATTAGGAGTTTTCATTTGTAAATGTTCGACTTTAAACTCAAATTTTTTAAAAAACTTTTTTTTTTTAACGTGGTTATACTCATCGTCGTATGTATTTGCATCTTTGCATTGACTTCTATGTTATTTGGCTGCACAAAAAGTTTGCTCTGCTTTTGGTCTGATGCTCCGTTAGAACTGTAGCATTTTAAAACCAGCCTGTTTGTAAAGACAAGACATTAAAATACCAACTTATGATTAACTAGTAATGGTACCAAAAGAGAGCTATAAAACACAACATGTATTCTCTCTTCTCATGTAGATCTGTTCTTAGGTCTGTACGTACTTCCCCTCAGAGCTGTAGCTGTTCATACTGCCGTCAGTCGACTCTCTGCTGGCCTGTCGGTTCATGCCTGACCCTCCCCGCGGATACTCCACGGCCATGCCCGTCTCCACGCTCCGCTGGATGCTGCTGCTGCCGCCCTTACTCCCCTTCTTTCCTGTCGTCGTCTCTGTAGCCAACACAGGAGAGGAAATTAACAACAGTCAGACCAACGCTAGACTTTTAGTTTCCAGGGACTTGTGGGAGCCAGACTGGCATTTACACAGAAAAATAAAAGACTAGTCCCTTAATAATTATCAAAAGTCTTTCCAGGGACGTTTTTTTGTGTGTGCAGAAAACACAAGCCTGATCATCATGAGGTTAATAATATGCACGCCATTGCATGCAAATCTATAATCCAGGGTGACCTCATCAACATCTAAAAACATGATTTTTATTCAACATAAATACAAAGACATTTTCTGTTAGATTCCAAAAGGTTTCTGGTAGTAAAACACAAAATTAGGAACTAGGGAGGAGTTGTATGTGATGAGGTCACTGCAGGAGGGTGACTCTGTATCAGCCAATCTACAACAATCTTCAATGTTTAGCAGAAATGTAGAGAAAATGTAAAAAGAAAAAGGCAAAGGGAAAAGTCGGAGGATTGAAGAAAACATAGAGTCTGCATCCAAGCTTACAAGAGGAGTTCAGAACTTGTTAAAAGCCGGCTGTTTCATCTCACACACGTTATGTTTGGTTAGGTTAATGACTCACAGATGAAGTCCGATTTAACGAAAGGGAAACTTAAGTTGATATATATTTTGAAAAGGTTTATTTTACGGCTTTTCACCTTTGTTTGACAGGACAGTAGATAGAGTGGGAAACAGGGGAGAGAGAGAGAGAGAGAGAGAGAGAGAGAGAGAGAGAGAGAGAGAGAGAGAGAGAGAGAGAGTGACATGCGGGAAAGTAGCCACAGGTCGAACTTGAACCTGGGCCGCCTACTGAGTCTCTGTACGTGGGGCGCGACCTAACTGCTAGATCATCTGCGCCCTGAGAGTAGTGAAAATGTATAGGTAGATCCAGCATGCATGTATGTTTGGCTCAGCCAGGCTTTTAGCTAGAACTGAACCAGCTTTTAAACACAAAGGAGACAAAGGAAGGTAGAGTAAGGAAGCGTGCTGGAGACAGAGCTCGGGATGGGCAGGAGGTGCAGGTTAGTCTAACAGGGCTATCACTCCTCTCTGTAGCTGCCTGTCTTACCTAGCTGTATCTGTTTTTTTTCTATCTTCATCTGTCTCATAAATCGTTCTGTGTATTGTGATGATTTATTAACTAACACATTCTTTCACATTTCTCAGTGCACATAGGAGAAATCAAACAATTTCTATCCAACAGTTCCTTCATAATATCTCTTCATATATAGATCTAAAGTCACTCTTTCATTATAGTTAAGGTGAATACCTGTAATATCCAAAGTTATTCTTGTTTTCATATGTTTGAGCCTCAGCTAAAGCAGCGTTTGATGCTCCAGTAGATTTCAACAGACAGCAGCAGTAAAACAGTATTAATCACCGCAACATAATCCTCAGTCACAAACGTGCTTGATGAGAATAATCCCACTTAAAATGCTTGTTGTTGTTTTCTTTTTACACCTGCAGGCCTTAAAAGTTTCTTAGTGTATAACATTACAGAAAGGATCCATGCAGAGAGAGGCTTATTTCTTTTTTATATACTTTATTAATCCCCAAGGGGGAAATTCTGGTTCGCACTCTGTTATTTTAGAGACATGCTTCTCACACACACAGGCCTGAATCACACACATGCACAACGAGACCTGTGGACATGCATTATTGGAGAGATGTCAGAGTGTGGTGGCAGCCCCCACGGGCTGGTGGGGGTTCGGTGCCTTGCTCAAGAAGTGGTCTGGCACCTCACCAGCTACCAGACCAACTTCCATATTTTGGTCCGCATCGGGACTTGAACTGGCGACCCTCTGGTTCCCAACCCAAGTCCCTACGGACTGAGCTACTGCTGCCCAATGATGAATATGAATCTTTTTTTTCTACCCGAAACAGTCTGAACTCCACCGACAAAACGTGTAATTTGACCATGCAGAACAGCTGCTGGTCTGCTGTTACCATGACTGCTAGGTTTGTTTGTGTCATTGCATTCTGTGTGCATTGAACTGTATTTGTGTTATAGTTCAGATCCAAAACAATACTGTGAAAAACATAATAACATTAAAAATGAATGAAGCAGTCGAAGCAGCAGTAGAAAGCAGCTCCAGTGTTGTGTAACTGTTTTTTGTTAACTGAATCTGATAACTGATATCTGTGGTTAAAAAAAGGATCTTAGTCCCTGTAGAGATAATTTCTGCAACAATTCAGACACTAAGAATTTATATGTAAGAAAAATAAACAAGTGCTCTACCTCTGGTCACTTCCTGTCAGCACCTGTGTGTCAGATCAGACTTTAAGCCTTTCGTTTGCACTTAGTGACGTTGTTTCCTCCTCTCTAGATCCTGACTTGTGTTCTTGTCGCTTTGGAGAAAAGCTTCTGCTAAATGAATTGTAGAAGAATAAAAGTCTGAATCTGTCAAGACAACCACTCTTGGTGGATATGCTTAATTTGCTAACATGTGCCCCCAAGCTTTACCGTATGTTGAAGTGATCAAGCCCATAATGCGTCTGTTGACTGGAGCAATTAACGTGACTCTTTCTACATTATTTTGTACCTTTTCGTTATTCTGAAGTGAATACAAAGTCAAACAATATTTGAAATACACAATGCTTAGTTGATCATGCTCTCACGGTGTGCCTTTCTAAGCAGCTCCTGAACTTAAGTGGCACACTTTCCATCTCTTCCTGTCCTGAAGTGTCTATCTGCCTGTCTTTCAGCTACCTGTCTGTCTGTCTGTCTGTCTGTCTGTCTGTCTGTCTGTCTGTCTGTCTGTCTGTCTGTCTGTCTGTCTGTCTGTCTGTCTGTCTGTCTGTCTGTCTGTCTGTCTGTCTGTCTGTCTGTCTGTCTGTCTGTCTGTCTCACTATTGGTTTACCTTTCTGTCTGTTCGCCGCCTTACCCGCCGCCTCTGAAATAACACACACAACAACAACACCAATAAACAACAACATAAAAAAACAACCACACAGGATACACAACACCTGTACTAAAACATGAGAACAGTTTGTTTGTACATAGATATAGTTTAACATCAAATCCATAAAGAAATGCACAGGTGAAGCATTCAACATTTGTTTGACCAAACATGCATTTGAGGATTTTAATTGGCTCTGCTTATTTGGCATAGCCTCTGAAAACAACACTTGTCTGTAGACGTAAACAGCTGGTGAACATTAAGAGAACACCTACAGACGTTACAATAACTTAAGGAGCCCAGTGAAATTTCTAAAAATACATGATTACATTTTTCCTTAAAGGATAATCAAAAAAGACACACACATCCCTACTGTAAGTGGATGCTGGATCAAAACATAAATCAAAGGATTTATTGACGAGTGACGTTTCAAGCCGGCACGCTCTTCCTCAGACTTCAGCGTGTCGGCTCAAAATGTCACTTGTCAATAAATCCTCTAAACAGGAGCTCCTGGTGTCTTAATACCTTCTAATTTCCCTGCTTAGACATAAGGAGGCCATTTCCTAAATGATAAAACATTTAATAATCCTCCTTTTTAATTTCAACCTGCACTGCATATTCTTTTATTTGGGCATTGTTAGTTTTTATGTCACACTACAGCCATCAATGGTCATTTTCATTTTGCAAGAATATGCATCACATCATCATTAAATGAATCAGTGTTTTCCTTTTTTTAATTCATCTTGTTTAGAAATATATCTATAACTATTCCAAATTTAAATCCTTTTTGTTTGTTTTTTGTTCTTAAATGACTTTAAACAAATGTCACAGAACTCTGGGCTGCATAAACAAGCTGTCAGAATCATAATTACAGATAATATTGTGTTAACATTTTCCTTCAGAACATTTTAACACCAGCAGAATTGTCTATTCTCATTTCCAGCGGGTTGTAATGAAATATCTGAAGTGTGCGCACACAGTGGGCAGGAGCGACTACTTCACCTATAAACTAAAACTTTAGCTGTCAGAATGTTTTCAAAGATTCTGCTATCAAAACTTAAAACAGTGTTGATTTAAGAGAAAATAATAACTACCCTCAAGTCAAATCTGCTGCTTCAGCTTTTCTCATTAACCTTTTATATCAGTCGATTTATTTTAAACATCATCTGCCAAAGGCAAAGACTCTTTTTACCATCTAACAGACTAGATGACATTCTTCTTTTCTTAGCAGTAGCACATCGTATTTACAGTAATAACACAAATGTCTGACTGTGGCAGACTAAAAGGCATTTAGTGATGTAGGTAAGAAGGCTTTGATACTGTAGCTGTATGAAGTGTTTCTTTCTCTCTCTCTGTGGATTAGTGAGATGATTTAGATTTCGGAGACTTTTCTCTGACCTGTCTGGCTGAGTTGCGAGGTACTCCGGCTGCGTCTGGATGGAAGAATGGCTACAACACGTTGGCTGAGGCTCGAGCGACGCCTCTTGATCCCGCTTCCCAGGCTACCGAGGGCCGTGTCCGATTGGCTACCGTCGGCGTGGTCCATGCCGTAGATCTCACCGCTCACGCTGGTACTCTTCATAATGTGGCGGCCTGATGCACGCATGGCCCTGCTGTCGTTTCATATCAGGGGACAAATAATCAATTTGAATGAAAATGAATTATTAATAACAACATACAAAAAGAGCATGTGGGTGTGTTTGGGTACCTGAAGCGTCCCCGGGGTCTCTCTGACTGGATGGAAATGTAGCTGGTGCTACTGATGCGAGAGGCACTGCTGGTACGAGAGATGGCTGACACGTCGCTGACATCACTGTCTGAGGACTTATGGGAAACATTTTCACTGCTCCGCCTCTGGAGCTGCAGGAACCAAAACAAAAACAAATATTGCCTTTAGATATGAATGCTAGATACGAAGAACATGCACCGAGAATAAATCAACGAATAATCAACCTTCAGGAGAGGTTCTAAGGATTACCTATAAAGATTACTATTAACAATGGAGCTAAAGAGCATTTAGGTCTCTTTCAGCAATTATTATACATTTACATCATTTAGTCAAAACTGAACCAGCGTCGAAACAAGGCCTTTTTTTGTCATGGGTTTCATTTCTTCACATGTTGAGGGTCCAAAACAGAAGAGGAATATCAAGTTTCATACTCTCAAACAAAGTGTACTTATTGAACATATTAGTCTTTGCTTATTTTGTGTTTATTGTTGTATTTAGTGTTGTTCTTTTTGTACATTTAGAGCACTGAAGTCAAGTTCTTTGTAGTTGTGAGCATACGTGGCCAATGAAGCTGATTCTGAATTTGTGACTTTGACATAAGTGCGGTTTTTGAAAGCAGATCTTTAAATGCAGGGTTGGTCATTTTTTAAAACTAGCATGATTTTGAAAGTAGCATTCCCTCAGTGCTCCGTCTGCACCCACCCCCTTTCCTCTGTGCCCCCTTCAAAAGCCACGCCCCTCACTCACATGCATGAGCGCCGTTGCTCCAGAAGCGGACCTCAGCTCATCTCATGTCTCATTCAGCGGTAAGTAAACACTAAACTTTATCATAATACATGTAAAAAAAAAAAAAAAACTGACTATTTTACTACTCACACGGCCAACGACAAACTCACAGTATAAACACCGCCATTTTCTTCATTCCTTTTTCAGAGCACATGAGTTATTAATTTCTGTCAGGACCTAAAGACAATTTCAACCAGAATCTTCAAAAGTGGATCTGGAGAAAATGACCGACCCTGCCTTTAAGTAGTGTTGGTGTGTGTATTAGCATTTCTACTATACTGGCTAAAGTCTTTAACAAGTATTGATTGATTAGATTTTAGGGAGAAAACCTTTTTATTGAAGTGTCATCAGTTATTATTACAAAAATAAATAAAAAGTTTTCTCCCAAGATATACGGATAGAAACTTTTGTAAATCTTAAAATGATCTTCTTTGACCTCCTACCATCATACCTGTCGTCTCTCATTTGTTGCCTGGCATAACTTTCTGTTAGGGTTGTCACAATATCCAGTAAAAATCAAATGATATTGAAACTCATTTTGATACCATGACTACAACAATATAAGTCTGAATATTGAGTAAGTTCTTGTTTTTTAAGATGTATTGTTGGGATTTTAATGCCTTTACTGTAGGGACAGGACAGTGGATAGAGTTAGAAATCAGGGACAGAGAGAGTAGGGAATGAGGGAATGACATGCGGCAAAGGAGCCACAGGCCCGATCTGAACTTGGGCCGCCCGCTTTGAGGACCACAGCCTCCGTAAATGGGGCGCGCAACCTAAACGCCAGTCACTAGCACCCTGTTCCTGTTTTTAAATACCAAAGCAATGCAGGCAAACTTCTGGACATTGTACAAAAACATTGGCAACGTATTATTGCAGTTTACAAAGTGTTCTCTCTAATGCGTGCTGCAGCTTTTAGTTAAAATCTGACTGATGATCTTTAGTATTTCTCTTCTTTAAAGCTTCTGTATTTTTTCGATACTAACAGAGCTTGTATCGTTCTAAAACATGGCGTATCCAAAAGTATCAAAGATTTTTACAATTTACTTTCTACTTGCTTCCATCCATATCACTGCATCTCTTCTGATTTGTGGATGTAAAAGCCAGTTTGTGCTGATGATAATTTATCATGCGTCCAGATGAGGGACAGTGTAATACATCACACAGACAGCAGTGACACTATGCATACAGAAAAGTTTAACCACCTGCAAACAGGCGTGTGAAAGTCAGGGAAGCCCCATTTGTCAGTCACTCCTTCTGTAAGTAAGGGATTTAACGCCAGCCTGTGTGAATTTATAAACACTTCTCTATTTGACTTGGAACCAACTCATTTTATTGAGTGGTCTTCCCCATTACCGTAACATAATTTATGACTTCCTTCGACAGTAAAGAGAATTCACTGCGATGCACTTCAGCAACATTATGCAGCCCGCTCTCTGGCTGTAAGCTTTACTATCCCCCCTCCCCTCCATGCTCCTGATGACACTTATATAAAGCCAGTAACAAATAGTCGTGGCCCACCTCCCGTTTGTTCTTGAGGGCTCGGTCCAGGTCCTGTTGGCTGGAGGTGGAGGCAGCTGACACCCGGTTGGAATGAACCCTCATCTGGAGCTGACGAACACACTCCTCTGCTACCAGGGCTACACACACACACACACACACAAACACACACACACACACGCACACACACACACACACACACACACACACACACACACACACACACACACAAACAAAAAACTAAAACGTGAAGAAACTCCCACTTAATCAGAAACTGCATGGTTAACTGAGCCTGTAAACTGTGTTTACTGCTGAGATCACATGTAGAGGAGGAGGTGACAAATTCAGGTGGATATCAGACAGAAAGAGTCTCAGCAACTAGGAAACATACAGTCCTGAATAAAATATTGAATACTGATTTCACCCGAAAGAAGATACATTTTAAAAAGTCACATTTGTGTCTACAATAGAACAAAGTTTCTAAGGTTCAACCGTGAGAAACATCAGGAAATACCTCAAACAAAAGCATTCAAGCAGCAACAGTGCTACAGAAATGATCAACTCAGGATCCAGCCCAACTTTTTAAGTCAGTGGATTTGGATGAAGGGGAATAGAACCAGTTGGGGGCCTAAACAAACTTATGAGTAACCCATTTATCTCCTTTTCTCCCCTCTTTCTTCCTGACAGAAGAGACTAGAGGGAGGTATACATACAGCCTAATACATCTGGGTTGAGATCTAGCCTTAACAGGTACCTCACCGTGGCTCTGCCTTCCCTGTCCTCTTTCTTTGAATTTTTCTTCTCTCTTCCCTTATCAGAGTGAGAGACTAGTGGGAGGTTGTGCTTACTGCCTGTAAGCAGTAAGTCAGTAAAGTAGCTCTCATGTTCTCTGCGTTGTTCTTCGATGTGCGGACGCAGACTCGACCGTGCGTCCCTTTTTATTTATTTCATTTTTCATTTTCGAGTCCGCCTTTGTAAACTAAGCACGCTTTATGATCATGTAAAGCTGTGCATGTGTTGTATTATGATATTAAGTACAAGAGGTAACTGTGCTCAGGCCCGGTTAGTCCTGGAGCAGTGTGAGTACAGGCCAGCGGGGGAATGAGGAGGGGGGACAATCGTGCTTCAGCACGATACGGGACAACTTCGCCTAGTGTGAGTGCGCCATTAGTCTACATGAAAATGCTCAAAATGTTCTGTCTCTGTAGGAAAAATCTCTCTACAGATTATCTGTTTTTCCCTTTTCTCATGGGTAATGTTTGCACCAGGAGTAATAGTGTTTCTGTTTGGCCTTTTTACATCAAGAAGATAGCACAAGGACGTTTTGTTGGTGGGTATAATGGACGGTGAGAGCGAGCATGGAGAGGGTTGGCTCCAGGACGCCAGAGCTAAATGTCGAGCCTTCCCAAGGTGCTGTGGGCCTGACTCGACTAAACACAGATGAAGGGAGTTGAACCACTTGATCGCCCTTGTGATGTGTTGGCTCTTACTCCTTATCTAGTTTCACAGCTAGAGTTTGGGGTCATTAGGGGTCATGTGGAAGGGGAGACAGTATCAGTATAGTCATCGTTGTTACCTGGAACCCTCTTGTGAAAAAAGCCAGGGTCTGTTGAAGGTGGCAATGCTGTCTGGGTTGTGGAGTCCACTAAAAGCCATGTGGCGATATATGTAACTCATCAGTAAGGTGAAAACATGGGAATTCATTTGTGTGTCTCTGAGAGCACATCCTTTGAATTAGGGAAAAAGTATCTTGTGTTCATTTGGAAAAAAATACAATTGAGAACCGGGGAAAAGAAGAACTTCAACAATACAGATGAACTTTTAAATTAAGGATTTCAACCTGGCTGGGGGATGGGATTTAAATGAATGTGAATGATTTAAATTCACATTTTGACTTGTTCTAAAATTGCAAACCCGGAAAAAAAATCAGGAGGAGTGACTTCCTGAAACTCCGGAGGAACTGGATCAGAGGCACTGCTTATCAACAGGCAAGGCAGGCAACTGCTTGGGGCCCTAGACCGTCAGGGGAACCCAAAGCAGCAGCTGAAAATGTACTCATTTTGCAATGAAGGTAGGAAACCTCTCTAGGGGATTCCCATCTGACAGAACTCACTCTCGTTGACCTGCAGAATGCTGGTTCGAGGGCCCCAATTGATTTTTGCCCTAACAGACTCTAGAATCGCCACTGACCTGGATGTTAAAAAGGTCCATCAACTTCCTCCCAGTTTCATAAACACATTTAAAAAATATATAAATTAACAAAATGCCCTAATTTCCATCTGGCCCATTTGAACTGCAGAGATGATTTATTTAACCAGTACTTGTTTTCTTGCCCTACAATTGAAAGCATTAGCTTTCTAAAGACATGTATGTTTGCATTTCTTCAGGAATTGGTGTCAGTACAGTACAGCACACCCACCTACACACACGTACGTAAAATGATAAACATTTACCTTGTTCTGCGGTGCTGCTCTGAGGGGGAAGCTGAGGGAGTTGTCGTACACGGCGGGCTGAGGAGGACGTCACTGAGGAGGAAAGAGACGAACCACCTTGGAGGTGGCCCCTAACACAGAGTAAAGGGACAGCAAAGAAGACAGAGAAGAAGAGAGACGGAGGTAGAGAGAGATGAGGAGAGAGTTGAAGAAGAACAAACGTAACGTAAGGATGGGGAAAAAGAGAGAAAATTAAAGTCAAAATAGTTTTAATCCTTCGCACCGGTCACTCACTGGAGTTCACATTCACACAGGCTAAGTGTTTGAAACTCACCTGAAGGAAAACAAAAACTATATACAGTCACATAATTATGGTTTTATCTTAAGAATTGTAGCTATGAAGTGACAGACTGTGGCTTAAGTTTAAAGCATCACTCATGGAAATGAAAAAAACAACAACCCAGCAGTAATATTTCAGTGAACAATCAGTGGCAGCAACATGTTCTCAGAGTGAAGCAATGTGAAGCTTGTTCAGGGGTTGACAGTGAGGGATCCTGTGGCAGAAAAAGCAGCAGATAAACATTTAGATGGTGGAAGATCACACAGAGGAGGTGAAAGCCTTTAAACATTAATCCCACCGCACCTGACCCACAAAGAAGAGGGTTATTCCTCGAACCAGGGTTTTCTTAAAATGCAATATTAGTTTTAATTCCAAGTAACTTTGAGCATGATCCAAAGGCAATTGGACTGGTTGATCTTGAAGACGTTTCAACTAGGGGAGAGGCGAAACATCTTTAAGAGCTTCAACCAGTCCAGTTGCCTTTGGATCAAGCTTCGAATTTACCATGAAACTGGAAACACAGACAATTCCAAGTGACATATATGTCAAATCAAACCAGTTGCATTTTCTGCAGTGCTGCTTTATCCTAAAAAAAGGCAGCAATAGATACAAATGATGTCCACTTAAAGTGTTGTTTTGGCCACTAACACATTCAGATTGTTATTCAAAGTGTTTGACAGCATCATAGAAAGGGTCCATGCAGAACTATTGTGGAGCTATCATTGCAGTGAACACGTTTTAAACAATCCTTATACCGTCCTCTTCAAAACCACCAGACTCCTTTGTTAAAAACAGTCATTTAACTGGTTTGATTATTGGTTAGTGTGTTTGCTGATCTATGAATTTGGTGATTTACATTAGGGCCCGACCGATACGAGATTTTTGGGGCCGATACCGATTTTAGGGAGCAAAGATTTCCAATATCGATATATCGGGCGATATCTTTCTTAGATCTATCTTCAATCTTAATGGATAGATAGATCGATGGATAGATATGATATGAAAACACCCTCATGTTCTGATATAAAACACTTCTCAAGAAGATTTTTAATGAAGACAAGATTTATTTCACAGTTGAACAAAAGCCTTTGTTGGCCAGAATATCGAGAGTACACAGAAGCACTAATTTAACTTTGAAATTATCAATTATAAATACAATCTATATCAAAATAAATAACACACTTAAATTGAATAAACCTAGATATGTCGGCATATCAGAGATAAGACGAGCTGATACAGATTGTCATCTAATATGCTAATATCGGCTGGCCGATTTATCGGTCGGGCTCTAATTTACGTGATTAATTTAGATTAAAAAAAAAAGGGTAAAAAAATGATCAAAAAACCTATAACTATGAAAGAATAAATGTGTTTTACAAATAATCCTGCAAACACTTTCAGAAGTTGCTTTATAAAAATTTGAAACAGACTAGAATAAAGAAATGGACATCTTACACATACCATAAAACACAACACTGAAACATCTGCTTGGATATTACAGCAGGTTAACAATGACCTCTGAGTTTCTACATATGTACGATAAATGCACAAACACAGAAGAGCAGCAGCGTCAGTGAATTGGGAAAGGCAGGTCACAGAAACACACAAACAGGTAGGATAATGACGGAGTGTGAGAGCCCTGACTATCCTTTCCACCACAGTATCTACAGAAACTCAAAGGGATACACCTCTGTGTCAGAGGACATTCATTCAAGGGGGCTTCCCCTTACCAAGGGGCCGCAGCGGGGCCTTCTTTCCTCTGGAGCCCCTTAAGATGGAAGTAGGTTTAATACTGATGCACACACACACACACACACACACACACACACACACACACACACACACACACACACACACACACACACACACACACACGTGTACACAAATCACACAAGTGCCATACAAACCCAAAGCCCAGCAACAGTGTGTGAGACAGCGGCATGCAGGAAGAAAGATGGGGTTGAGGAAAAATGAAAAAGAGAAAAAAGCAACAGAATAAAAATGAATAGAAGCTCATCAAAAAGGTGTCAAATTGAAAACTCTTTAAACATCTAGTTTTTACATACTGGTGGGCCTGACTTTACTTTGTAAAATTGTAACCATACATTAAAGTAGAAACTCGATAAAGACTGTGAAAGTTGTTTAAGAAACTCTAAAGATGTGTTCAGGCTAAACACAGAAAATATATGCCTTTAGTAAATAGTTTCATCAGGTTATCAAAGGTTTCCAGGATAGGGATGGGTGAGAATTTTTGAATATTCCAATTTTCATGAATTTATAAAAATTGAAGTATTCCTGCTACTTCTATTATCTTTAAAATATTTTTTTTTTTCCCGGCGTCTGGTTGTAATGCAGAACTACTGCCAGCAGGGGGCTGTAGCGCATCTGAAAGTTGTTTACACCCTAAAAAAAAACAAAAGATGAAGAAACCTTTTGTGTCATGTGACATCCCAGCCCATCTGTGAGAAAATTTGTAACTGGCAATAATTAGAATTTCCTTCAAATTATTGGATATTCGCCCTTCTTATCTTAAAGAGATCAGAGTAGGGGGAGTTGCTTGGCTGAAAGATACCGTTGGTTGCGGTCTTTCCATTTTGTAATCAACCATGGATGAAGTTACTGTAATCTCTGCTTTCTGTCTGTTGGGGAAATACAAGAGACATTGGAGAACCTAACCCCCATCGTGTTTGGGGCTCATCACTAAAGGTGCATACAGCTCTGTGAATTTCACTGCCTTTACCAGGAACTGCATCTCGGTGATTGCCAGTTCCAGTTTTACTTAAGGCTGAACAGTGACCAGTTTTATGACCAGTTAGCTAGGATAGGTGCTAGGATTTATCAGATGGACACCAATTACTGGTTTTCCATGCCGGCTGTGGAGCGCCAGTCCGTCGACCTCCTGTGAGTGGCACTTTCGCTTATCTAGCAAGTCACAAGCCTGGTCGCTTTGCAAGTCATAACCCTACAACAGTGGAATGACAGGAAGCCAGTAGTTGGTGTCGCTCTAGAATAAACCTGTTTTCTTACAAATTAGAGGGGCAAAAATGTACTTCATGTGCTAACACCTTGAATGATTCTGCAATGAAACTTGCACTATAGCGCAATGGCATAATATTTTATTAGTTCTGTAAACCTTAAGAATGTATGAAAGGCATATATCCGTACCTCCAACAATGTCCCTTAAAATGTTATATATATATATTAATAAAGTGCACTAAAAATGTTATTTTGGGTATGATTTCTAATAAGAGTGGTTGACACCTATTTGCCATAACAGATCATATAGAAAGGGAGAGTCATACTACATGATATCATCATGTGTTTTACGTAAGACTGAAACTGTCCTAACACAGTACCATTGCTTCTACTTCACACTCTCTTTACGATGGTCCAATGTGGGGAAATCTTAATCCCATCCCACTGCGGACTCAGAGTATTTCAAAGATAATAGTTTCCTTCAATATACTGAGTTGATTTAAAAAGCTACCAGCAGTAGTCAGTTAAAAAAAAAAGAGTCCAAAGCTGGTTGAGAAATTGCGAGCCCCTCCATCAATGAGCTCATACAATCCGTTTTGACGTGCCTTACCTGCTACTGTTAGACAGCTTCCTGCCATGAGTCTGACATTCAGGTGTTTCCAGGGTCCGAGGCTGCCTGGAGAATGGTGGATGAGCAAAGGGAACAATACACAACAGAAAAAAGGTTGGATGGATGAGAGGATGGATGAGAGGATGGAAGAGAGTATGATGGAGGAACATCATTTAGATTTAGAAGAGTCTGTCAGGCGGCTGTCAGTGGCCTTATAAGTTTATGATCTGGAAAACAGGAAATAGGAGGCATGCTGTGATAGATGGTATGATGGGGATATGAATAAGGGGTGTCACACACTCATGCTTCATCTGTAATTGTGCCTGTGTGTGTGTCTGTGTGTGTGTGTGTGTGTGTGTGTGTGTGTGTGTGTGTGTGTGTGTGTGTGTGTGTGTGTGTGTGTGTGTGTGTGTGTGTGTGTGTGTGTGTGTGTGTGTGTTTGTGTGTACCTCTTCTTTGTACTGAGGTGAATTAAAGTCTCTTGAGTAGGAAGCAGCATCCATATTCTCCATTCATGGACATGAAGATGACAAGGATGATACATGTACGACACACACACACACACACACACACACACACACACACACACACACACACACACACACACACACACACACCAACACACAGTCACACTTCTGATATGAATTATGGACATTGTGAACTCTCAGTCATTTCTGAGCACTAAGCCTTGAGAAAGAAGGACTTTTTGGAGACTGTGAAGAAAATGCGAGCACATAGAAGCTGCAGATGCAAATCCCAGAACAGAAAGTACGCTAGGAAAGACTGCAGGAAGCAACTCAACAAGGCAGGAGGTCACACCATCACTAGAACACTATACCAGATGTTTAGAAGAGCACAAACCAGGCACCAGAAAACCGTGAAGGAAGAATAGAAAAGCAAAAGGAGTCACAACTACAGCAACGACAACCACAACCAGGGATGAAAACTATCACTACATCTCTTAGCAACAGACTGGAAACCAGAATAACACCACCACCACAAGCTGAAAAAAAATGATACAAAGGATACCCTTTACACAATGTGAGTGAAAAAGCTTCATACAGTGTAGAACTTGTCTGTGCCTGTGAGACACTTTCATTTGGCTAATTCTATATTGTGCATTATTTTCACTCTCACTGTGTCCAGCTCACTGACCTACTGCAGTTATAAATATGAGGTTAAAGGTCAAAAAGTGACAAGAGTAGTTTGTCACTTTATCTTGTATTTGTTGAAATGAACTGAAAACCCTGCAGGTTCATCGGCAACTATTGTTGGTTTCAAGAAGAAACATTTGAATTAAAAACAAATTAAAAGTATTATTTTGACATTTTCGGATATAGATCTTTCATATGTGTCTGCTTAGGTTTAATATACCCTGGCATTAACAGTTAACCTGGTCACGTTCCTTGGGATAAAATATAATAAATCAAACTGTCATTAATTAACCTGTTACATCTGTTTAAAGATGTTACACATTTAAAAATGTTACAGGTTTGATGAAGCGTTCTTGAAATGACTGAATCACATAGAAGCCAGAATGTGGCCCAATAAAAACACTTCTGTGCTTTGTCTATATTCTTAGTAATATTTTAAAGTTTGTCTTTTCTAGAAGAAAACATTTAGATCAAATGGTGGTGAATCATCTTGGTGTGTACTGATTTATGGTTCTGAGGAAACCATTTAATGTTTGTCTTGCCAAACTGGGAATGCTAAACTGTCCCATTGCTGTGTTTTCAGATTTGTGGAAGAGGATAGGCCCGCACATTTGCTCAAATGCCACAAAAAGTTTTCATTCATCACAACGTTTCGACCAGAGGTCTTCTTCAGGGGATCATTTTTGGAACCTGAAGAAGACCTCTGGTCAAAACGTTGTGATGAATGAAAACTTTTTGTGGCATTTGAGCAAGTGTGCGGGCCTATCCTCTTCCACAGTCTGCTGATTTTGCACTGCCCTGCACCTACATGATGTGCGTATGACTACCTCTTTTTACGGTGATTTCATATTTAACATAAAATACAACTTTTTCATCCCAATCTCAAAACTTTCCCAAACTGTTTCTTTGAAGGTTGTTACAATTTGGAAGACAGGTCACTTCTCCACTGTGCTAATATAACTTACAAGTTTGTTTATAATACAAGATAAAGTCACTCACTGCACTTTGGTCAGAAGAGAAAGAGCTGAAAGAATTTAGGTTGCAAATTCACCAACTACTAATATCAGGACTCAGCGAAGAGAGAAGCATTAGCTGTAAAATGAGGAAGAGCTTGACATTTGCCTGAACCCAATAAGACCCAACTGAACCTGAAGGTCTTCGGTCTTTTTTTTTAAAGAATGTGTTTATTATTATAAAAAACCAGCTGACATATTGGGTGGTTATTTGCCTTATAAACACGCCGTTCTCGTTTTATATTAATGAAACACTTCCGGGTTTGGGTCATAGTGGCATCAGATTTGAAGGCAGTAGTCAAGCTCTAAGAGGAAGTGGTTGGGGGTCCACCAAAGGGTACCTGTCATCTTCAGGGGAAGCATGTTGGATAAGAATCCTGGGACTTGCAGGACGTCTCCGGGGCAGGGAATGGGACAAAGGTTTTCTACGTGTACACATACAAAACAAATCACCCATACAGTATGACCACATCTAAAAGACATTTCAGAATTAGAAATGCCATTGCATTATTGGGTATGCAAGTACGCAAAAAAATGTGTTGTGTGCTTGCCATCACTACAAGCAGTTCTGGCCACTTGAGAGCAGCAGAACAAGCTAAACAAAAGACACTGTTTTACACTCGCTTCGTACAGTTGAATTGGTAGCAAAAGTGTGCTGATCTACACGTCCAGCAGACATGGAGTAAGATTGCTGACAACAGCTTTCATTAGGAGTTGTTTTTTTCTGGTCCCAATGAATAACGGTCCACCGTCTCTCTCCTTTGAGCTCTTTTTTTAGTCAACCAACTGATGAGGACTACATCCCATCCTTTCTCTGTTTTCTTGCTGTGCAGAAAAACATCTCTTATCTACACACAGTTGCTTGTAGATTTGTTGCTGGAACAAAAATGTTCAATTTCCATATATTGCAATGGACAGAAGGAAAACTATATGTTTTGACGATTGACTGTATAATTTAATTAGATGCACTGTGATGCCCTTACAGCCCTGGTTTAGCATTTTGGCTGTCACCATCTTGGTATTTACAGAACCAGAGGTGACGGTACAAAACCGTTCAAAAGGATGTAGGAAGGCAAGATGTCAGCTTACACTGTCACCAGGTTAGTTTGAAAGTCACACTTACATCACTGACTGTTTATGGTTGACTTACTTGATTTTATTTTGGATGCTAATTGTGGCTGGTTAAATCCGAGTGTCTTTATAGTTTGTTTTTTCTTTAAGTGGAACCATAAATTACAAAAGGAACATCATGCCGTCTTAAGGAAGACATGAAACTAGCAAAGGGGGCCGTTAACTCTTTACAAATTTGCTTACTGAGGTACTACATCAAGTAATAGTTTGCTCTTTTTCTCATCTGCTTCCATACAATTGGGCATATTTTTGGAACCAGTGGAGTTGACACCAGCTGGCAATAGAAAGAATGCAGGTTTGAGGCAATTTGCACATTAGCTTCACTAATTAGAACCGGAAGTACTCCAAGTCTTATATACTATCTATGACTTAAACCTTTGATTTAGCAAAAAGCAGATAACACTTAATGGCCAGTTTGGACAATGGGTCAACAGGTCTTTCAAAAAACTATACATAATGTAAAGGCGGAGTCAGTAGCTTTTTTCCCTAAAAAAAACAAAGACTTAAACAAAATGAATGCCGATCAATCACCACTGACGGGCCTCCATACATGTGTGGTGGTCTGCAAAGACCCTGTCCTCTGCCTGGGTTTTGATGTTTTGGTTGACACATGGATGTTTCTTGGCGGGGAGCTGCTGTGTTTCCTCGCACAGGTGAGTTTGGGAGTCGATACAATTCAGCGATTGGACGTGATTCAAACCGGCGTATATGACAGACCGAATGTGGCAGCAAAGAAGAGAAAAAATAATCAAAGTGAGGCGAAACGCTTAGCGGATAAAGCTTGTTCCAAAACGAGGGTTAACTTTGGGTTGGCTTTCACCTGCAGACTCAGAGTTGGCCTGCTCTTTGTTGGTGCCAAACACCTGGGGTTAGCTTGTGCTACTGTGGTAGCTTGCAGTGTTGGTACAAGCAGTCAACATACCGATACGTCCTGCAGTGAGATTGCGCTTCTCGGGACGATGAGTCCAGGAGGAGGGGCCCACTTTGAATGTTGTAGTTACAAGCTGCAAAGAAAAATGCTACTGACTTCACCTTTAATGTATTCCTCATGGTATTTTGATTTCATTGAAGGTGAGGGTTGACCAAGAAAGCAGCAACATGGCACCAGAAATCTCTTAAATACAGGTAACAGTGCACTGGTAATAACAAGGAGTGAAGCTAAGAAATGAGACGTAAGATTGGACTATTTGAAGCTAAGCAAGATGAACTGATAAGGTCATTCATTTTTAGTTAAAACGATTGAGATAAAGGGATATTGAATAAGGAGAAGAGCACCAGTTCTGTTATCAGTGTGCTAATCTCTCTTGCATACACTCATACTTAGATGGGTTGATGAAGGTGTAGATAGCAATACTTCATTTCTGTTACATTTCATAAAATGTTTCGAGAATCAAAGTATTGTTCATGGATGATACACGGTGTTGGTGTTAGGAAATGATGCACCTTCATACACAACTTGAAGATTATGGTAAAACAAGGAAGCCGCTAAGTGGAACAGCAGATAGAGAGGTTTGAGTGGTGTACAGCGATGGGGTTTGGGTAGAGTGAGGAGAGGGAAAGCTTAACCTTCAGCAAGTGGAAAGAACTACAAAGACCAGGAAAGGTAGAGAGTAAGAGACTACTTCAGCACTACAGGAGGGGTGGCAGGGGACAGAGGCTGGTACCTTTCAGTCTCTGGTGAGGGGGCATGATTGTCTGGGGTCAGACAGTTGGTGCTAGCGCTCCTAACCCTGTCCAGAGAAGGCTGCAGATCACTAGAGGCACCACAGCACAACATGCCATCCAATGGAGGAGAAGACAGGAGGAGAGGACAGAAACAAACAAAAAGAGAAAAACAATGGACAAATGTTTTAAAAGAAAGTCGAGTTTGATTCTCCAAATCATAACGCTAGTCTGAAAACTAAACCATGACTGGCTGACTGGCGTAAGGATTGGAGTGTCTGTAGGTTGTCATGAAGATGAGAAATGATGAAGACAACTTTTTTCTGATTGCTCTTTGATTGTTTCTCCAGACTGAGCATAGATAATGCTCATATTTTCCTTAATTACGACTAAAACAGTCTGTACATATGTTATGAGTATGCCTTACCTAACTGTCACCTCATCTGTGAACATTACAACGCGGTGTGTGATGGAGGAGCGCGTTGCCATGACCATGTGCGATCCAACAGTAGAGCTTATCTTTCGACATGCAGACAGCTTGGAACTAGTCACAAGATGGGAAAAAAACAGCATGCATTTGCAAATAAAACAAAATAAAGAGATGGAAGCTCTGACCGAGACAAATCACTGAAGCTCCTGAAGGAAATACTCACACAAAAAGAAGTTCGAAGAGTTATGGAGATTGTGCGTTACTACTATAAATATGTAGAGTTCTGCAGATTTTATAAGGTATTTATTCAGATGAATACTGAAAACGTTTTTTTTTTTTTCCAAAGGATGAGAAAGACTCACACTGGCACTACACAATGTCTCAGGCCTCAGTATGCTTCAAATACTTTCTGACATTAGAAATAAGAGCTTCACCTGATGCTACTGTCCAAAACAATTAGAAAATGTGATCCACTCCCCCGCAGTCATTGGTTGATTTGTGTGAGGTGGGAAAGTAAGCAGGGTTTGAACTTCTCTCTCAGGGATGATTTTGAAAACCTTGGTTTGAAAGCTTTTATTCTTTCTTCATGAAAAGACTCTTTTCTGATCCATACTCGTCATGCCTTCTGTTTTTGTTTATTTCTATTACAAAGCATTACTACAGCAAGTGGTTGCCCTACATCAGACACTGTTGAGTGCTTTCCTGGGGGATCATGTAAGATCACTTGAGGTGGTACTTGAGCCCTCTGACACTCTGATAAATGGACCCATTTGTAGTGTAACATGCACCATCATTTTTAAATTCTTGTATAGTAAATCATGTGGTTTTGTCAAATCATCACAGGTGCTCCAAACAATTCAGGGTCCAAAGATTGACTTTGAGATGAAAAAGAAAACATCCTTAAAGTTTCGACCTTTGAGTATGATGCTTCCCAATGTCAAGTTTTGTGAGGACTTTTAATGACTTTGAATCATTAGTGTACAAAGTAAACAGCTGCATAAAAATCCATCTGGTACTTTGATTTAATGACCAGCAAATAAGCCTGTGTACCACTTGAAATTAAGGTCACAATATTCACCATCAACTAGTTGTGTTGTAGCATTCGAAACCGGTCTTGGTCTCAAGACCACAGTCTTGTCTCAGACTGGGCAGACTTCGGATTTTAAATCAAGACCAGTCAAGACCTCCACTATTTTTTCACGTCATTACTGTAATTAGAAGGAAAACACTCCTTTCTAAAATAACTAATAACTTAAATTCAAATTTTGTTTGATTTTTATCCCGAGGTTACGTCTGCAACCTTCCCGGAGTTACCGTCCAAGTGAGTGACACGCCCCCTGCACACAAGATGATGATTTTTTTCAGATAGACTTTTGGTCTTGGTCTCGACTTGGAAGTTGCTGAACATGAATTATCATCTTAATAGGATTTTTCTTACTTCTACCTTAAAAAGGTCATACTAAGCAAAGCATGTTACGATCATAATTCATGTTCAACAACTTCCTGACTTACTATCAATAAGCAGTAATTAGGACGGTATTGAGGGCAAAGTCTTAGTTAATGACCTATTAGCTATAGACTATGGTCATGTAGAATAAGGTACTGATAAGCTCTTAATAATGACTAATATGCAGCCAGCATGCTACTAATTAGCATGCTAGTAAGGAACTATTAATGGTGAATCTTGTGACTTTAATTTAAAGTGTTACCATAAACATTTAAATCGTAGCAAATTCAAGGTAAGCCTGGGGACCCAGGATGCACTTCAGCTGGACAAATCCAGCTTTAAATGTGTAATTTTCATAGAGCAGAATAGACCAGGTTTAAATATTACTGGCAGAATCAAAAGATTGTAACCCAATCTGCAACCTAAATGAATTCTCTCTTGAGAATTTGGGTCAGTTTGGGATGAATTCAGCAAACATGACTCTTTGTTTATTTTTCGAAATGCAACTCTGCAGAGCTGATTCATCTCTCTCTGACTGGATTCTCCCCCAAAGCAATGGCCTCTGTCACTAATGGGCATTGAAGTATTTATAGCCATCTGCCGTGTCAAACTGACAAACAAACAGGATTTTACAGAAGTAAAAACGTATAGGAGCATTCTCCGGGAAAGCTCTGTGTTCCTATGATTACAGATGTCCATTTTATACTATATCCTTAATAATACCATTTTAAGAACCATTTGAAATAGGAATAGAGTATTGGAGAGCTTTTCTGGGTCTTTAACATTTGTTTACTTTGAAGCATACTGAACCTTTCATGATGTACTTACCTGCTTTTGTGTTTGTGGATACCGTTGAATAAAAGTGGCATCTTAGGTGGCAGTGTGTTACAGTGCTTAGCAGGTCTCCTGATGTTAGCGTGCATGCAGTAGACAGAAATAGGAAAACGGGAGGAATGGGTGGAAGAGGAGAAAAAACAAAAATGTGTGGAAATGTCAAAGTTTTAATAAAGGGGATCAACTTATCCAGTGATTTTAGGATCTATGTTTGTACGCTTGTTATGAAACCTACAAGAGACGTTGTTCAAAGATCTCCGGCTAACTAGCCAACGTATTTCATTTTTACATTAACGCATTTTCTTATACTAAATAAGGGAAGGTTCTTTCTATGTTTCAGGACTGTTATGTATGTCTTCACAACAGTCATATTATCTTGTGACACATTTCCAAACAGCTTACTCCTTGCTAAAATCACTGGCTAAGCTTGTGTTTTTTTTTTTTTTTTGCAGTGTAAGCGAGTAGAACTACAGCAGCCCATGACAGGCGTACAGGCAGCGAAAGGAAAGCCAGCTCTCATCTCGACAGACAAGATTAAAAACACCCATCTCCCTCAAACACATCTGTGTGTATTCAGAGTGCAAACAGAAAATGTTACCAGTTACCAGTTTAGGAGAAGTCTCTTATAAGACAGACAGATGTGTTCTCAAGCGTGTTACTTACCTCTTTGTCTGTTCACATGAGACCCATGTGGAGATGACTACAGTAATCATGATACCCAAATGTAAAATGGTTCTAAAGTCTTGACATCTCAAACTACATGTGGTTATTTATGGGAGTAAAGTACAGAGACAAGATGTGTAAAAAAAATTCTTATCAAGAGGAAAAGATAGAAAATGCAGATTTGTTTCCTTTAGGGAGCTCAATGAATGCTTGAATAAAACAGGAGGTGAACTACATGTTTTAAGCCCTAGTAGGCTAAACTGCTGACCGTTTTTGTATCATAGCAGCTTCATTACAACTAGGAGCAATGTGAATGACAAGCACAGTCCTGTAGTGCCCTCTTGTGGATCTTAGTCAACATTACAACTGAACAAGTCCTCTTTTTTGCCGTCTTTCCAGCGTCTGATCTACCTGCTTATGCGTCTCATATTACCACATATTGCGTTTTTAATTCCAAAATGGCAGTAAACATTTATTTGAGCATTTATTAATGTCAACAAATCCAATAAAAACAACCCAAAAAACGTTGTATTGATCCCAATATAAAGAGCAGTTTGCGTATATTGTCATATATCCAATTGCTTTCTCGCAGATAACTTTATTGAAGCTAAAGACAGTTTAAAAAAATACATCAAAGCACTGTTGTACTCTGACATGTTCTTCATTTCCATGAGCTGCAGTTCTACACAGCTCTATCTGGACACAAGGACCTGAGACCCAAGCACAGGTTCTGGTCTATGTTTTACAGAACTTGCTGCTATTAATCACACCATGGCTCTTTATCTTAAAAACTTTTCCCTTTTCCACAACTTGTATAAACCTCATTTATTTATCTTCTCTATTCTTACTTGATTGTATTTGTTTACCTTATTTTTGCTTCAAAACATGAATTTCTTCTCTAGGAATCAACAAAGAATCATCTTATCTTTTGTTGATTGATGGCTAATCAGGTCTAAGTTGGGTTCCTTTCTCCTGGGTTAAGTTATAACTTTCATTTCCAGGTTTTTCAGGTCAATTAAATTGACTGGGCTCTTCCAGGTCACACGTGTCTCTACCTTTTGGACCTGTACCAGTCCAGCTCTATAATACCTCAGACAGAATCTGTTCCGTTTTATACATTTCTGGTCTAGGATCTAAAAAAACTACCAAGGTCCATAAGGGTTTGTCATTCATTTTGGGGCTTTCTTACACCTTTGTGTTAGAGATGGGGCAGTGGTTGGAGTTGGAAATCAGAGAGAGAGTGAGTGGGGAACAACACGTGGGAAAGGAGCCACAGATCAGATTCGAACCCGGGCCGCCTGCTTGGAGGATTTTAGCCTCCGTACATGGGGTGCACACACACTAGGCTACTGGTTTTCGTCATTTTGGACTTTTTAAGACGTCTTTTGTGAACAAACAGACACACTGTATTTTATTAAGACTCAGTCCCATGTTCACCATCCTGCTGCCCTCAATACTCACTAGAACAGCCGAAGTGTATTAATCCGCTGTAGAAAATAGTCCCCCTCAGTTGCACAATTTACCACTTGGATAAAAACGTCAGTAACCATTTTGGCATTATTTTTTTGTCGATAAAAATCTTCACTTCCCTGACCAGTTTCCATACATTTATGAAGAAACAAAGCGGGTACAGACACGGAGAAGCACTAATAGTTAAACAAAAAAGACAACGTAGGGATATTTTCAGAGGATTTGTTGACCTAACAAAACTACAAACATTTGCCAGCATTATTTTTTGAGTCCTGTTCATAATTTAGCTTCTACTTAAGTGTGTTTTGATCCCGTATCTTTAAGAAAAACAAACATTATGTAACTTTGACTCTGTATATATTTTAAATGGCAAACAGCAAAGTAAAATTAAGAGAAAGACAGTTTTATATATTGAAGCTCCGCACATATAACACTTCTACTGACCCAGGAGAAAAATAAAAAACAAAATGTGGTCATAGGCTAGTTTACCTGGTGTGGAGGCACTCAGCACTTTTGCCTCGCATTGATTGGTGGATCATGATGACCTCACTGTGGTTACCATGGGGATGGATGACACATGAGGAAATCAACAACAGTCAAAAATCCAGAAGAGCAAAAGGAGAAGAAGGTGAATAGGAAAGAGGAGCTGTTGCTGATTGCTATGCACGCCAGACAAACGCAAACAAACAAACACACTCACGCAGAAATGCCAAAGCTGTTTTGCCTTAACACTGCTCAAAGTCACTTTATACAATATGACAACCAACAAACAGCTTCTGCTCCAAACTTGGTTCAAGAGCCAAAGAAAGCAGCCGTTAAAAAGGGAAACTGAGAGAAAGAAAGGGCAAGGAAATGGTTTTTTTTAGAATGACAAGGGTAAGCAAAATAATTTAACCTTTCTGAAAAGTACAGTTAAAGCAAATGTCATGACAGGCATTCACACTCTGCGGCAGTCACACGGTTTTGCACAATAAATCTGCTGTGTCATACTAACTGGACCACAAAGAAGCTGTCAATGTCACACACCAGAAAAAAAGCTCACAGTGAGAGAGAGGGACATTTTAGGAAAAACTAGAAGGAAAATCCTGGCGACATTTAGAATAATTTGATGTATTACAAGTAGTGCTCTGGAACAAACACACACCTGTCATCCAGGTACTCCTCCTGGTGGCGACCTCGGGGAGCATCGTGGTAACGGGTCGGAGAGCGAGAACGACGAGTGTAGGGAAGCTCATCATCCAGACTCCTGAAAGAAAGGAATGAAGGAAGACACCAAAGAAGAAAG
The DNA here is from genome assembly GCA_020745685.1 of Tautogolabrus adspersus. Classification (NCBI taxonomy): domain Eukaryota; kingdom Metazoa; phylum Chordata; class Actinopteri; order Labriformes; family Labridae; genus Tautogolabrus; species Tautogolabrus adspersus. The sequence continues at coordinate 5,424,401 of CM036541.1, read as the reverse complement.
AAAGAAAGAAAGAGAGAGAGAAAGAAAGAAATGAACATTTACGTCAGGTTCGTGGTCAGGCCGTATTGCAGCAGACTCTTGGTGGGGCTCATTTTGCTCAGATAGTAAAAGCAGAGCTGGCAGCACTGTGTGTTCTGCATCAGACAGACTTTTCATTAGTAGATGGACTCTGTTTGCTGGCTTCCAACAAATTCCTCCTGCCTCCCTCTGCCATGTTGCTTTTACCTCTTACATTGTCTTACTAATGTCTTCTTTCTAGTCTGACATTGGCCCCGAAATTAATATCCATCATCTGAAATCAGGCCATGCTGCCAAAAAACTTCAAGGGGGATTCCAGTAATATTTAAACCTGGTCTATTGAGATTTTTAAAAATGTGTAAACTGCATTTGGGGTCAACCGAGTGCGTTCATGTTTTTGGTGAAAAGTAAAGAGGATAGATACATTTTCAACTCACGAATAAGAACGTGAGCATAGTTCACGCTGAACGACCTCTCACGCTGAGAGAGAGAGACCAAGACTTGCAGAGCACTGTGTGTCAAAGTCAGATAAACATCACCTGGTATGTGTCCAGACATGGATTCATCTGTAGAACAGTCCCAGGCCTGAAACGTTTAGTAAGGTAACACTTCCGATGTGCTTTTTGGAGTGAAGCCAGTTCTGTTTTGTTTTTTGTTTTTTTCGATGATAAGACTTTGCTGCATTTTCACACAATGCTTTTATTTTGAAATCGTCATCCAAAAATGTTTGTGTTCAGTTAAATTCGGTTAAACTGAAATACCAACAGTTCAGATCGTGGGGTGCATTCAGCCTTTTTCAAGGTTTGACTTTGATCACAGTGTTGGTCAGTCTGTGGGCTTGACTCTCCTTGTGTAGGAATAAAAAGATTGAAGTAAGATGAACAGACTGAGAATGTTTACTTATTTCACAAAACAGCTCTTGATTTATTTAAAGTTTGCGGACATAATATTCAGTTAAACAAATTAAATCGCAATATATTATATTGCAATTCTCAGCATATTGCAAAATGTTTAAATTGCAATGATATTGTATCGTGACTCAAGTATCGTGATAATATCTTATAATGGGGCCTCTGGTGATTCCCACCCCTAATTTAGGGATCCTTTCTATAAATTAATTAGACATGAAGAATAACAATCTGAGCCTGTCGGGGGCAAACACAGGCACTTTTGGTGGATGTAGTTTGTTACATTTTCCCTGAAAGATTATTCTGCAGTCACTGAAACCTCACTTTGCTGCTGGTTGATGTTGTAAGCACTTTCAAAACTTTTTATACCCATTGGTCATTAAGGTCGAAAAATATATGTACAAAACAAAGGAACAAAGTTTATAAATGTCAAACGCGATAAGTCCGCTTTAAGACATGTTTTTGCCAAATACAATATTTTGGAGGGAATGAGACAAACTCAACAAATGCTGCAAAGATGACACGTGCATAAATTATCATTGTTGGTATTCATTTAAATCATTTAAAGCTGACCAAGAATATTGGATACTGATTTCACATTAGAATTATTACATAATAATTAGTGTAACATTTCTGCAGGTTGCTCCTTTAAAGGCAGGGTTGGTAATTTTCTCCAGATAAACTTTTTAAGATTTTAGTTGAAATTGTCTTTAGGTCCTGACAGACATTAATAACTCATGTGCTCTGAATAAGAAACGAAGAAAATCTGTAATCTGTAGCAGTTGTTAGCATGTAAAAACTTTGACCAATGTCTTCACTCGGTTCCATTTTTATGAACCAATCATGCCTCCCTGTCTCCCTGCTCGTTCTCTACCCCATGCATGCACGAGCCCACACTCAAAGCATGAGCTGAGGTCCGCTTCTGGACCAATTGCGCTCGTGCATGTAAGTGAGGGGCGTGACTTTTGGGGGAGCACAGAGGGGAGGGTGTGGGTGTAGATGGAGCACTGAGAAAATGCTGATACTTTCAAAATCATGCTAGTTTTCGAAAATTACCAACCCTGCCTTTAATATCACTATCTTGTCATATTGTTTAACCCCTCACCTCTGAGTGGGAACGTTGGGCGGCCGTGACCTGATTCGCCCCTGCTCCTCTCGGTGCGGGGAGACCGAGCGGGAACGTATGTGATGGGCAGGCGTCCTCTGCTGGTCCGGTACTTCCAGGGTAGACGTGGGCTCCCGCTGCCTCTCCCTGCCTCGCCCGTCTGCTGCTGCATGAGAAAGAGGGTGCACGTGCACACGCACATAGAAACACACAGTCGTGAGTAAAGGTGAATGAGTTCAAGTGAATCTTCTGTAGATGTGTAGGCGGTTTAACATCCTTAACTCTGGCACACCTGCTATGTTTATGTTCTATTAAAACACCTAAATTATTCTCGCCTCTTTAACACAGCGGCGTAAATATCGCGGCTTGAAACAGCAGTCTGAATGGGGCTCATGTTACTTTATTTTTGACAAAGATATAATGGACATTGGTATTCAGGAAGTACAAAGCTCTACAGTCAAATTATGTATTCAACATAAAAACAAGTCAAATGTTTACATTATTTAAGGCAGAGAAGGTTATTTTGTCTATCAATATTCAGTGATTATCTACCTTCTAGTGTTTTTTGGGGGGTTAGGGGCAGGGGCGTGTCCAGAGGGTTGGCCAGGGGTGGCATGGGCCCCCCTTGAAATCAGAATGGCCACCCCAGGTTCCACCTCAAAAATCCTAAACTGTGATTGGCTATTTGCCTTGTCAGAGGTGGGATGTAAAAAATGACCTTTCAGGCGTCTTTGCAAAAGGCTGCCTTTAGTAAAAAAAAAACATTTTAAATTAATGCTTTGCATATCTTTTACGTATGTTTCCATTATCTTGTGTTATAAAGAAGATATAATTGTGGAAGTCAGAAAATTGATGAATTTCTGTGTGTTTGTGTGCACATCACACTTCAGGCCACCCCTGGATAAGTCCGTGCCCCAATTGGGCCACCCAAGACAAAAACGTCTGGACACGCCCCTGGTTAGGGGATAGATGTAGATTTCAATACAAGGTTTGGATCACCTAGACTTCTTGCTATTTGGTTAATGAGCTGAATATGTTACTACACAGGGTTAACCACTCCTACCATAGTTTAGATTTTAACATCTCAGCATGGTGCCTGATGGAATTGAACATAAACTACATCAGGATCCTCCGTCACGATGATACAGACTATTAAAAGACAAGTCCAATAATAGAACTGCTGCTAACTATTTTTTCATGACTGTGTCCTGTATTTTTTTTTAAATGCAGTTAAAAAAAGTCCTCTTCCTTTTGGTGTGCAGATCAAAATATAAATAGACGGACTGATCAGCCTTGAAGGGACTGAGCGGCTGTGTCAGGCTTTGTTGTGGTCCCAAGGTTACTGGTTTCATTTCCAAGAGAACAGCATCTCACAGCTCACAGCGGGCTCTACGTTTTTTGCTTTAGAAAGTGCGACTGAGGTTTTTCATTTATTCCTGCCATGCATGGAAATTAAAACCAAAAGTTGATAAAAGTAAAGTGGTGTCTTTTTTTTGCATTCTTTTTGTCTCTCCTTTTTTAACGTAGGTACTCGTTAACGTGAAACAATAGAAGGTCCACTGAGATAATGTGATATTCTCTGATACATGGCGTGTGATAAAAGTCTTAGAAGATGAATTCAGACCATCTTTGATGAACCTATGGGCTTATCAGTGGAGATATACTGAATCCATTAACCTGATTCGTACATAAATCTACAGTTCAACCCGGATAATTTAGGCAAACGATCAACACAGACGTGCACGATTTAAATGTTGTATAACAAACAAAAAATAAAATCGGAGTGTTTTTTGGTATGATTAATCACCGTATTGGTCCGTTTATAAGATGACCCCTCCCCCTCTTTAACCGGTCAACGTGTCCCCCCCCCCCCGGCGCTGCAGCTGCCTCCCGTTACACTATATATTTTTAGAAAAATACTTTATGAAGAGCACATCTTGTATTAATTAAGAAAACTATTTAATTTATAATTAAAAATTATACAAACACATTTCATTATATAAGGTACATTGTTGTTTTTACCTTTTAGCTGTAAAACAAACTACATTTTTCAATATCTTTAAAGATTAAATTGTCACTTTTCAGCGTCTCCTATATGTGCCAACGTAACCCTCTTTAAAAAAAAGCTTCATTCACGTTTTATTCGTGCCCCATTCCAGGCATTCGAGGACTAACTTAACAGCGGACGTCTCTCTCTCTTACTACTTACACCTGCAGATTGTGTGTCTGTCCAGTGGATGCGCACGGTCCAAGAGTTTACCGATCTTAGATGGCGATCTGATACAGTTAAAAACGATAATCAGTATCTTAATATTTGCATCGTAACTCTGCTTGAATTGTCAGTTAACGCGACCTACTTTTCAACCACTTTGTTCTGTACGATCATCGTGTCTCCCCCCGGCCCTGCAGCTGTGAGTGACAGCTGGCCTGCGTCCTGATAGGTACACTCGCTACACCGATAAGCAGCTCTGTATAATGTTGTGAACGTATGTTGGCTTTAAAAGTCTAAACCTTGAAAATAAGGTGACCCCAATAGTTTTCACGTGTATTTCAAGTTTTTAAAAAAGCTGTGTCTTATATTTGAGCCAATACAGTAGATGAGACCTTTGTACGAGCTCCTCTGAGGCAGAATGTGTGAGTGCTTCATGGAGCATGCATGGTCTTCCCCCAACGCAAACATGTACTGTAATATGTGACAAGCCAGTGTTCCCCACACTCTTGATTTAATTGTGGTGGTCGGCCATACAATGTCTATTTTTGTCTATGTTTCATTTCAAAATTGGAATGTAAATGCTACTTACAAAGGGTCCGTTAAGTTTAAAGTAGGAAATAACCCCATTCAACTCGCAGGTCTGTCAAATCTCAGCACTTCTGTTTTATATTTAGCTGCAAAGTTTTACACAGACCAATGCAAGAGAAACAATATGGCGGGCTGTAAACTTTGCAAACAGTTTTAGTTTTTCACAAAGTTTGTTCCAGGAGCAGAGTTGTCTGCAGAGGTCTCCTCCTTTCTGAAATAAAGGGACATCTGTATGGAATACATTTTGTCTCAAATATTTGTTACTGTGACTTTAAACTTATGAATACACTTGTTCCAGTAAAGCATCATCACCCCGCCCCCACCCCCCCCCCAATTCAACACCACAAATAAGACAAGAGTTGGTGGGAAACACTGAATGTGATACTAGAAAGTAATCCCCACCCACCTTTAGACATTACTGCTGTACCCTCATCAAATTCAGGCTCTGTTACACGCTGAGAACCTACACAGTCATAGACACAGACACAGACACACATAGATGTGTATTCGCACACACACACACACACACATACGCATGATGCATCAAAACACAAAAGTGGAATAAGGGAAGGGTTGCAAAAACAGACATTAACACGTACATGTTATATTTGGTCGTATACAAAATCCTTTCACTCTTATATAGTAAAACATGCACACACACACTCACACTCAGAGGATACAAAGGAGCTAGTGCAGAGATAAACACGACTACAGGTGTTCATAGACTTACGCTGCAGCTTCTTGCCGGGGGTGTCTGTGTTTCGTCGGGGTAGGTACGGGGAGGGTCGGGGCAGCGGTATGGATGAGACATCGTGCGTTTGGAGTGGATACCAGTGAGGCTTGTCGTCCAGTAAGGCCGTCTCCAGCTCTATTAGGATCTGCTCAAGTCATAACCCACATCGTAATTAAATGTCTTCCTTCTGTTAATGACTGCTGATCGACAGAAAACGTTTACTACAATATTTTCACTCTACACTTCCTGTTTCTGATAGAAGGTAAAAAAAAAGGAGTTATGTAAAGATCTTTCATGTTAGATGTGATGCTTTTACAGAAGCTCTGAAAGGCAGTAGGGAAACACATTCTAGTGATCCATTACTCAGTCTGATCCACCGTTGAACAAGTGCATAAAAAGCCTTTGACACCAACATTTTTCTATAATCCTTAATTTTTCCTGGTGCAAATCTTTTCTTGAATCATTTCTATAAGTTGCTAGTTTCTATATGTCCATTAGTCCAATAATAGACCTGCAGCTTGCTCTTTTTCATTACTGTGCACCACTGATTGTGCTGGTTAAAACATATTTTTATCTCCTCCTTTTGTTAAGTGGTAACAACTGGAAAGTAGCGGGACAAACTCACAACACAGGAGAGACATGCTTCCCATGGATTCACAAAGTTAATGCCAAACACATCACACTCTTTATGCTAATCATCAAAATTCAATTCAATTAATTTCTGTTCTTGTATCTAATCATACTCTTACATTGCCTTTCTTCTTCGCTTTGTTTTCATCTTCAACAACGCCTGAGGGAAATATCTGGATCTTTAGCTTCTAGGGGCTCCAGTATGGTCGCTAGCTAGTCGCTATCATGGTCAGTCTGCAGTCTTTCAATAAAAACATGATTTCTGCTATTCCAACACAAACACTTCAAATCGCTGTCTTCCATATTTGTTGATGTTTGTGCTTGATGTGTAACTTTTTAGTTTGTGTCTTGTCTGTTTCATGTTGTTCTGTCATCGTAGAAATGTTGTACAGTACATGGTCCCCCTCCAGATTAAAAAAATATCTGACAAAAATCTAACGTGCCATTTTGTGGAATACCACATAAAACTGACTTCATTTGCAGGAAAACCATGAGGTGACCACTATATTCTGAACAAGTGTAAAGACAAGAATTATGTGCAAAAAAAGAGCTTTCAAAGGTCAGGAGCTTTCATTCTGTGTGTCCATGTGTACGTGTTTTTGCAGTACCTCTCCCATAAAGATGCTGTCTTCCTCTGGTGACCTGGGCTGGTCCCATATTGTTAGTTCCAGCATGTGGTTGCGGAAATCCCTCCGATGGACGTGACTGTAGACAAACGTCTGGTTCCACTTCGGCTCGCACGTCTTCTTCACTGTTTTTGTTCTTCGTTTGCTCTTATCACTGTTGAACACCACAGATACTGAGCCAACCAAGTTTACTAGGCCCACCTTTGTCGCCCAAATTCTCAATCAGTTCTTCACACAACATGTTAGAAACCATCATGTTAATTTAATTGTTGATTTCTAATTGCAAGTCTGCAGGATATGGCTTCATGAAGTAGATAACATTACTCTACTTCCAATGCTTTCATCCAATAGTGGTTATTGCTTACCAGTACAGACTCAGAGTAGAACCATTTGACCAAATGTGGATTTTACTAGCTCATGTCAAATGTAAAAATCAGGCTTTAGAAACCTATTAATGAGGTCTAGATTCCAGGTCAAAGTCATTATACATATAGGAGATAGGGATGCACCGATGCTTCAGTTCAACATCGTTATCAGCCGACATTGGCCCAGTTAACAGACATCTGCACATCAGCAAATAATGTGGCATTGTCCGATATCAGTGGCCGATGTTTCTTTGTTGTACCAAATCAATTTAATGCTGACGTCTAGAACACCTAACTACTGATTCAGAGAAGATGTTTTTTTTTATTGGATAGATGAAGTCACCTGTTGGACTTACTCTGACTTGTTTTCATTGTCAGTCATGAGAGAAAATGGTGGCATTGTGGGAGTCTGACACCAAAAGAAGTTATTAAACAAACACCGGTGTCGGCCCTGATTTTCCTAATCAGTGCATCTCCTACAGGAGATGTAATGAACTCTATTTTTTTGTTTAGATAATTGTGTGGTTCTGATTTCTCTTAATTCATTTCTGATCCCAATCAGTCCACCTAGAATGCTAAACACAAATGCAGTCTAATGTTGTTCACCTGGATGTTCTAGGATCAAATAACTCCCTATGAAGGAGGCTGTTTACATACCTGCGGTCAGGGAGAAAGTACATTTTGACGTAGGGGCTTCTGGGACGTCCATCAGGGCGAAGACAAAGATCCACAGCCTGCATCACGTTGACGATTAGCTGATGACCCCCTTTGTCGTACCAAAGCTTCACCTGGGTGAGAAACACACAAACAAACCTGATGCTGTGTCTTCCTTTGACACACCAACAGCCAAACTCATACTCATAGCGCACACACTCACTGAGAGCTGCCCCGGCATTAACTGGGGAGCGTCTTGGAGCATCCCGGGACTGGAGGGAGACAGGACATTTAAGGATGGTCTCTCCATCTTCTGGGATTCAAAAGAACTGGAACCTGCTGTGTGGACAGAAGAAGGAAATTGGATTTGAAATTTCAGACAGAGAGAATAAATTTTAGATCAGAGTCAGGGGGAAACATATGAAAACATGAGTGGGCTTTGTAAAAAGAGAGCAAATAATCAAAGGATTGAGACTTGTGTTTATATGTATTCGAACTTTTGATAACTCCAAATAAAATGAGCATAGAGTATTTCACAGCTAACCTGTCACAAGAATAAAATCACAAGGCTTCTGTCCTACAGTATTTTCTGCTAAAAGGATTTTCATTAAAAACCCTTTTGCCTCGTATATCTCATAGAATAGATTTTAAGTGCGATCAATAATCATATGAACCGCTGATTAGTGCAGAAACCCAGTTTGATCACTCATGAGTAAACACGTACATTTCTGTCAGTTAACAGTTATGTACCTTACCAGTTACATTTAAGTCTAAAGTAAACTAAATAAGGAGACAAGATGTCGCACTAAGTATGCCCCACACAAAAGGTTTCATCAGCCAGTTTAACCAGTGAAAAAAACACAAGGAATTTGATTTGATTTACAAATGTGAAAATCATCGCTATACCTCTGCTCTAGTCTCCAAGACTACTCTCATTGTTATAATTCAGACTTCTTTTTTCGCAAAAGTGCCGTAACTAAGCTCAGTCGTCATCACGTCTTTGTACATTCATATTGATTTCGCGATGGCGTAATAATGGGGTCCCAGTCTGTGTATTCACATTTACATTTCGGCGTTACGGAAGCACGTCACAGCCGGAACTCCACATACACATACAGTCAGACATGCACACACACACAGCTGCGCTTCCCTGCTTGCTCTGCTGATACCGTCTCGCCTCTATAATGCCTCTGTTACTACCGCCATAGACGGTACAGAGGGGTTATCACTTCCTTCCCCCCATTATGCCTCTGCAAGATTTCAGATTGAAGGCGAAACATCACAGCAGCGTAAATATCGTGGCTTGAAATGTCAGTCTGAATAAAGCTATAGGCTCTGTTTCCACAACAATCATTCACAAATTCTGGCAATCCCAAACAACGAGGCTCCAGGAAGTCGCCAGAACAAACAGCGGACACATAACTGTGTGTAATTTGAACTTCAGAGGTTTTGATATCTTGACTGAGCCAGGCTCAAGTCTTAATGTTGAGCTAAATTTAGCATCTCTCAGCTATTTTAAGAAATATAAATTTGTATTCATCCCAGGGGCTTCAGATTCAATCAAACTGCACTGTATTTAACTTCTTTGTATTTATAATGCATTAAACATGTAAATTATGTATATGTATATCAATGAACCACTGACAGTATATTTTACTGTGTATGTGATCACAAAGGAGATACTTACTAGATTCTAATGGAGGGTGGGACGTGTCTGGGATTCTTGGGATATCACTGGGAAAAAAACAAAAAACGACGTCAGTCACTGACATACTGGCACATGACTTAAAATGGTTAAAAAGTTAGTATAATCCTTGATGCACAGGCAGGCATGCAATAAATATATCTACTGGAGAAAAGGAGCACTGTTATTAAAAGTCATTAGGAGATCAAATGCTGTGTGGCTAAAAAAATGGAGCATTAAAGAGAAAATGTGTGCAAAGCCAAGTTCTTCTCATATCTGCAGTGTTTCCCAGACTCATTCAGACATTGTTACGGTCAATCATCATGTGGAGTCAAAAGAAATGGGAACCAGTGGTTTAATTATGAACACACCACCACCTTTTCTTATCCACCACCACCCCTACAATGACGCATTATTGTTGGGAAACACCAGAATCCACTGCACCAACTTTATGTTAAATAAAGAAAGCATGATAATCTGTGGAACACTTATCAGTGTAATTTGTCATTTTAAAATCAAAATCCAGAACATGTTCAGCATTTCAAAGCTGCAGCCAGGCAACTGATGTTTGGAGGGGGTCATGCTGATGTTTGTTGGAACACATCTGGAGGCAGTATTTTAATGCTTAACCCACCAATGTGGCCAACAAAAAAGTACAACATTTCCTCTAAAGCAATAGTTCAATATTTGGTAATTTACACTACTGCAGGTTGCTTTATCTCACAAAGGTGTTTTTGGACACAAGTGAAGCAAATATTTTACAAGCCAAGCCTGGCCGAGCTAACAGGGAATCAAGCTGGGCACTTGATAACCTTCAGTAGCTTGAAGTGGCGGCACATATACCCAACAGTCCTCATTCAGGGTTAGTGAAGACCAGGGATGTGCATGACCAGTCTACTAAACACATAAGGTCGTCACCCTCACTAGAATTACTAGTTGGTTAAACAAGTTATTTATATTTTGTATCTTGGCACACAATGCCGGGTTAATGATGTGCTTAAGCTGTAATGCAGCCACCTGCCACTAGCCAGGGCTGTAGCCATAGACGGACTGTGGCCCCGGCTAACGGGCCTTCCCTCCTCGCTCCACTGCCCGGATATAAACCAGCACAGTGAACAGATAGTACTCGTATAGGACAAGCGCAGTTTGCCAGAATTTTGATCTAGAGAACTGAGACAAAATGTATGTAGGCTGTATCGGGTTAAACTGGCACTCGACCAGAGAAATGTGTAACCACAGTAAGCACAAGCAGTTTGACGATAACCTTGAGGCAGGACCGAAGGCAAGTGGTGCTAGCACTGCTAACGTTAGACACACGTGGCAAACCTATTTGACGTTGTCCATTACATAACTGCACTAGATACGACAACTTCAACACATTGTGCCCAATTTTGACTGTATTCTGAGCTTTCCTTACCTTTACAGCCTACTACAGTCGGCTAGTCTGAATTAAAATTTCTGTTTAACCAACAAGGAAATTAGTGGCGAGGGGAGCCCCTAGTGGAGACATTGAAATTCACCAAGCAGGATACACCTCCAGTTGATGTTATGAATCCATCCAGACTGATGTTTGTATTTCGGAGGGTTAATATTCGAAGGGAACGTTAGTCAGGCTTAATTGCTTCACTTTTGGCCTGAACACAGCTTTAGGGTTAGATGAGAGGATAGATGTCACTCACATGCCTGTAAGAACAGAGCTGGAGTCAGGAGGTCGTTAGCCTAGCTTAGCATAAAGACTTGAAGCAGCATTTATATGCCTAACATAAAAACACAAAATTGATATCCATTTTCTCTCTTCACTCTTTAAAAGAAATCCCCCAAACTGATAAACGTTTTCTTTTTCTTTTTTTTAAACGTTTGATTTGAAATGCAAATGTTCAACTGATAAGTGTTTCATGGACCCTCGGCTGCCTTTTGAGGCCATTCCAAAACCAAACAGTTTAACAGAGTAAATGAAATAAAAGAGACATTGCTTGCTTCATGAATCCCCAAACTTTAAAACCAAAGGATTAGGAGTAAATTTAAATAATCAATTCTATTTTGACACTGTGGGAATTTGACTTTGGGATCCTCAGGATTTACCAGGAATGAAAAAACAGGAATTCCAGATGCTGCAAAACAATAAAAATTAAAATAAAAAGCTTGCAAAATAAATGCTACATTGATGGACATTTCCCAAAAGGCCATTTTGCATCTCTTCAAGTGAACTTAAACATAATAGGAGATGACACAATGAAGTTATTTTGCACAAAAGCCGATACTTGGATTGGTTGGCATTTCTAACAAACAGGGTTCAGATCATTTTGTTTAAGGGATGCAAAATGGCACCAGCAAAACCAAAATAGTTTCCATAAGCGTGAGAGGAATAAGGGGTCCTGTAAAAAAAGGCAGATTACTTACTGATATTTTCTATACACCCTTCGTGAGTGTTAGGAGAGAAATTAATAGATTCAGCTTTTTTCCTCATCAAAGAGCGTGTAAGGTCAGATCTTAAGAAAAGCTTGGAGAAACAGGGGCAACTGAGGCTGATATAATCCCTTATAATGGGCTAACTAAACGCCTTTAAACAATCATCATCATTTCCTATGAATACAGTAAATATCACGTAAGGCTTTTGAACAAATAACAGCCAGAGATAGATTCATTAAGACTGATTTAGATGAAGGGAAAATGCTCCGTTAAGTTAGAAGGGTGATGATCTACACATAGATACTTCCTGTCTGGGTGGAGTAATGAAATACTTTGCTTAATAAGCTGCTCCACCACTTAATGAAAATATGTACTTTATTAACTTTAAAGCCCCTTAGTCATCTAGTAAAGATTACATTTCATTAAAGCATCAATCAAAGTTTCCTTAAAAAAAGAATGCTGTGTTTTCAGGATACCTAAACATGCCTTTTTCTGTAATCACTTATGATGTGCATGGTTGAGTTTTTACAAGCCTTCAGCCTCAAGCATCAGATGCAGCCTCTTCTTGTCTTTTATGGCACTTGAAGCCTGTTTTATTTGGTCAGTAAACATTCACCTTATATCATCGTTGAAATAAACACAAGAGCTTTTTTTAAGAGGGGACGTATGAGCAGACAAAATGGAAATCTCCTGCTCCAAAACTTGGCAAGCAGTCGCAGCGAGTAATGGCCGGCTATTTTTAATGTTTTGAATGCAGTCGTGATCAGAGTACAAATAAATGTCGCTGTTTCAAGTCTTATCTGAGGTCAGCCAACTCTGAGTCAGAGCCTCAGTGTGATTAATCAAGGGGTTAAATTCAATGAGGCATTCAGTGTGATTACTTACTGAAAACTAAAGAGCTGCATTTTCAACAATAATCAAAATACGACACTAACAATGTGTTCAGTGTGAATTTGATTCCTGACTTACCCAATAGGCCTGGATACCACCAGCTCCACTTGGGGCTCAGCTTGAGACTCCAGGATGATGTTGTAAACTTCCTTCATCGTTGCCCCTGGTAACAGCTTCCCATTCCACTGCAAAACTTCATCCCCTACAACAAGACGTGCATTTACATTTGACGGAGGTTCAATATTTAATTTAACGAGTATATCAAGAAGGAGTGGATACATAATGGCGGTCGCCACATTGTTTTCCAATTGCTTTCTCCAACCTAGTATTTGATCAATCTGGAAACAGGGCAAATAGCAGTCAGTAAACGTAGCCACGCCCCTATTCAGCCCCCATACAGTGCGTACAAATAAAGAAATTAGCCATTGATACCAAATCATTTTTTCCAGTAGTCCGAGAACAGGTTTATTTCTACTGTTAAGAAGGTTTTTTTAATAAGGGACCTAGAGTGGGCTTGGGTTGTTGCAGTCACCCTCAAATGGACACTTGAGGAACTGCAGGGTTTTTTTTAAACTTCTGCATTGGCTAATTTTTAAACCGCAGATGTTTCTGCTTGGTCAAACACAAATTGAGCGTACCTCTCACTTGATTTATTATTGAGGTAAACATTTTCATATGAGTGTATGACTTCAATCGCTGGTTTCTTCTTCAATACAGCACAATGTTAAGTTTCTTAAATGATGGCCCTGTTTAGAGTAAAACAGACAGGTGCAGGGTTTATTTTTGGATGTGGCTACCTGTGATTGACAAGTTGCAACAATAGCCTGTCAACCAGGATGGAGGTGTAGCAAAGATTATCCACGCTCTTTATCTTAATACGGTCATTTCTGGATTGAAACTCCATCATGAATATGGCCAAAAAGCCCCAAAACAAGTCTTCAGAAGTCACAGTGTCAGCATCGATGTCTTATTTATTACCTTCAGGGAAATTTCTAAAAACAGTGTGACAGGTGTGATGCTTTAGACTACCTGCTCTGAGATGTCCCACCACGTCAGCCAGGCTTCCCTTCTTGACTTTCGTGATGAAGGCACCTAATCTCCCTGACTCTGTTATTCTGCCTCCCACCACCTGCACACACACACACACACACAGAGAGTGAGGGAGAGAGAGACGAGTGTCATAACCATGATATTAGGAGAAGACAACATTTACCTAGGAGTATTTTGTAAAAAGTAAAAAACATCACAAAGATAAATAAGCAAAAATCTGTAAGTGTTTGTAAAATTAGGAATCTATTCAATTCATGACATCTTGTATCATTCTTCTGTAAGTCTTATCAACCTTTTAAACGTCACATATTATGAACAGTACAATTTACCATGTTTCTCATGCTAATATGTGTCCCTAGTCTGTCTAAAAAGCCCCCAATGATGAGAAAAGTCCATCCTCTCTGTCTTTTTCCTGCTCCACTTTTCAGAAAATGTGTGCTCAAACAGGCCGTTTGGAGATTTTCCCTTCATGACATCAAAAAGGGCAGTAACTCCTCCCCCAGGTGTGTGACACTCCCACAGCTAGGTGTTTGTTCTGCCCTCTGAGTCTGCCTTCTCACCGTAAACAATAGGGCAAGGAGAGAGAAAGCCTGAGCCATTTAGTTGAACACATTACTCCAGCCCTCTCAGACGCTAAATGTGTCAATGACCTGTGTGTGTGTGTGTGTGTGTGTGTGTGTGTGTGTGTGTGTGTGTGTGTGTGTGTGTGTGTGTGTGTGTGTGTGTGTGTGAATGTCTGTTTGTGTGTTTCGTGTGTCCACTCGCACCTTTAACCCCAGCAGAGCTCCGGCTTCTTTAGGCATGGTGGCACTCCTCTTGCTGAGGGTGATTCTCCCGATTAGATGGTCACCTTCCTTGGATGGTTGCCAGGTTACAGGATGCTGCAACAGGAGACAACAAGAGAAAGGTGCAGATTCACTAAGAGGACACATAGGCGAGTACATACACAGCTTGAAAATCAGCTACAGCTGGAGATAACCATTTTAAATAATGTAATTAATATTCTGATAATTAAGCTGCAGTCAATGCTTTGAAATTGAGTTTTACACGTTTTACAACTTGCCCTGACTTAATGTGTCACAATAAGGGAAACGAAAAAAAGACAGTCCCTCCTGTTTGTTCTGCATGCAGTGCACCATTTGAGCTCAACCTTGTCAGGCACCCTGTGAGTACAAAGTGTTGAATGCATTGATTCATTTAAGTTGAAAGAAGGAGTTTTCTATTTAAATACAGTGGTAGCTGGCTGGAAGGAGCCTGCTAGTAAGCAAACTTTCTAGTAAGGATGCTAATGGCAACCTACTTTCTGTTGGCTTTATTGTATCTCATTCCCAGTTAAGAAAAATGTTTCATTTCGTATTTGAATGTCTTTTTTTTGCTCAATGTGACTCAACAGAAGAAGAAGATACCCTTTATTAATCCCATAAGGGTGATTACTTTTTACACTCTGTTATTGAGAAGTTCTACACACACATAGGCTAAAATACACACGCACAAACAAACAGGATCCTATGGACATGCACTAATGGAGATATGTCAGGTGTGTGAGTGAGGCACATAAAGGGGCGGCCGAGCAGTTGGGGGTTTGGTGCCTCAACTCAAGGGTAGCAAAGTGAACTGGCACCTCTCCAACTAGATCAGCCAGACCAATTTCCTGACTTGGTCTGAACCGCGATCCTCTGGTTCCCAACCCAAGTCTCTACAGACTGAGCTTTTGCCGGTGTTATGCTCTTAATGTTATACATTTTCTGTGTTTAACCCTTTAAATCCCTTTGAATTGCTTTGTGTATGAACGGGGCTCTATAAATAAACTTGGCCTGCTAATATATCTCAACGTGAAACCAATGTTTCTATTTAAAAAGTAAACACAAGACAATAACAAACCCAGACGTATTTTACTTGAGTGGTTATGTCTCTTGTCTGATTTTAAGTGCACAGTTTATAGGTAAGGGGTTTGTTTACATATCTATACAGAGTCAGTGTGGACACAGAGCGTCTGATGTTATGCAATAGTTAGAGTGTTATATGTATCACCTGTCTCAAATGTTCAAACGTTCTTGTGTGTCTGTAAATGATTTCACTACAATAGTTTTTTATCTGGATTTTATATGTAGGCCTACTGCATTTCAATTTGATGAAAAATGAAGCTAAACACATCTCTGTTTTCTACTAAATGAGTTTGGTTGAGCTGCAGTTAGGATTGCATAATTATAGGAAATATTCAAATCTCTACGTGGTGTATGTGCATTACAAATATCTGAGCAGCTACAGTTTGTTAATGAAGGTCAAATGAGTGACAAAACCATCTCATCCAGAAGTATTTACACAAGGTATACAACATGTTTACTCCATATGTTAGGAGACTTTGTTTGATCAAATGTCACAGCATCATATTTCTGTTTTCTTTCCCTGTAAAAGTGAACACTGTTAAAGATTGTGATGTGATAATGTCAGTATGTTGGAAACAGATTTTTTTCCAAATCTCACAGTCTCAGTGAAAACTGAACTCAGTGTGGGCTCAGTGACATTGAGTACGAGTTTAATGCATTTTAGCTCCATCTGAATATTACAGGATCACAGGATCATATCACTCGGGATCAAATGTTAAAAGAGCTAAGTGCAGCATTTCCTAGCAATAAATTAGCTAAATTTTGTAAACCAACTATCACCAATTGAATAAAACACAACAGTATTTTTACATTAAGGTCCTTAAAATCCTTACAGTTGCACTTCCTATTGTGACTAGGAAATAAAATAATGAGAGGAGGAAAACACTTTGCAAGTTTGCATTGCAAGAAGAAAGTGGAACTGTCAAGAATTAAGTAAAACTATTTTGTGAATGAAGCACAACCACAAGTGAGCCGTTTGGAGGGGGATTCTTTTTTTGAATAGGCAGAGTAGTTGACATCTATTTGGAGTAAAAAACACTTGAAAAACATCAGACAGGCAGTGATAGCTGCCATCACAACTTGTCAGAGAAAGAAGCAGGAGACGCAGGTAAAAGTAAAAGAGATACAAACATTAGAGAGCATCTGAAAGCCCCAATGGCTGCTACACCTACATACCTGACATGCATATGAAAATACAAAGTTAAAACATGACACGATCTGCAAAAACAAACCAAACTTTGAAGCTCAATAAGAAAACAAAGAGTTAAAGTTGACATAAATAAAGGGACTTACATGCCATACAGTGGGGTCATGAGGGTAGCACTCCCAGTCGCCTGCAAGAGAAAAGAGACCGACTCAGATACTGAGGACGACCACGAGACGATGACTTCCTTCATGTTCCAATCATCCATTCACTCTCTCTCTCTCTCTCTCACACAAACACACACACTATCTCTCTCTCTCTCTCTCTCTCTCTCTCCATTTCTCTCTCTCTCTCTCTCTCTCTCTCTCTCTCTCTCTCTCTCTCACACACACACACTCAGAGCAGAAACTGTATACACAGCACATACCAGCCCTGAGTCTTCTCATACACAGCTCGGCCAAATATGGGGGCTCTTCAGAAGGTATTTGTTTAAAGTTGGGGGGGGGGCGCTTATTGAATATTCATTCCTGGGCTAGAATTAGAAAGGTATGACAGGACTTAAACTGAAAGTAGTCCATTCAGACAGTGATGATAACAAAGGACAGATGAGACTTTGTGTTTGGTCCCTCACAGATAGTTTACAGATAACATGTTGTAGACGTTTGTTTAGTCGTACAGCCAAATCAAAACTTTGTGAAATATTAGACGACCTCGTGTCAATGATTTTTTTACAGCAAAATATCCAGAATATTGTTATAGTTGTAGTAAAGAAAAACAGTATTTTTATAAATATTATCTTCCTACGGAGAACCTGAAGTCCCAAAAAATAAAAAGGAATGTGCCGTAATCATGTTTAAATCAAATAAATGATTGCATCCATCAATGAAAATAAAAAACTTAACACATTTACAGTTTATATATGCATTTAAATGATTCAAAAAAATGCCTAAAGCTAAAATAAAATGTTGCTCTGTCAATTAAAAAACCACAAGTGTGAAGATATTTTGTTTCTATAATCAGAAATGTTTCGGGTCAGTGTGATTTATGTGAGTTTATTTAGTGAAGTTTGACGATGATGTACAATTTAAAAATGTAGAAAAGATTTCAATTCTTAAAAAAAATGACATCACATTGCTTAGATAAAAAGTGTGAAGGATTTACAACAGTTCTCTTTGATATAAAACTGTCTAATTTTGCCATCAGGTTGAAATAAAAACCAAGAAACGGAGCATTAGTAGAAGCTCTGATTTGTAATGAGTCCTGCTGACATAAAACAGATGGTCAATAGTTATATATGAATTCTCTGCTCCAATAAATAAACCTTCAAGGTTTGTCCAAGCTCACTGTTTCTGAATAAGCATTATGTTAGATATTTAAGACAATTTGGCAGAACAATCCCACGTCAACGTAACGCCCATCTTTATCATTTGGTCCCTTTTAAGGACGTTTTCACATTAGACACGATTGTTTCGTACCCTGAGCATGATTGCTTCCCCTCCCCTCTCCACTCGCTGGTCTGCATTCACATTAGTTATATCGTTCCGTGCCCGAGTACACTTGTGTATGTACACAGTCCGATACAGCAGGTGGCAGTATGAACATAGTCGATTTGCAAATCCGCCAAAAAGCAGAAAGAAGAAGAAGAAGCAACCATGGCAACCACTCGTGGGCTGAGTCCATCCTGCTAGCCGAGGATGTTTTTTGTTATTTCTGAGAGGCTAACAATGACCATCTTCCGTCTTCCACATCTATCGTGCAGCTCAGAAGATGAAATGGGCCCGTGCTGCACGGATACAACAGTTTTTGACGAGACAGGAGATGTTTGGATTTACGTCATATAGCGGTTCACTTCCTTGTTTGAGCACAGTTTCGTTAACATCTCCCATGCACCGTACTTAAGTACACATGTATCGTGCCCAAGACCACCTCTTCAAGACTCGGGCACTGTACCAGAGCAAGATGCGAGAACGGTACGTTTGTGTTCACACTGATGGAATGAACCGGACTTTGTGGTCAAGCCTGCTCAGATCTGGGCCCGGGTCCCTATAATTTGAAACCCCCATAAGTCTCTCTGACAACTGAGTAAGATTCATTAAGTGATGACATTTTGATGCATCTGGAAGCATTGGAAAAGTCTATAAAGGGTTTCACTTAATTTGATGGAGATCTAAAACTCTGTGTGCAAACAGAACGTGAGAACACATTTCTTCATTGATTTCTTTCAGTATCAACTATCTTTTTAGGGAATTGTTAAGGTAATGTCACATTTTCCTCATGTCCAGCAGGAGTTTACAATTACACAAATATTTTCAGTGGTTCAGCTTCAACTCTTGTTTTAGTCCCAAATCACAACCTCCCTCTGCACACATGGGCCGGGGGGGGGCCGTGTTGAAATGTGTGCAGGACCTCAGCAACACTGTTATGACACAGAGTAAAGCAGAGCCAAGCGTTCCTAGGAGCCAGGAGGCTATGAGGTTAATGAGTTGTGACAACTTATAGTGACATTATGTAATCTTAAAGCAAACGCTCTGACGAGAGACGACCGCGTCTCAGTTTCATAACCCGAGCGGGAACAGTGGGTGGGCAGCATGGGTGAGTGTGTGTTCTTGTGTTTCTACCCTTTACAAGACCTGATCGGAGAAGAGTCACTATAGAGTCACGACCCAGCAGGAGTGACTTGATGTGCATGAAGAGTCGCAGGAGATATTTTTAGGAACTGATTACCTTCAAAGGTTCAATTAAAAATGGTGCGTAGTTTTGAGTGTGAATGATACCAGAGATGCACTGACTATCTTTATACTCCTGTTAATGGATTATTAGAGTTTGAATTCCCATGAACCCATGTATCAGTAAATTAAAGCAAGTCTCTGTGATTAAACCATTAAGGTCAAATGTTTGTTATGGATCATCATACAAGTTATAAAAATGTTCTTTTTAAGTGTTTAAAGTCTCTGTTATCTGTAATCAAATTCAATGAGCTGTTCCACACCTTTCATGTTCATGTAACAGATTTCACAGTGATGGAGTCCCTGAGCTGATCCTCGTCTAGCTAATAAAGACTTTGAGATGCTGTTGAAGGCCTCAGTACAGAACCAACAGTTCACTGTGTCAAATTATTATAAGAAGATTTACTTTAAAGTGTCATCTTTCAGAATATCTGAGCCCGAAACCTTATGTTTTCTTAAATGGGATCACAACATGGCTTAATCAATATGACATTTAATTCATTATAACACTCGTCACATGTAAGTTACATTTGCAAATGAAAATAATGATTAAGCTATTCAGGGTTGCAATAATAGTTATTTTTTATTCATGGTTAGAAATGCCAATCGGAGTTTCCCAAAGCCCAAATCTTATTTGTTTTTGTCAAACTCAAAGATCTCTTGTTTCATTGGTTGTGCAGTAAGCCTGTTTCTTAAATAAGTGTTAGTATTTTATTACACACTACATGATAGTACATGTCTTTAAACAATGACAGATCATTTACACGTATGCTCTTTGTGCCTGTAGTTATCCTAAGCAGACATTGACAAAGTGTTCTGATGAGAACAAGGAAGCGTGCAGCTCCAGCCTGGACCCAGACCAGACATCTTGACATCCATCAAGTGGAGGTTTAGGGCGAGAGTGTTCTGTCAGGGCAGGTTTTAAACACACCGCTGTGGCAGCGAGGCGCTGCTTCCTTTTTTAGCTCGAGACTGAGCCCAGGTCAGCTCTGAGATGTAGGTGCTGGCAGCAGAGAAGCGTCCAGGCATGTAAATCATTGCAAGATCAGTACAGGAAGCATTACACACACACACACGAACACACACACACACGCACACTCACCAACACACACACACGCACGCACGCACGAACACACACACACACACACACACACACACACACACACACACACATACACACACATACACACTCACACACACACACACACACACACACACACACACACACACACGCACACACACTCACACACACACACACACACACACACACACACACACACACACACACACACTCACACACACTCACACACACTTGAATGTGCAGTCAGTCACAGTACAGAAGATTCTCTTTTACTAACTTCTATCTTTCTTATCCTGCAAATATTCTTCAAACACACTTTACATTTCACTTCACAATTTCAATCTTAAAATCCCATACTTTTTCAAACTTGAATTTGTATATTTCTTTGCAGGTTTTTCCAGATTTAATTCGACATCAGAGAGCTCGGGTATTTTTTTTTGTCAGTAACTGGCCTTAGACTTTGGGACAACCCAAAGTTGTGTCCTGGGTTTCAGAGGATAGTGTGAAAAGCTGACTGATTTTGTCTCTACATAAAGCATACATTTACCCGTTCATC
The DNA here is from genome assembly GCA_020745685.1 of Tautogolabrus adspersus. NCBI lineage: Eukaryota > Metazoa > Chordata > Actinopteri > Labriformes > Labridae > Tautogolabrus > Tautogolabrus adspersus. Next base: position 5,403,135 of record CM036541.1, on the reverse strand, counting down.
ATGTTGGGGATGTTGGACAATTTTACACAAAGTTTGCATCTAGATTCTTCAACCAGGCTGAAGACAGCTCTGAAACGTTCGCTCATTTTGGCTGCTTGGTTTCCAATCTTTAAGGGTAACTAAAGTGCATCTGTACCCTGGAATTTTTGCATATTTTTCCATGTTTTCCCAGCTGAGAAAAGTGGTCTGGGGGTTTATTTACACCTGAAGAAGCATTTTGGATTCAAAGTTGTTCTCTGATTATCATGAATCCTTCTGATAACCTCAAATAAAGAAATCAGTGTCTGCCCGTTTCCAGTATATAAACACTGTTTGATGTTTTTGTTCTTCTCTGCTGCTCCAAAACACATCTGTGATTATCGACTTATTTATCGATGTTATATTTTGGTTTATAACAGACTGTACAACTAGATAATAAGAGAACATTCTACATCAATCATCTCTGCACATACTGTATATTTTCAGGTTTCAGTTCAGAGAGGATTTAACCTCAGCCCAGCCATGATAGCACACAAAGTAATGATAGCAGCCTTAGTGGTGTACAGATGATGAGAAGTGATTGAAATATGTTTTTATGTTCATCTGCCCAGAGACTACAGATGGAAATTAGTTAGTTAGCTAAATCTGGTACAAAGCATCTTTTCTCTTCTGAGACTAATGTCATTTTGTACATTTTCCCAGATTCAAATAATCCAATAAACTAAATAACTAAACTAAGTTATTTTAACGTTTGTATTAAATTGAACTTTAGGAAGTTTAGCGATCAGAACCAGTTTAAGTCAGGACATTTTTTTTTGTCGGATCATCACTATTAGGGTGTGTAAACAAGTTTTCAGTAAGTACCTGTGTCAATTCTCCTTAACAAAATGAATATTTATAAGTATATTTTTTATACTATATGTTTTTCTCCAATAATTCTTGATCATATTGGTAATGGTAAACGGACTTGAGCTTATATATCACTTTTCTAGTCTTCTGACTACTCAAAGCACTTTTACACCGCATGTCACACCTACACATTCACACACTGATGGTAGAGGCTGCTATGTTAAAGGTCCTATATTCAGCTTTTTCTGGTCTTATATGCTCTTTAGTTTGTTCTCCAGGTGTCTTGTGCATGTTTAGGCACATCTAGGTGCAAAAATTCAAAGTCCCGGAAAGTCGGCTTCTCCTACGTCCTCCTGTTAGCAGTAGCAGTAGCAGCATGTCACGCTCGGTCCTTAGCCCCCCTCGATGAAATTTGCCAGTGTGACGTCTTGCCAGTGTGGTGTCACTGATCCAAGCCCATTGGCTCGTTGTAGCAAGCACAAGCTCATGCTGCACAGTAGCTGCATTCCCAATATGGTAAAAGGGGCGTAACATTTTCGAGAATTGTCCGAAGGACTGACCAATTACAACAGAGCAGATCGGCCAACCAATCAGATCAGACTTGGCACACGTGGGGACCCTGATGTGGGCACTTCTGAGCGTAACAAACACAGGCAGATGAGACGGGCTGCATCGATCGGCAGTACATGAAAACAGACACTTTTTTCGAACATTAGCGATTGTGAACGTACTTTAGTAGGCACATAAATTAGATATATGAACCCCAAAAAGGGCATAATATGGGATCTTTAAGCTTATCAGACAATGATTTGAATCATATTTCATACTTTTACAAACTGCATGCTGTTATAATTCCGGTCCGGCTTCTGTTACCCTTCAGTGTACTAGTGGAACTTCTCTCCTGCCTCTTAGCCTACATGACTTAGTTCCCAGCCAGGCTTATTTATTTGTAGCTTTTTTTATTTTTCCAGCACAGTTGCATACATAGCAGTTCCCTGGAACCGTTAGTAGCTAAGTCACATATCCCAGCTTGGACATGACAAGGTTGGAGTGTAAACAGGAAAGTGTTCTCAGGCTTGGGGACATAGTTGGATATGTGAGGCAACACGATGTCAACACAGGGATCAAATGGGGTCAAACTGCCCCCACAACAGACATACTATCAACCAACACACATGTATACTTTGTGTGGGATCATCCCCCCTTCAGGGCCGAGCTGAAAACAATATAACATGACACACAGAAAACATGCAGATGCATACACACACGTTCACACACAAACTCATTATCAAACTGGCTGTTATGTTCTTATACATCGTCAGTAAGAGAGTTTTTAGATGTTAATTTGGTCATCTCTTATATTTAAAGAAACATGTCATACACCTTAACTACAAAGTCATAGCTTACAGTTGTTCAGCCAATCACAGAGTCATATCAGAGCTGTCTACTTGTTCTGATCACTGAACCCAGAGAGAGGGAGTCATCTGACTGAAGGCAGCAAGAGAGCTCACTCTAGTGCTTACATTCAACTCCCAAGATTTAGAGATCAAGTGGAAGTGTATAAACACCATGGACTGTAAGTATTAATGGACGAAGCCCGAGTGACATCACCCATCTCTTACAGCAGGGGGCTCCCGAGGCTCATAAAAAGCGTCAGCCGCCACGCTGGAAATCCTGTCTCACCATAACTCATAGTCAACCTAACGACAGGCTGAGAGCCGGAGCTGAGGCGGGTTTTAAGCCTCATGACGAACTGTCACATCACGCCAACCTGTCAATCATGTCAGCTACGCACCTAACAGATGCGTAGCCCGTACAGTGTGTGCCCATGAGGACTATAACCAATTAGACCAATACCGTTTTTTTTGTACCAGGCTGTACACATTTTCATTCCTGCTTTAAAAACTGCATTTTTTAATGTTGTGTGTATGCGACTTTCGGGGTTCTTGGAGCTATCCTCAAGCGGACCCTCGACGAACTGCAGGATTTTGCACTTCAGCATTGGCTTCATTTTTCCACACCGGAGGTTGCCGCTTGATAAACACCCCATATTATTGCACTTATTTAACACATACAGTGTAAGTAATGCATTATATATATACATTTACTGCCCACAATCCTGGCTGAAGAGATGTGTAACTTACTTGACAAATATAGTTTCTATAATATACTTTTAAAGAGGAAGAGAGATATTTATAAAACTCGGCTCTCAGCATCTGTGTCCCTTGCTCAAGAAAGTTGCAACACCTCACAAAAATAAGAGAAGACTTGACACCGAGGCTCTCTTCCACAAATTGAATTTTTTTTGTTCAGGAAATTATGTCACCAGTTTTCTCTAATCAAAGAATCCAGCCTGACCACTTAGCTTGAAGACTTGCTGCGCCCTGAAAGGCTAATACCAGTCATTTTAACACTGGGACACTAAGACAAAGCGTATCATGTACACTGCCTGAGCACTCGGAGCGCTGGCGGCTGACGTTAAGTATGATGCGAGTGTGATGGTCCAATGCCTAACAGGACATGTCAATCAAATGTCATATTGGTTTAGAATATGATCTGAGGTTTTCAGAGTTAATCTGAAGTTACTTCAAAGCACTTTCTGGCATAAATAAGGTAAGAAACTGTCATAGAGCAAAGGTGAGAGGGAACATTTCCTCAGATGTCACATGTGATGGATGGATAAACAAATGAATGGACAGACAGATGTCGATACGTCCCATCCCCTCCATCGCTGATATCAACAACAGTTATTTCATGAACACAGAGTGATGATTTATATCGTCTCTCACCTCTTTCGCTGACACTTTCGATCTCAGCATCTTCACAGCTGCTGTACTCGGGCGTGGTACCTCCCTCCTCCTCTGAGCTGCTGACGCTGGTCTGCCTCTTCCCTCCGGCCCCCAGACCCCGCTTCGACTTATAGGGCCTCGGCGGTGGCGGACGGAGAGATTCTGATTGGTCAGAGCTTAGTGAATCATTCCGCAGCATGCTCTCAGCCTTCTCCCTTTTGGTCCGTCTAGCTACAGGTCCCTGGCCAGGCGCTAAGCCAGGGCCTGTACTTTGGGGCTCTCTAAGTTCAGGAGGAGGGGCTTGCTGGGCAATGTTGTGTTCATGTGGCCCGACAACCCCACCCACCGTCCTCTGACCAGGCCGCACGCCATCCCCTACCTCCCCTACTACAGCCATGCCCCGACCCTGTGTGGGCACAGGGTGGCCCCGACCTCCAGGAGGGACCGGCCCTGCTTGGCGAGGGGGGGCACCACTGTGGTCCATATGATGGTAGCCCCCCTCTTCTGTCCGTCTTCCCACAGGATCATGCTCCAGAGAGCGTCCTTTTGACAGCCGCCGACCTTCCCTGCGCTCCCTGGACTCCCCCCTGAGGTCCCGGTCCATGGAGACCTGAGTCTGCAGTCTGGGCTGACGGCGCTCTCCTCGACCAACTCCCTTCCCATTTCTCCTGGGGAGAAATCAATGCAAGGATGGAGAGGCAAACAAAAGTAGAGGTGAGAGTGGATGACAGACAAGGTATTTTATTTCATGCATACACATCAATAGATTCACTGTTAACATGTTTGTTGTTTAAGATTAACTTCAGAGGAAAAGCCTCCTCTCTCTCATCACCAATTGAGTAAGTGATTTTTTACATTCAAGGTCTGAAAGGACCTCAGACAGCGCTCTGAGGAAAGTGTGAGGAAATCTTTAGAAAGGATCGTAACCAATGATACATTGTGTTGATTTCACCTCTGATGTGTCGCCTATATTTGTCAGCTTACGTGTCTCTTGGTGGTTCACTACGTGACCTAGAATCATTGCCAGGTGTGGTCCCAGGTGCACCAGGTCGGTTGGGGTCTTGGATTGCAGGGGTGGATCCCGGGGGTGCTTGGGAGCGTGACCGGAGCTTCTTGTCACCTGGAGTTTGGCACACAGACGGCTCGCTGACAGCTGAACCGAGGCCAGCAGGGTTTCCAGCCGGACCGGTGAACCACTCGCCCGGCTTGGTCAGGATCTCCTGCTGCTTCCGGCAGTTATTACACACCCAGATCACCTGTTGGAAAAAACAGCATGGGTAGAGATTACAATCACAGCTAGACAAGTTTTTATGATAAATATATTGTACATACAGTGACATGACAGTCATTTAAAGAACATAACAGAGGACAAGACATTGTTTTCTGGGATATTTATTGCAGCTGTTTTTTTCTTGGTGCAGCCTGTAAATCCATCTCAACCAGCTACTTTCCTAACCCATAATCTAAGGCTGGGCTTCAATCAATCGCAGTGACAGTCAAACAGGAAATAGAACAATGCACTGCTACCAATGAGTTGTCAGAAAAAAAGGCTTTATGGAAGCTTTTTAAGATCACCATCATGGCAGTTCTACCAGGGAGCAGCTTGGCTTTCAACTGTGAGCTGCTTCTGTCCTCCAAATAAAGCACACAAAGCCAACTGGATGATAAAAGGATATTGTACTCGCTGCCAAAAAAATATCTATCAGTCTCCTATCGTTCTTTTTTCCTATCACACATATGCACACAGACCATGCATAGGCTGTGTTCACACTCTGGAGTTGTCAGGTTATGTAATTTGTGTGTACACAAAAATATACAGAGGTCTCCATCTTCTTCATTCACACTGCATCGCTAATGATTTGTTTTTAATTACTGTATGTATTTTTGAAGGACAACCCAAGGCCCATTTCAACAAGGACCACATACTCTATCTGATGTTAATGTCTTCTGCAAGTGATGACAACTTACAGCCTTAAAACATGTTTTCAAACCTGGACCCTATTCTTACACATTTTTTGGTTAATTCACAAATAAGTACAAAGATGTTCAAAAAGTGAGGGAGGAAAGAAAAAGATGCTTCTTCATTTCTCTCTTCAGATACACCAGACCCCATTTACAAAAATAGCAATTGTATTTTGCATCAAGTCCTGTGTTCTGCAAGGTAAAATAACAGCTTTTACACAGTGTCTCATGGCTGTGTTTAAAGCACTGAAATGACTCGAGAAATTAAAGCAACCTGAGCAATTTCAAAACGTTTTAAACCAAACACACATTTAAAAAACACGGCATGTTTAAAATCACCTTAAGTTTTTCTTCCTAGGTAAAATGTCCGATTTTCTTCAGCTATGAAAAGTCTAGTACACGGTTCATGTTTATGTTTCATCTTCTTAACATCCGTCTGTTTCTGAACTGCAACCTTTTTTATCAAGAGTATTTTTATGACCGAGTGTTTTAACTTTAACAACACTCGGACAGAAGCTTCAGAAGGCACAAATTTACAGGGCTTCAAACATACGCTCACAGAAATGCATCAAAAACAAACGTGACGTCTTTGATGACTCTTCCTCTGTGCACATGTCTTGTCAACATCGCTGTCGGCTCATATCGATGAGGGATGTGGGTTACATCCCAGAATAGATATGAGGATTCATCCAGCAAGACAGAGCGGAGCGTGAGGGCCTGCAGTGTGAACGCAGTCATAGTCATAGTCCTGTGTTGACATCAGTGCCAGAAGAGGGGATGACAGGGGAAGTGAAGCTGGGCGGGAAATAAAGAGACAGTGAGAGGATGGAGGAGGAGGAGAGGGAGGGTGGGGGGTTAGAGTCAGTCCCTCTTCTCCAGCCACCAGGGTTCTCATTACTCCTGAACACTCCCCAATGACTCTTTAAAGAGAGCTAAAATAAAACACTCTGGCATCGGCCATCTCCAACCCCCCACCCCTCTTCCTCTCCCCCTCTTTCTCACCCCCCTTTCCTTTCCCTTCCATTTCTCCCTCCTCCAGATTGCTTTTGATTAAAGCTACAAAAGCCGAGGAGAAAACAGCTTTACACCAACGCAGCTATATTTATCCTGCCAAACACCCCAGCACCACCAGGGAGAGAGAGAAAACGTGTGCTCAAACACACTTACACACACACACACACAGAGCAAAGAAAGCAAAACACCACCTCATGTGGGACATTATAGCTTTGGTAAAAACATCCACCAATCTGTGATTTTCTTCAGCCAGACCAACAAGGTGGACGGCTGCCAAATTGACACTGCAGTGCTAGTCCACTCGTTCATACATGTGCAGGAAGGACGTTAAGGGTAGTTGCAAGAAAGTCAAGTAAAAATTCAATATTCCTTGAATATTCACCTGCATTACGTCTAACTCGTGAAATAAAAGGGTATAAAACTTTACATTAAATTTGTTACACAAAGGCTGGATGTGTTTTAATCCACAGGTATTGCCTTAAAGGGTCATTCTGGTATTTTTACCTTTTTTTTATTTTATTTTTTACACATTTTAATGTATAAAAAGCTTTTTTTTAAGGTTTGTTTCGGGGCTTTTTATGACTCTTTTCAGAGACAGTGGATAGAGTCATGAAATCAAGGTGGGGAGTGGGGTATGACATGGAAAGGAGCCACAGGTCAGATTCAAACCCGGGCTGCCTGCTTGTACAGTAGGACTACAACCTCTGTACAAGGGGGCAAGCGCACCAACCACTACGCCAACGGCACCCCTAAGATTTTTTTTTTTAAAGGAATTTGGTCCTAGAGTCAGGCTGTAATTGCTGCAGTGTAATTCCTGTGTGCAAAAGCACCTACTTGATCAGACTTACTGACCCATGTGATGACCCCTGACTGTCATTGCTCCTCCTGCTGCCTTGTATTTCTCCCCACTCAGGTTGCCTTCAGGTAGAGAGGGGCGGAGCCACTTAATTTGATGTTGTGCACCTGGGCAGACAGGGCCTCAGTATTAAAGCTGGCTTCTCATTCTCTAACTCTCTCTCTCTTGTCAACACTTTCTTTGGTTTGTGGTCTTTGTTTTGCCTCCACAACACCACACACATTCACCATTGCAATCACCACTGATTTACAGACTGCATATTATTTCATTAGGATGTTTTGCCGTAGTTTCCAATAGATAATCACTTAAATCTCTTAAAAACTGTGTGGTCTCCACATTCGTCCAGCTCACTGAGCCTCGGTTGTGACACCCACAAAGATTGAGATAGACTAAAGCAATTCCAAAAGTGTTTGAACCTTCAAGTAATTCATAAATCATTGTATTTAAACAAAGAAATTTTAAAAATCCTGAAGTTTCTATCAGCGCAGATAACTGCAAAACAACTCACAGCGCTGGTTGGAGCGGGATCTTTTGGGTTGTTTGTAAATAATTGATTTGTGATTCTTAATCTGACATTTGATATCATTTTTTATCCCCTAATTAAATTCTGCAATCAGAGAATTATATGTGCTTTTCACCACCCACCACGAGTTACAAATTAAAGCTGAGAAATGAAATTGTGCAGCCATCATGCAGCTGCACGATACGAGGAAGGTGTGTACTTCTGAATATGAGTGCATGTACCCTTTAAAGTACAAAATAGATCTATATATTTAAAGTGTAATAGTAAAAAAAAAAAAGCAAAGTCCAAAAGCCACATTCAACTTCTCTGCAATTTAATCAGAAATCAGCATTTACAGAAAAAGGAAAACATTTTCAATAATTTTCCAACAATCACTTAGGTGGGAATGTCTCCCAAAAGAAATTCCTCCCATGCTAATTTTGGAGGGAAATGTGCATGTAATTGAGCTTCTTTAATGAACTATTCAGAAAATGTGAATACACAAATTAATCATCTGCATTGAAACATTAAGCATGTGAACTACAGATTTAAGATAACCAAGAGAAGCCAATTTGCTTACAAAAGTTGTATTGAAATTAGAACATATCCCATTATTGGATAATAAACTTCCGATGCTCTTCCCTTAGGAAAAGCTACTTCCCACACCATGAGCTCAAAATCTCTGACCATGCCACAGGGCGTAGCAGTTCCTATGCGGCATCAGACACAGGGGCTCCTCACATATCTGGCACATCCAAGATGTCATCTGGTGCCTCCCCTTTATTTTACAGTGGCTGCACTGCATGCTCCCCACAACTTGGTACCATTTAGTTGGCTGGATGGCCACAGGAAGGTGCTCCCAGGATGGCACTCTCGGCGTAAGCCTGAATCTTCTTTGGCTTTGCACGCATCCCCTCGGCCTGCATCTCCTGCCACTACAGTTGCAGCAGCAGCAGCAGCCACAACTGCGTTTCCCAGAGACAGGTGCTCTATATTTGCTGTATCCTCTGGCCTTATATGGATGTGATGCAGCTGCTCGTCTCCGACTCTGACTCTGGGTTTTAGACCTGCTCCTCGGAGCTCTTCGCAGAGGAAATGGTGTTGTTGCGGGGAACGGGAGTATGGCGTCAGAAGTTGAATGCAATTTCAGAGGAGAAGAAGGAGTGGAATAAAACAGGTCTTCCTCCTTTGGAGCAACAAGCTCATTCTCCCCTGGACTAAAAACAAACAAACACACAGGCAGAAGTGTATAATAAAAACAGCCACGAAAAGACAGTCTGGTTCCACACCTTTACATCCCTACAATTTATATAATGAAGAGTACTCGAGCCATTAAGGTGGATAACAAGGTTACTAAGATTAACCTTTTTTTTCTTATTAATCGTGTACAATAATTGTGTTGGTCATTTATTATCAAGTATATTTCAAAATTTAAGGGGGGTGTCTTTAACGGTGTCCTATTTTAAGAAATGTTGGGGTCTCAATGACTCATAGAGTTTAAATATTGATCCACTAGATTTACACAGCCCAAAGCCACAAATCAGGCTGAAGTGGCTTTTACCTAGCTTCAGGGCAACTTTGTTATTTTTAATTGGAAAGTATCTTAAAAAAGAATTATCATGACATTTATTTGGTATTTAAAACCTCGCTCACCCTTTGAGAAGTCAGGACAATTAAAGAAGAGAGTAAATATAGAGCATAAACTCCTCTTTCGGTTACAAAGCGGTGATTTATTAATTAGGCTAAGTTAACTATTTAAGCTAATTCTCCTTTTAATACAAATGTAAGCACCAACACATTACAGCTTAGTTTGCCACACAAACACACATTATATATCTTTATCTCAAAACCCAAAACACAGGTAAATGATGTGACACACATCAAAAATGAAATATAACATTTTAGAATTAACTATTGCATTATGTGTTACCTAAACAAATATTGAAAATGTAGGCTACATTTAGCTGTGTGTAAAACTTTAGTCTAGGATTAAAAACATGACAGGAGGGCTTAAGTGTAATAACAATAAGGTTAAATTAATATATATTTAAGTTTACAGTGGTTTTAAGTTTAGAGACCCTCTAGCTGGTCAGATATTTAACATAATAGTGTTTAATATGGTCAATAAATTCTGAAAAATTAAGAATTTGGATTTAAATGAACGCAGAAGAGAAATTAGTGTCATATAGTCAACAATTATATTTTAATTATTATGAACAATTAATGTGATAGCAGAGAAGAAAGGTGTAAACTGGTGATAACTAGCCTGCTGTTAATATATTTTATACCGCATACAGTGTCTTTAGATTCTCCGGTCAGATTATGTAGGTCGACATCAATCTATCTAAAGAGCTGAAAGTTAGCTTGTTAGCGTTAGCTCACGGCAGGTAGGCTAGCTACAAGGCTGTCAGGTGTGGAACTTACTCGTCCACGTCGGACTCCGTCGCTGACACGAGCTTGTAGGTGTCTTCAGGAAAATGCCATTCGGTATTGCGGACGGCGTAGCATTCCTCCCATGTGAGAGCTCCGCTCATTTTGTCCAGAAGACGCCACGACTCGCTGAAACGCCTGCCTGACATTGTCCTCGCTTGAAGATTGGAGATGCGTCATGCGTAATGAGTGTCAGGCCTCGTATCTGCAGGTTAACTCCTTAGTTCCGTAGTAAGTGGGGCTCAGGACCCCTAGGGGGTCTTGAGACACTGAGAGGGGGGTCTACATGCCTGCCATAACCACATAAAATGTTTAAACTATTTAAAATTGCACACCTAACCATTATTGTGAAACGACATACAAAAATAAGTTTCATTTGTTAAGTAGGATTTATGCTGCAATGAAACTGATATGTAAAAAAAAATCCTTTAAATAGAAGTTTGCACACAACAATGTATGCTGTCTTTTGCTCCCTACAAATAAAAATACTCAGAGATCCTCTGTGTGTCTGATTATTAAATTGTCCACTCAGGCCTACAGTTTATAGATGGAGATTACTTGTGTTCTGCTTCTTGACTTTCTTACAATAAATTACAACATTGTATGGTGACGGTGGGGGTCCCCAGTCTCTAGAACAGTTATTTTGGGGGTCCTGAGCTGAAATCTTTGGGAACCCCTGAACTGATGGGTGAGGGGAGCGAGGAGAGATGTTACCTTTTAATAATAATAATAATAATAATAATATAACACAGACTTAACAAACAAGTGTTCAAACGATGTGTAAGACAACAGTAATATTTCTTGACTAAAATAAATAAAGATTAAGAAAAAGAAAAACATCAGGTGTTCTGACATGACGATAACGATAAAACTGCTACCAGAACAAAATAACTTGGTATTAATTTACTACTCACTCTATATGCATAATCAGAGAGTATTGGGAGTACGTTTTGGTTCTCTATTGTTTAAGATTTCAGAGAAAAAATATCTCTGAGGACATCTCCTATCAAATATTGCTCCCAGGGCAGAGTCTCTTCAGAACACCACTACTCGCTGCATTTGCGCAGTAAGGAAAAGGGAAGCATGTTTTGATACTCTATAATAAAAACCTTTATTTCAGATTTTAGAGGAAGCACATCGATATGGACGAAAAGCCCCTATCAGATCCTGCAAACAATGCCACATCGGTGTACAGGTTTAAAAGAACTAAATGCTTCGGAGCTGGTCACAGGTTACTCCTTCCCAAGAATCTCTTCTGTTAGGCTTTCTTAAAAAAAATCTATTCATCCAATGTAACCTATTTTTAGTAACACATTTATGGATTGAGTAAGAGTTAGTCTAGTTATCTCCCCTTTCAATCAGTTATTGTGCCTCACCTTTGTCAGAGAGTGTTGATAGTGCAGAACAAATGGCCAGTGTTGTGGAGAGATGGAGTGGTGAGCTGTTATTTTAAAAGACACTCACTTAATCCCGTAGTAATCCCTGTATTAGATCACACTCCGATGGTGAAACAAGCGCAGGAGAGGAGTATAGCCGGGCAGAGACGAGCATGGCAGCAATCTCGCACACACACAAAGAATGGACACGCATGTTTGTGGCTTGTGCACGCTTACACAAATCCTTACTGTACATGCAATCAAATTTATGCACACAAGCAGATACAAATGCCTGCTTTCATCCACACATACACAAACTGCAACAATATCAGCAATGTGTCACAGCCCCCTCGCCCCCTGAGATGAGTTTGTGAGTGAAGGAGAGAGCGCAGAGAGCGAGAGAGAGAGAGAGAGAGAGAGAGAGAGAGAGTATAGCTTCTCCGCAGATGGAAACTAGGACACCAAACCCCTGTGTGTGTTTGTATAGCGTCCTGCTGCATCTGTGTGTCTGTGTCCATCTGTGTATGTGTCTATTCGTGTCTGTCATGAAGCGGGAGTGTGAATCCGCTGGAGTGTGTAACCGCATGTGTGCATCGTTGCTCATGTGTACTGTATATGGTGCATTTGGGTGCATGTGTGTGTGTGTGTTATACAGTAAAACAATGAATTATCCAGCAGTGAAATCTATGAGTGTGTGCAGCTTGGTATTTGTTTCCTGGAGAGATGCAGGCATTTGTGTGATGTAAAGATTGTAATGTACGTGAAACAATTAAGAGGTTCAATTCCCAAGCTCTTTTTTGGTGCCTGCATTCAACTCAGTGTTCATATCAGTTTTCTCTTACAGTGTTTAAAGTGTTTGTAGCCTAACAGCCAATAGCATTTGAAAAAAAAAAAAACGCCATACCCAAAAGTCTGCCAGATCGTCAACTCATTTTTGGCCCTTAAATTATTGAGCCTGTTCTTGTTTTCTTCCAAAAAAAACGAACTCATTGGAAACATCTTAGCATCTTAGCCAGCAAGCACCCAAACATAATAAGTATGTTGTGACAAGTAGTGCTCAGATTTTTGGTGCACTACGATGTCAAATGTTGTCAGCCTCTCTCTGTCTCAGGTCAGACCTCCGAATTATCAAATGAATACATGTTTTATATAAACGATGACCCGTAGTGGACAGTAAGTATGTAACTTTACTTGAGCACTGCACTTAAGTACAGTTTTTTCAGTATCTGCACTTTACTTGAGTATTATTTTTTGGGTGAAACAAATATACTTTTGACTCCTCTGCTGTAACAAAGAGGCCTTCATCATCACTCATATCCAGCTGCTCAGTGGTCATTCCTCACACCACATTTCGATGAATGTTCTCGTTACTCGCTTCTTTTGCTCTGCATTCAGATGAGGAATTTTCTTTTCTTATTGAAAGTCTTCAAAAGACAATAAACTGTGTTCATGTAGTTCTGTGTTTGGCTTGTCTAAGTGGTGTTGCCGTACCTGTATGTCTCACCCAAACACAGAGCAAACATCACTCAGATCAGGCAGTTCATTTAGCAGAATGTACAACCAAAATGTAGTTTGAAATAAGTAAACACTCACCCTATTTTTTAAGATATTTTTGGGGCCTTTTGCCTTTATTAGACAGGACAGCTGAAGAGAGACAGGAAATGTTGGGAGGAGAGAGTGGGGAATCACATACAGCAAAGCGCTGAGGTCAGATTCTAACTCACGACCAATGCAACGAGGACTATAGCCTCTGTACATGGGGCGTGCAACATAACCACTAGCCTGCTGACGCCTAAATACTAAAAAAGTAGTTTACAAAGCAAGTACTGCAGTACTTTAAATCAAGTTATAATTTCACTGAGAAACTTTCACTTGGATTAGAGTAATATTTGACCAGGAGTATCTTTACTGTGACTCAAATAATAAGGTGAATACTTCACCCACCACTGAACTGATGATCAAGCCCGGTTCTTTGAGGGTGCAAAAGGATGCATTGCACCCCCACTTACATTTCTGCACTCTCAATTGTGAATGGATGCAAAAAAATAACGGCAGTTTTTTGTTTTTTACAATAGTTATTCAAGCCTTTCAAATGACAACAGTGACTCAGATCATGTTAATTACATCCATCTGATCTGATGGTCATGACAGGTGCACGTGACCTGTCTGTTCACCAGCGACCACATGCTGGACCCATAACACCAACGCTATTTTTCATTGCTGTTGCCGGTCACTGTAGCTGCAGCCCCTTTAATCTCAGATGCACCCCAAGTCATTTTGTTCCAGAACCAGGCCTGTTGATGATGACGAGGTATATGGCTGATCTGAATTCATGATAAAGCCTAAAAAAGACAGAAAGTATTTTCGTGATCAGCCTTTATGTGGAACAAAGCAACAGATGCAGGTACTTCTTTCAGTATTTCTATCTCTTGCCTATTATTTCATATTTTATCATCCTTTCATTATGAGAAAATGGGGGGGGGGGGTTCTTTCATTGTGGAAACTTTTGACTTATGCTGCTGCGACTTCTTTGAGATTTTCTATTATGAAGCAAAGCTAACAACCTTTGGTTGCTTTGGTTGTCTCCTAGACTTTAAAACAAGAAAGTAGACACTTTTTTTCAAAGCTTGCTATTAAACATGCAGTACTTGTTACAGTATGTTGAAGATCATTATTTAAGAATTAGATGTACTCAAAGAGTTGGCAAAGACAGAATGAGTTAAGATCTTTTTAACATTAAGCAATGACAAATATCTGTGTTAGTCTGCGGAGCAACTAGGAAGCTATAATAAAGTAACTTTTTTATGAGAAATATTTGGAGGAGAAAGTTGGGGATGAATTGAAGCATAAGGACTTGAACCAGGGGATGCGTTTTTTTCTTGATTACAAATAACCAACCACCGAAATATCAGGAAAACATTTAAGATTATTTCTCCTCCAGTTTAATGATGTCAGTCTGACAGGTACTCACAAAAGAAGTCTTTTAACGAAATCGAACAAGAAGTCGTCTTTCACTGCCACATGAAGTGTTACATGCTGATGTCATGTGACACTCCCAGTCACCATGGTCTTTATGCTTTTGGTACAGGTTAGGCTAAAACACACAGAAGGCTTGCTGCCTACAATCACACATATTTTCCCAGAGGGAGGGGAGAGGAGTGGGAGAAAAGGCGGGACCAGGAAGTAGAATCAGCCAATGACAGCTTGACGTATGGCACCGGCAGCATGCGAGGCGGGCGCCGTAACCGAGGGCGTCAATAAATCCTGTGCTAAGGATGAAAGACTGCCACAAAGGAGATTAGTGTCCACAGCAGCTAATGAGGTACTATATCAGCACAACCCGGCACCCGCAGCATTACACACAAACACACACACGTACAGTACACATATACACACACGTACAGTACACACATGCTCATACACATATAAATGAATTCACAGGCACTCAAAGTGCATTGTATTTGTACAATAACACATGGAACACTAGTCGTACAAGCAAGCACAATGCATGATGGGATACACACACTTTCTTTTTCTCACTCACATACAGTATGAATACTGTAGACAGGCGGGTCCTTTTTGGCCAGATGTAACACATGTTTTATTAACACACACACACACACACACGCACGCATACACACACACACACACACACACACACACACACACACACACACACACTTGAGCATCATTATTAGGTCAGTGGGAGGACAACTTTAGCCTGAGCCTCATTCTCTACATAAACAAACACAGCCTGTTCTCGCATGAAGACAAAGATAATAGCTTTATGGGCTTGCATAGATGCCAGGATGTGGTGTGTGTCTGTGTGTGTGTGTGTGTGTGTGTGTGTGAGAGAGAGAGAGAGAGAGAGAGAGAGAGAGAGAGAGAGAGAGAGAGAGAGAGAGAGCGAGAGAGAGAGAGAGAGAGAGAGAGAGCTAAGCCAAGAATTTGCACTCCTCCAATATAAATAAATAAATAAATGGTTTAACATTTAATTGTGTTGGAATGCTTCCTCCCTAATCATCAGCATGTTTGACACTCACACATACAAACACACCTTTTCTCCTAACTTAGACTTAGACTGATTTAATTGTTCAGGCATGAAACTGCACTTCCCTATTTTTACCACTAAATGTCTCTGGTTAGCAAAATTTAGCACCTTGTAATGTGAAGACTCACATACTGTAAGTGAGTGAGTGAGGGAGAGCTTAACATTTCAATGTGTGTGAAGTAGGAAAAGAAATCAAGGATGCAGTCTTTTGTTGAATGTACACCGTAATACATTTGATCTAAGCGACTGCTCTGTGTTATAAGAATAAAACGGAGATTGCTTCATCCAGTTCCCTTCACACACACTGATTCGTTACACTTCTTAATCACTTGAGTATCCCTATTAATAATCATGGACTGGTTTGATATACAATAAATGTACAATTATGCACAAGACATATAAAGTATTCACATTTCTGATAGTTTCTAAGCCCTAAAAAACAGCTCTATCTAAATAAACACTCTGAAGGGGGAGTTTTAAACTTTCTTTTTCTGAGGTCTCTTTCACAAATGAAGTCGGGTGGACTCGGTGCGATTCAGGGGTAGAGTTGTAACATCTTTGCATTTTTCATTTCAATTCAGTTTGCTTTCAGACTGCATTTTGTCAAGCGTCATATGTTGTGTACCGTAGCCACCCGTCACTAGTTGGGGCTGTAGCTCCGCTCAGTGACTACTGCCATCAGGCTCCAATGCTGCACTATGAACTTATAGTGAACAACAAGACAGTGGAAGAATGGCATCCCGTAGCACGGCTCACTTTGGCAGTATTTGATCTATAAAATGAAGATAAAGTAGGCCTAACATGTCGGCTGTGTCAGGTTAAACTGGCCTATCGACTAAAGCAATGTGTAACCACGTTTAGCACAGGCAAGTGCTCAGTTTAAAATCCCTGTATTGTAACAACCCTTGATCAGTTCTCTGAACTTTGAAAGTTATCATGTGTTTAGCTCAGCCAAAAGCCAGTATTATGTTATTCTTAATCCAACAACAGTGCAGGAGTTTGCCTTCAATTTTTGATGGATTCATTCCTTTACTACTGTACGCACCTTTCTTATGAAATAGATGTTTTTTAAAGTATCAGTACTGGTGGCCTAGTGGTTGTTGTGCACACCCCATGTGCGGATTCTGTGTTCCTCCAGCCAGGCAGCCTGGGTTTGGGTCCGAACTGTGGCTCCTTTACCGCATGTAGTTCCCCACTCTCTCTCTCCCCCGGGTTCTGACTCTATCCACTGTCCTATCTCTAGATAAAGGCATACTCCTTTTTTGTTAAGCCCAAAAGTATCAGTAATATTTCAGACTATCAATCATTAATATAACAGAGATTGTATCCTTCTGAAAGACATGGTATTGGAAAAAAAATCGAAATATCGAATATTTGGACAACCCTTTCAAACACATATCAAAAGATACAGAGTTACTGAAATATAAGATGATGCTGAAAGGTTATTCTTGAGGAAGACTGCATAATGCATTTTCACATGTAAACATGTAAACATGTTAGATCACATGCCACGTAATAATTCACCCGAACCCTTCATCAATTACCGGTAAAAAAGGGTGCAAAGAAGCACAGCTACCTGCAGTCTACTTAAACGGACGCAGCAATAAAACCACAGTACAGAAAGTTGTAAACAGAAAGTTTACAGTCTGGAAGAAACATGTCTTTAGCATTCGAGGTTTACAATGTAAAACACTAGCACTGTGTTTGAAATACAAATATGAGCAACTTGAGGGTTAGCAGAGACACTAATACTAAGGAGCTTTGTGTTTTGATGAAATTGAGAGTCACATTGTTCATGCTGCAGATTTTAAATCCTCGTCCTAATCCCCGTTCACACGGGACTAGTATTACCTGGGGACATTTAGTAATTTGTCATGACTCCAGAGGTTTTCTGTGATCTTTATCCCATTTCAATCTGTAATGTCAATCTGTAATGTCCACCCGCCCTCTAGAACTCACTCCCCACACATATTCAACACTGCACTGACCCTTCTAATTTTAAATCACTGATCAAAACTCACCTCTTCAAAATAGCTTTTAATGTGTGATTGTGATGTGTGTACTGTTTACCTTGTGTTCCTTGATGTTGTCTTTTCGGTTTGTGTATGCTGCAATATCTGTTGTTTGTCTTTACTGTTCTAACCTTTTCTGTCTTTTTAAATTGTACAGTGTCTTTGAGTTCTTGAAAAGCGCTTATAAATAAAATGTATTATTATTATTATTATTTGTAATGTGCAGTTTCAACACAAATGTCATGTAACCGTAGTCCTCTTTTCATAGCACTAAACATCAATCTGTTTTTTCCTGAGATTTATTTTTGGGCTTTTTTCCTTTATTGTATAGGACGGTGGATAGAGTAAGAAACTAGGGAGAGAGAGAGTGGGGAATGACATGGGGGAAAGGAGTCACAGGCCGGATTCGAACCCAGGCCCACCTTGGAGGACTATAGCCTCCATACATGGGGTGTGACCTTACCGCTAGTCCCTCTGCGTCCCCCCTAGACACCATTCTGCTCCTTTGTTATTTTTAGTTGTAAGACCTAAATTAGTGAGAACGTAATCTTGAAACTTTTTCTGAACTTTATGCGCAGATGAAATACACTCATAGCTACACCAAGAACTCTGTTTGCTCGAACACAGGGACATTTTTGCTTTTGCATGTATGAGTATGTGAATGGATCAGTGCTGCACTGTGTTATATCTGCACTACAGTGTGTGCATACTATATGCACATAAAACCCCATCGCAGAGAGAACGTTTCTGTGTGTGTATGTGAGCCTGCTGTCTTAAGGGAGTGTGAAGCAACAACCAGGAGAGAGATGGCCCCCTTTAGACCAGTCAATGAGAGATGGACGTGGAGACGGACGCAGCTAGCGAGACTAGCGATCAATAGTAATCATGAGGCGCTGTGGCGTTAACAGCAGATGACACATCGCTCCGGCTTTTCTACTGCGCTGTAGCCCGACACAAAGAAGCACAGAGGCATAATTCCTTGTGGGCTTAGATCAATAAATATACATTTCCACAAGTATCAGACACATAGTAGGATTATTTTTTAGGTATTCCTGCCTTTATTTGAAAGCTCATTCCTCTCACA
This sequence comes from Tautogolabrus adspersus, assembly GCA_020745685.1. NCBI lineage: Eukaryota > Metazoa > Chordata > Actinopteri > Labriformes > Labridae > Tautogolabrus > Tautogolabrus adspersus. Next base: position 5,384,231 of record CM036541.1, on the reverse strand, counting down.
GGGTGCAAGACTAACTTTTGTAACAGCAGCTGGAAAAAGGTTTCGTGTCAGATTTAACGAGCGTTCCTCCTGCCCAACAAATCTGTGTTTAGTCACCCCCCCCCCAAAAAAAAAAAAAAATGTGTGTGATGCTTGGAGGAAATCTACGCAAGCACGACACAGACTTGTCTCTCAGGTCATAAAGACCTACTCCAGGGCTAGCAGTGATGCACAACCATCACTGCATTATAGCAATGTTATTGAACTAACATGTGATGAATGAACTTGCTGAGTCTCATAATGTATAATAAATGTCTGAGAGTAATACAGGCGGACTGTGAGGTAAGGAGGAAAACTGCAATGTGACTTGAAACAGAGGGCCAGAGAGCAGATGTTTGTGGGAATATTTAGTTCTAAATCTGATTGTATAGACTGCTAGATAACTGACAGCAGGTTGTGGAGCTATAGTAAGACTTGTTTAGCAACAGCTACAGCTAGTGAAACAGCTAGTCTGGGTTTGTCTAGATAACGAGGGAGAGTGGGGTATTTAATGAACCCAGGGAAAATGTGTAGGTAAAGAAAAACTGAGCTCAAAGATACAAATGTCAGTGTACAAGTGTCTTAAGACAACAATTGATATGAGTTGGCGTAGGACAAATAGATATAGATTGATTGATGGACAATAGTTTTAGTGAATAATCAAGCTAAAGTAGGTAAGAGAAGGAAAAAAAACAATTAAATAATCAGGAATACAATCTAAAATTGTAATCTAAAACCCGTTTTACCCACAAAATTACACATAAGAAAACAGAAAAGTTATTCCATCAAATGAATCGTCTTTTGGGGTGTGGCTGCGTACTACAGTGGCTGGGAAGTGTTTGGCAGAAAGACTTGTTGAACAGTGATGCGGAGTGATACCTTAATATTTACAGTCTATGAGTGATACAGAGTTTGTGGTGACAGAAAGATGTTTTGTATCACTGAAAATTTTAAAATGTTTTTCAAAATGTAAATTTGTCTCAGATTTTGTGAAAGTGTTTCACACTTTGTAATGTTGTTTTGCACTTCCCAGCCACCGTAGCCTACCACCTTATCCTGTCAACAACTCTACAGGTGAGCTATACATAACCTCACTGATGTCCAAATGTTGGTCCATTGACCTTAAAAAAATATATATTTCTAATCAGTTTTTCTTTCCCTTATTTTTCAACAATCAATCTTGAGATTTTGCTCTCTAAAAATATCTTGCTGACCTAAATCTTTTAGCCATGATAGCACAAGAAGCATCTGTTATTCCCTTTGTTCTTCTATTTACAACACATATGCATAAATCAGACATATTAGACTTGTCATGATTGGGGTAAATGTGTAATGAGTAATATTTTTAATGTCTTTGTTCTACATAATTACGTGGACAGTTATAGCTGTGTTTGATTCCTGGTCTACTCTAATACTCACGTCATTCCTTGTTCTATTGTACCTGTGTGTCCAATCGGACTCAAAGCTGATCGTTCGTCCTTACTGACATTGTTCCTTTATTTTTCCTTGATCCTTGCTTGTGTTGTTCTTACTCTCTGATGTACGTCGCTTTGGATAAAAGCGTCTGCTAAGTGAATTGTAGAATTGTAGAATTGTATTGATCTTTTCATAGTTAATTGATTACAATAGTGTTCCATGCAAGAATTATAAATGATGAAATGAAGGGTTAGTTGCAGCCCTAAATGTATCATGAAGTTATCAGAAAATATTTGAAGTATCCGCATCCTCTCCACCCACTCCTTCAACTCCAGACAACATTTCAAACAGGCACTAACCAGTGTCCTCTATGTCTCATACAGTATAGAGGAGGAAAAGGCTCTTTTTTTAAAACAGCAGAGAGTATATTTATAAAACCAACCTTACATCTATGGTTAACAGCAGCAGTGGGATGAAAACACGGGTGGATGAAGCAGCCGTGCCTGTAATTCTGAATCAGAATTGCTCTAAAAACAGCAATCTACCAGTGCCGAGCAGTCAGAGTTATAGCCACATAAAAATCGCAGATCCCCCCCCCACAGAAATACAGCCTTGGACTTTACAATTAGAGCGAGGGAGAGGTGTTACTGAGCATGTGTGAGTGTGTGTATGTGTGTCAATGTGTGAGAGAAACAAAGTAACACACAACACTCCTCTTTAGTGTCCCCTGAGAGGACGAATCAAGACTTCAAAAATGGCCCTTTCTGTGAGAAACACTTGGCTTCGGTACAACACACACACTCGTCTCTGCACTATAGCGCTCAGCCATCACTGCAGATAATGAGCCTCGAATATCATTAGCACAACACGTGAGGCTGCACACACAACACACACTGCAAATCGTGATCAAAACTTGATGTGTCTCTCCATCGTTTACATTCAGAATCGTTCTGTGTAAAACGCTCATCACGGTTCATTCAGTGCACAAAATAAATACAACTGAAAGACAAACAGAAGCTATATTTAAGGCAACAATATTTAACTTTACATCTTTAAATAGTCTTTTCAAAGTTGATCTAATAGTACAACAACTTTTAAAAAGGCAGAGTAGAGTCTCTCTCGTGTCCACAGATCGCCCCGCTCTCCTGCTTATAGCACTACATTATGTACGTAAGTGGCGAGAAGTGGGTGCTGCTTTACCGCACTAGCTAGTTAGCACGTCTCTATAATGTTTGATACAATGGCTGAGGCAAAGAGGAAGACGGTGACAGATGAAGCTAAGAAGCGAAGCCGCACTCTGTGATTTACAACATTGCAGTTGCACTTAGAGACCTTCGGAGGGCGCCAAAGCTCACCAAATTAAATTCCTACATATTGTTGCTTTAAAGCTCCTGTGGGGAACTTCCGATTTGTGTTGATTTTGTTGACTCCTGTTGACAAAGCAGTACCTCTTATCTCTTGATGATGTAGTGCTATGGGTAACTAGTGTTTTTAACATGCTGTCTTCTTTGAATGGTCGAATCAATAATTATGAATCTTTGTTGTGGAAGATTTAAAAAGGGATGTTTCTGCAGCGTGCTGTCACTCACTTTGCCTGACATCTACCCAGCGGCAGCAGATAGAGGCATCAAAAATAATTATGAAGAAATAGTCTTTCTTTATTCTTTATTATTGAGGCATCTACTGTACATTACATTCAGTCTCTTTAAAACCAACTAAAACTCCTTACACTAGGTTTGAGAAGTGTAACTTCCAGATATCATTATGGTGTAAAAAGAAGTATTTTAGTATAAGGAATCATAAAACAAATCTAGAGCTATTTTAAAAATCTTTGACAGAAAAAAAAACACTTTTACAGGATTAACTTTTGATAAGAGTTGATCCAGTAAAAGGTTGTTTTTTGCTGATGATAAATACACCAGAAGACAGATATTGTCAGTGAGAAAAGTAACTTCCCAGTAGATGCAGACCTTTTTGGTTTATTGCATGTCACTAAAAAAAAACTTTGAAATCATTTTTCTAGAGTCGTCAATAACATCACTGTTTTCAGAATAACCAGCCTCCGTTGTCAACAACATTGGTATTGCAGAGCACACTGGTCTAGTGATGCCTGGATCATTTAGTTTGCTTGTGCATGTTGTGGAGCATGTTTTCAGCACCATGGACAGAGGGCAGAGAAGGAGTTACCATTAGTTAAGACCTCAAGTGTTAAAAAAACGCACTGGATTTGTTTTGGGGAAACCTGCGTGGCAATGCATAGACTTGCAAAGTAGATTTTTAAAAGCAGGGAAAATGTGTAGGTAAAGAAAAACTGAGGTCAAAGATACAAATGTCAGTGTACAAGTGTCTTAAGACAACAATTGATATGAGTTGGCGTAGGACAAATAGATATAGATTGATTGATTGATTGATGGGAAAATGTGCTCAAGTTAATCCCGTAAAAAGTGTTTTTTTCCCCGATGATAAATACACCAGTAGGCAGATAACGTCAGTGGAAAAAGTAACTTCCCAAAAGATCCACACCTTTTTGATAATTTGCAGGTCACTACAAACCCTTTGAAATGTTTTTTTTACATCACTGTTTTCAGAATAACAAGCCTCGATTGTCAAAAACATTGGTATTAAGTTTGCAGAACACACTGGTCTAGTGATGCCTGGATAATTTAGTTTACTTGTGCATGTTGTGGAGCATGTTTTCAGCACCATGGACAGAGGTAGAGTTACCATAAATTAAAACAAACCTACGTGTCAATGCATCGACTTGCAAAGGAGATTTTCAAGAAGGGAAAATGTCTGGGTAAAAAAAACTGAGCTCCAAGATAAATATGTCAGTGTACAAATGAGAAAATAGGGTCAGAATTAGAAAACCTTCTGAAACATCTCATGTAAATTTAGGGAAGTTAAAAAAGTATACAGAGCTTTTTTTTTTACTGCTTATTCTCAGACTAACTCCTTAGCCACTTTTAAAGGCACCCAAACATTCAATTTGATAATACAACACACTTATAGGCTACTCGTCCTTCAGGCCCAGGATTCACCTTGCCAACACTTTCACTTTAACTTTGAGTGTTTAGTTGAGTGGAGTGGAAAAAGCGGGGCACAGTAACTTTCGGATGGCTGTGCCAGGCAAGATTAATCAATCCCCAAGTAATTAAATGAATCCATGTCAAACAGTAATTCAAACTGGGTCTGCTGTCCAGCTATACAGCCAGCGCTACATAAGGCGTCCATTCTGCCAAAACGTTCCTCTTTAGAGCCAGTGATTGTTGTACGGCGCTTTAGCAAGGGAGTGAGCCTGCTATGTACAGCACACCAAAGCACTCTCGGACAGCCGTGGTGCTCGAGCACAGCCAAGTATCATCAAAGTGCCGGTTTGGCAGCTGCCCTGAGGGAAGTCAGCCAAGGCCAAGTAAGGTTCTAAACCTGACACAACTACACAAGCAGAGGAAGGTGTTAAAAGGCATGTCCGCCGGGAGCCCCTTCTCATATCCGATGATGCTGCTTAACTCTTGTTTAACCATGCTACATGACCAAGGAGGGAGTCTTCTTTGGAGCAATGGAGCGCGCCAATACAGTCAAAACTTAAGTGTCACAGACAGAAAGACACATGTCAGATAGGGTGACCGAGCAGGTGTCCATTTATACATCCTTCTCAACCGTACGTACTACTACAGGGGACATTATTGTTTTTATTTAATCTCTAGCCTGCTGATATTGAACATCTCTTATTCAACCGTTTCCTGGCCAAGACAAGCAGCAGAACAGTTTACAAAGTTTCCATAAAACAAGGAGCAGCCATACACAAAAAATCATACAAGATGCATGACCCACACACAATAAAAAGACATAAAATAACCGCTAAAAATGACGGAAATCAGCCACCTTCTTAAAAACAGGATTGTGAATTCCTGCACTTTTCTGTCTGATGTGTGTTTGAAAGTAGTGAGGAAGCAAAAAATAAAATGTGGCCCTGTTTGTGTTTACGTTGAGACGAGGAAGACCATCCAAAATGTGCAAACAGCAAACTTTAGCATCAGAGGAGGGAAGAAACAAAGTACAAGTACTCTGACTTTACCTGATTATCTATTTGACGATAACGTTGACTGCTTACATATGAACAGAACATCTTACATAGCATATTAACTTTCTACTCCTTAAAGGTATAACATGTTGAACTTTATGACAATGTTTACATTCAAATATCTAAATGAATTAAAAATCGACTAAACCTGTTACATATAATTCTTTGTTGAGTACTTACATCACCTCAAATATTTACAACAGTTATCAAAGCCAGAGAAATCCGTAATTGTATAGTTGTGTCTTGTCGTGGCAGCCGCCATGACAGACACAACATGTTTGTCATTGCCAAGGACACACCGGATGTTACGTCAAAGACCGCTACATAAGGAAGCGGGAGCTGCTACTGAAAGCTGCCGTACTGTTGCTGTTTGTGCTGCTTTGATAAAAACGTAAATTATACTTGGATACATCGTCGGTTTATATGTACTCTTTCTCAGGTCTGTTTCACCTGTTCGTCTCGACTACGGTCTAGTCGGGGGTAGCAGAGAGAACTCCCATGATTCCCCGCTATCCTCAACGTCATCATTATGTTTTTGTTTAGATTGAGAGCCCCCTTGCGGCGGAATTTACATACTGTACTGTGCCTTTCAATTTTGAAACTAGCCTCATTATTTCAGCTTGAATGAATGTGAGGGACACTGTTAATTACTTTTATTTGATCCTGACCCAATATTAAATTGAAGTGATCAGACCCAGTAATGGTGATGACAAGCAATAAAAATGAATTATACCAGTCAGTCTTCTTCCTGACAGACTTCACACATGCTCAGAACTCCTGAAAATGTCCTGAAATTCCCGGGGTAAAGTTGCATATGCAAACATAAACGACTTTACCTACACTTTCCTGCAAGTCCACTTGTAAAATTTCAGCGTGAAGTCCGGGTAAGCCGATGTGAGAACGCAGCAGGAAATATTCAGGAAAATCGAGTGAGCTGGCAGGACTGATGACGCTTGCAACAAGAGACTGGTGCAGGACGGTTAACGAATTTCTTGCACAAAATGAGGCTTCTTCTTACTCTTTTCTGCTCGCAAATATGTTCTTTTCCACTTGTTAAATGGTACCATGAATACATCCACATTAGACGTAGCATTGATATAAAAGAAAACATTGTTTTGTACATCGAGTCCAGAGATCCCAACCCCTTCCATTTGACAGGGGACAACATCACGCAGTGAGGGACGTGTGAATAAGCAACCGAGGATGATTTCAGTAGCAAGCTGTTCGGAAGTTTGCACGTGAAAACAGATAAAGAGGAATCAGTATTAAACTGAGTCTGTTTCACTACCAGTTAAAAATCGCCCACCAGTAGATTTTAGTATCTTAAATGTCCGTTTAAAGACCATGTTCCTAATTTGTTTTACACATCCTCTCTATGTTGGCATGCAGCCACCTCCTCCCACACGGTAACTTCTCACTTGCTAGTTCTAAAAATTGTCCATGTTGTACTGCTTTGTCTTTGTGGTCTACCTCTACAGTCCAGGCTGTTTCCCTACATGTAGTGCATGCTGGATGATGCAGGAATATCAGAATGTATGCAAAAGGAAAAATGTATGAAAAGATTGTTTTAATTCAGTTGTAGCATGAAGCAGTTTCCAGTGAAATCACTGCAGCTCGTACTGCTGCTACTGCCACTACTGATAAAACCCTGTGCCACTTGTAATAATGATGGACACATGGATTGGTAAAAAAAAAAAAGGACTGAAGACACACAAACATACATTCAATCTGAACCCGTACAGACGGATGTCTTGCAGGTTGCAGGCAGAATTATGTGGTCCGGAAAGAAAAGAGAAAACACAGCACTCACCACTTTGTCCTCCTGCAGCCAAGTCAGCCATTTATGTAAAATAAAAAGAAAGACAGAGAGAATGTGAGAAAAAGATGATATCTGAGAGCATGGTAATGACCCTACAGTCCTACCAGCAACAGAGACTTCATAGAAAACAATTTGCTTCCATTTTTAAGTAAATTAAACATTTCCAACCTGTCCTTTTACCTTACAAACAAAGTCTGTTATATGAAACTTGGTAAAAATAAGGTAACTTAAGATTCATGGTTAGAAAACAACCTGAACTCGCTGACAGGATTCAGTCTCATTGTGTCAAAGTTGACGCTTTGTAGTCTGATTATTTTTTACAACAATGGCAGCTGAAGGAACTTCATACCACATCCCTTTAACGTGGAATATACTGTAGCTACTGTATACTGTATGCAAACAACCACAAGAGTGAATCAGCAGTCTGAGAAATGTCTTTCTTAAACAAAAAGGATATGACGACTGATAAGGGTGTTATCATCCATCGTTATCTATCTATATATTTATTCAATGATCAACCTTTTTACTGTCTTCAATACAAGGTGGAAACTTTGATCTATGTCATCAAGTTTAATAAAAGAAAATAAATACATGTTGGCCAATTCATTAAGATTTCTGAAAGAGTTCAGTGTTTACATCATATCTCTGATAACATAATCAGTCCTCCCTGTTTCATCGTCACTACAGCTGCTAACATTAACATCAGACTGATCAGTCTACTATCACACTTTGCATTTACTGCTAATCATACTATTACCGTTATTACTGACATTGTTGCTGTTGTCGCTCTGTTTGTCTCTATCCTCCTCCTTTGTGTATCTCCCTCTATTCCACTGTGCAACCCCAACACAGTCTCAGCAGAAGGCTGTTCATCATGAGTCTGGCTCTGCTCGAGGTTTCTGCCTCTTAAAGGACTTATTTTGTTTCCACTGTAAGAGCTGTGTACCAGCTCTTTTGTAGAGTGTCTTAAGATAACATCTCTGAATTGGCTATACAAATAAAGATTGATTGATTGGTAACATCTCATTAGGACTCTTCTCATTGTAAACCTCAATCATGGCAGACTCTGTGACATCCGCAACAATCATTTTGTCATCCAATGAAGTCATATAGGATCATATCAGGATGAAAGTTGAATATCAGGCTGTGTATCATGAGCCTGGTGGGTATTAGCCTAGCTTAGCAAGAAACTAGAACCTAGAAGATTCAGCTTACTGAGAGTTGTTTCTCTTTACAGGATTCGGCACAACCAGTACATTTCCTAATGTCTGCACATAGTACCGCTTTTACACGGAATGAAAATGAAATGCTAAAATGACAAGCAGATTTGGAGATGGGTGGCAAACAGTGTTAGCGTAGCACGGTTCCTAAAAGCAGGGGTAGTCCAAAGTTCAACAATTCTAATATCATCTGTAATGCTCACTTAAAGAGCACGCACACGGGAAAGATGACGGCATAAAAAAATCATCGCTATGATAGGGATTTTCCACTGGTCCAGCACTGGGTGTCTGGAAACATGACTGAAAATTACAGCAAAGGTTGTACTTTGATTCAGTGCAGTTTTCATAAAGTGGATGTTCGCGGGTGCGTTTTTCTGAAAAAAGAGGCAAGAGATGCAGGCGAACTGTTTGATCCTGCGTCTTACCTTTAGCTAAGTAAGGTTAATAGCTACTGGCTCCAATGTTGTTTTTCAGACAAAGCCTTGAATAGTGTATATCCTCTTTTTAAAGAAAAGAGAGCAAATTAGATCTTATATGTTGAAATATTCTTGAATTAAATGACACAAACGGAGGAGTGTGAAGGCCAGCCATAAGAAAACAAATAAGAGGAGGAAGACTTTTATCACATTTGCACTGAAGAATAACATAAACTTGTCACGAAAAAAGCTCCAGTAATATGAAACCCTAACACTGTATTTTAAAAAGAAGTGAGAAAATGTATTCAGATGATTCAAATTGTTGAAATGAGAAAAACTACAAAAATTACAAGCAAAATGCTCAGATTTCTTTTTCTACCTGACACTAACCCTGAAAGTTTTTTTTTATTTTTTAAATTTTGAATGTATTCTAAACAAGATTCACATACATCTCCCCAAAAAAGATGTTCTGAATGTATTTAAAAAGTTAATGTCTTAAAAGAGACAATTATTAGAGCTTACGATTTAATGTGCCAGTGTTACTTTTTTCTATGCGGAGCTAAAACTGAATGTTCAGCTTTATTTGGAAAGTTATTCTCGACATCACAACGTATTCAGATGTTCAAAATAAGTCATCAAAGGTTTCTTTTTTCTATGTGTGTTTTTTACAGTAGCAAAATTCACCTTTCAAAGACCTTCTCTCACTGAATGCAGCTGCTGCCCACCCAACACAGCACCCAGGACCCCACAGCTGAACTCTCCCCATGTTAGTAATTAGGGTGTGCTTTAGAGTGTGTATGTTTGTGCGTGTGTGGGGTCATTAAATGTCACCCTGGCGATGCAAGGGAGGGGGAGAGAGTGGGAGAGGGGACGTCACTTATTTCAGTGCAAGACTTGCGATGCCAACACACACACACACACACTCACACCCTGCTGTGTGTGTATAGGGCACCTCCGGACCCCTGGGATACGGAGACGGAGTAGGAGACCACCCCCTTTGTCCACAGCTCAGTCTAATGCCCAATTAACCTTTACCAGCTCCTGCCTGGGTCACACACTCAGGCAAACACACACGCAGGCACCAATCATATTCACACACACATGATGGAGACACACACACTCATACAGTATATATCAACACACATCCAGAGCATACTATACACTTGCTTTTCAAACACGGCTCAACACCTCCACCTGAGCTCCAACACCTGAGGCCCAGCTGTACACTGATTGGACGTCCAGGAGAACAGCTGTATGTGCTATGAAAGAGCACCAGAGACCTGACACAACCTTCCTTTAAGACCAATTCATAAAACACACCAAGTTCAGACTACTTGAAATAATGCGTTAAAATGAAATATTTAAGCAGAATATTCAAGATGATCTTTTTTAGCCTGAACGCTCGATCATATGGAGCCCCAAAAGATCCAAAAATTGAAAGATTATCTCAAAATTCAAACATGTCAGTTTATTATTTAATAAATGTTTGTGAAATCATCTTGGGGAAGTCAAAAGTACAAATGCTTCATTTCTTTTTTTCTCTTTTGTTTTCAGTCATTCAGGAAAAAAAGGAAGTCATTGTGGGGTTTTTCCCTGACCTATACTTCAGAGAACTGCGTAGTGACAAGTCTAAATGTCCTCATCCTCTGTTGGATTAAAAAAAAAAAAAAAATCTAATTTATTTCATCTCATAATTTGATTTATATTCAAAGTTTAACATTTGGGGCGCTGGTGGTTAGTTCACACACCCTGTGTGCTGCGGCTGTTGTCTTCGAAGCCGGCAGCCCAGGTTTGACTCTTACTGGTGGCTTCCTTCCTGCATGTCATTCCCCACTCTCTCTCTCTCTGCCTGATCTCTGACTCTATCCACTGTCCTGTCTCTCCAATACAGGCACATAAAGCCTGAAAATACACCCAAGAATGAATCTTTAACAGAAAGTTTAACTTTCCTCACGATGTTTCAACTAAATCTTTCACATCACTATCATTCAAATCTCAAAAACAAAATGGAAAGAAAAACTGTCTGTCATTTTTATCTTGTCAATGACTCACTCGTACTCATGCTCATATTAGCATGAGAAGAAATGGAAATGTCTACGATAAATAAACTGCAACAGAGAGGAAACACTTCATTAAAAAAAAGCATAAAATGAGCCAGTAAAAATAAATTAAAGACTTAAATAAATGTTTAATTAATGTAAGTAACAACATAATATAAGATGACTTATTAGAGGTGAAAGCATTACCTTAAAGCTCATTTTAACACATCTTTTTAATAATTCAACAAACATTATTTTACAAAGTTTATACCTTCAGTTTCTGACTGGTTTAATACTTTAAATACTTTTTGTCAGTTTGTGACTCCATATGAATTTCCTTTTTGGGGGAAGTCATCACGCATCAATACAAAGTTTGTGTAAGCGATCAACTTACAATAAAACCCAAAAAGGAACTGTTGATCTCTATCATGGTGATAATGATCCCTACAACAGGTCATGAGGGTTTGCTGACTGTGTGTTGGGTAGGAAAATACTGTGAGTTATATCCTAGAGCCAACACATGTCTAACTAGTAGACCACCAGTGGCAGATTCAGGAGAAAACTTGTATGATAGATTACCGTATTTGATCGTAGAGAGACCCTCCCCCCACAGCGGGCGCAGAACTTGGTCTTGCAGTACGAGCACAGGCTCCCACAGCCATCTGCAAACTTGGTCTTGCGGCAGATGCCGCAGGTTGGCGCGTCATCCCGGTGAACGGCCGAGCTCGCCGCCACCGAGGCCTGCCGGATCACCGTCTCCCTGTAGCTCGACAACTGCTGCTGGATACCTCTGCAAGAAAAAAAGCAGGAGGGAAACATGAATATTTGGTATCTATGTGAGATGATTGTATTCTTAGGTTAAGATGAGATAATTATTTATTGATCCCCAGTGGGGAAATTCAAGTGCTGCAGCAGAAGAAAGACAAGAAGAAGAGCATGCATATGAGTGCAAGCAAAATAAATAAGTATAGGAAATAGAAAGTATGAGAGATATGTTGACACTTGCATAAACTTACTTAAAAGTAATGGGTGTTTCTAAGGTGTGATGGTGGTTTTTACCCTCAAGTATCTATAGATGTGTTAGTGTCCATATAAAGCTGCACTTATGCACAACCATGACTCTAGCTAAATGCTAATGTCTCCATATTGAAGTGAAAACAATAACATGGTAAACCTTTTGATATATTACAGGTAATAGTTAGCATGGTCCAAAGCTTAGCTAAAGGTGTTAGCATGCTAACATTTACCCTAAGAAGCATAACAAGTTTAGAGCCTGCAGCGAAGATGCCTATGGGTTAACTAGCTCATTATCTGTATGTTTAAAATGCATACTTACATCAAGGCTGGCCCAAGCCTAAGGGCCCCTAAGCAGAATATAATGGGGCCCCTCACTTATTATCAAAAGTCTAAGTTGTAGCTATGTTTCTCTAAAGATGTCAGACATGTGCCTATTTTGTCAGTGCAGAGTATACCTCAAAAAATGGATCTTAATGTTAGTCGGACCAACTGTACTTGCATTAAAATGTAGGGGGTTAAATCACATGAAAGTGACACACGCATTGGAAGACACAGTGGAAATTGTTTGAATAAATGGAATTAGCTAACAAACGTGCTAACAGAGTACTACTTAATGGACAGACATTGGAGACAAAAAACAGCAAGAAAGGAGAAAATGCAAGAATGGTCCCTGACCAGAACTGAACTGGCTATGTAAAGTGGACTTGGACGTGTTTAGCGCTTTTCTAGTCTTCTAGACCAGTGGTTCTCAACTGGTGGGTCGGGACCCAGAGGTGGGTTGCGGAGCCATTAACAGTGGGTCGCGAATGGTTGCCTGGAAAGAAACGTGTGTAAAAAAAGTATGTGAAGCACTTTT
>CM036541.1:5161349-5366349 GCA_020745685.1 Tautogolabrus adspersus | reverse complement strand
GTATGCAAATAATGCATACATATTTTTTTATTACAATTAAGAGAATGCTATTTTGTCACTTCAGGCTCACCGTAGAAAAGCCTCCTGAGTGTCTCCCTGTAGTCGCAGTGATGTAAAAGAACGACTCTGCTGCATCTTTGAATGTCTCATTTCACTTTAACAAACTCTCAGACAGCTCAGCTGACGAGTCCAAAGTAATATCCACCTCATGACATCAAACATTGACCTTTGTGACCGTTCCTTTGAGCTGTTTGATTTTGATTTGATCTGTGACGACTTGCTTATTTTATCGTAGTTAGGTTAATGTCATATCCTTCGATCTACTAGAAGGTCCTTACTTTATTTCAAAATAAAAGCAGGGTCAAGTAAAGTACTCTCAGCTTAAGACAGCACAAACATTTAAAAAAACACAAAAAACTATTTCTATTCTAAATGTGCAAAAATAATGGAATTTCAAACATGCAATAAAACATGTGATTAATCACGATAACTGTTGAAACTTTGTGACTGAACGTAAACTTAAACACTCTTCACACTTTAACATTCTGAACACTTTGGAAAAATAGCAATGAATAAAAATAAATAAGTGAAAAAACTAGAGATATACATAAAATATGGAATAAAAATAAAGTAACTATGTGTTTGAGGTAGTGGTGATTTACTCTAAAATAAAACAAAAAAACTCTTTGAAAAATGTACCACACATGAAAAAACCTCTGGACAAAACGAGTGCGACACGGCATGCGGCACAGTAATCGTTTAATCTCCATTATCTTCATGTCATGACCGTGAGAAGCCAAAATCATAATTGAAATTAAAACTCAATTAATTGCCCAGCACTACTCTGAAGCCGATGTGTTTCAGAGAGTATGACTGTAAGAATGATGAAAACGTTGGTCTTTGATGTTTGCGGTTGTTGATGGTTGTTTGGTATCGGGCAGTAACAGTTTGTCAGGTGCACCACCCGACGCCCAGCCACCACCATCGGACTGTGTCGTCCACACAACCACGGCCTGCTCCGACCTCCACCACAGCGGCAAGGAAGTGTGGACAACAGGAGCACGAGGAATAGAAAGGAGAAATCCTTCCTGCATGTTTTCCCATATGCTCTTTTGTACAGCGTCTCAAGAAAACACTTGTCATGAATTGGCGCTATACAAATAATGATTGATTGAAGATTTGAGGTGTGGTCTTTGTGGGTCTGCTTTATGTGACGTTATGTGTTGACCTCTTTTCCTTTTCCCCTCCCTTTCTTCACATTTGATTATTGTGTTTTTCTCTCTTTATCTGTCTGTCTCTTTCTCTCTCTCCCCTTCCATTTGCGGAGTGTGCCGTGGATCGTTATTTGACGGACGGTTGCCGTTAGTCATGAGTTCATTTTCCACCCATGTGATCTCCCCTTCACAAGATGAATTATGCATATAAGCATGTTTCAAATAAAACCTTCAGTATTCTATACACTTTAAAATATATGTTTTTTAGAGTTAAACACAGACTGTCACTGAAATTAGAAACAAATCACAATTTACAAGCCCGACTAAGATTTTGCATCGAGCCCACCATCTGTCGGCCCATTATATTTTGGATCACATCCCGAAATGTTATTTCTCTTACAGGATGTGTGATGTTGTGTAAAATGTTTTTTCTGAACATGCTAACCGTTTGCCTCTTATCACTCAACAACATACTAAACTAAGTACCAGATCCGACCTCGTCAGTCAACAGAAACCAGGTAGTTCACGGACAATCTAACACAAATGGGTGTGTTTGCTTTGTGTGTGTGTGTGTGTGTGTGTGTGTGTGTGTGGTTGAGTGTGTGTGTGTGTGAGTGTCTTGTTTGTGTGTTTTGCAACAAACAAAGTAGGACGTTCTCTAGAAGCAAACAACAAGGAGCAGGAAATATATCAAGTACGTCTCTGCAAGTCAGCCAACCACAACAAACCATCAGATTCTCTGTTGACGGTGAGAAAAAAAACCTTTATCACATCAAATATCAGTGCCAGGATATGTATGAGGGGGGGATCGTTATGAGAACAAGACAGGGTGGAGAAAAGAGGCCGTTCGACAGGAAGAGAGAGAGATCAGAAGGAAATGTACAGTATGGAGGACAAACAGAAAGCGAGCTCATTAAGAAAAAGCAGGAAGATATCCATATTCAAATGCAGTAAGACACAAGGTTAAAGCAAAGTGAGAATAAAAGCTTCTCCTTCTTATGCACACAAACTTCACTCTTGGAAGACATAAAAACAAACCAGTGTGTGTCTATGTGGGTGCATACTTATATATTTTAAACAAACGGCCCATGATTCACTGCAGAAAACATCATTAACATAAAGTGTCTCATCATGAAGCTGTGCAGCACTAACAAGCTCTGCACTCGGACGCCACATGCAGAAAGAAACCGAAGCATTGTCCATGAGAATGTTCCGATTAAATTGGATTACATAAAGGAAATGCAAACTACTAAAAATCCCAAATACAGACAACAGCTCCAGCGCTTTACTGTGCATGAGGGCATCTTGAAAATCTGCCATCTTCTCACAACAATGCGTCTTTTGTTTTGTTTTTTGGAACAAGAAACTCTAAAGAGGTTAAATAAAATGAGGTTTTCCAAGTTAACATTTTAGTTTGACTGTGCATTCAAACTTTTAGAAGCGCAGCACTGTCTGTCACCGTGAATAAGAACATTCACGGGATAACATAATTTAATCTCTCTGTTAACTTTATACAATAGCTTTGCATGATTTGCTGCTAATAAAAATACATTCTTATTTATCTGTGTCCGTTTTAACCCTCATTTCAGCCCTGTCCAGCCTCCGCCTCTGAAACCAGAGGTGTAGTGCGGTCTCCATAGGGTATACCCACTACAATATTCAGTAGTATGCTGCAGTGAAGGGATGATCCTCCCTATTCTGTCTCTAATTGGCTAGTACACACTAACTAAATATGCAAGAGTAGTCTTAGGCCCTGTGTCCACCTAGCGTTTTATTCTAAGCGCCAGTGTCTTTTTTTAATTGTTTTAAACGAGTAGAGAGCGTTTGCAGCAGAAAGCGGCCGTCTGGAGAAAAAGCGCAGCACCCAGCGTTTTTTCTTCCGAGCGCTCTGCCTTTTTTGTGCGTCCTCTCCGAGCGCTCAAGTTGAAAATCTTTCATCTTTTCAAAAAGGCGCTGTTAACGTCACCGGCGCTTTTTTCCAAATGTATGATATTCCCCGTAGTTTTGCCGCCTACGGATCATGTCTTGTACCCACTTCCTCTCTGCTCCTCGTCTGATCAGGTCTGATCGCCCACTTTTGTTGTGCTTAACAAGCCGTCTCAAAGCTTCTCAAGTCACATGCACAAAACAAACATTCATGACGTGTGCTTACTCACACACAAAAAGAGAGAAATTCATGTCCATGTGCATCATTCCTTATAACAACATGCAAACTGAGAGCAGACGCAGCGGAGTGTTGTAGATGGTTTAAAATGCAGCCAAAGGAAGATTCTTGGAAGTAGAAATTGATCACTGAACTCATTGAAAAGTTAACGTTGTGGAAACAAATCCCAAGAAAAGACCATTAGGAATGAACTCTATAGTGTGGCCCTGTGGTTCCTATCAGACACGTACGTTCATCTTTTAAAATGAGTCATGAGTGTATCTATTTTTAACAAAGGGCTAAATCCTTTCTTGGAAACATTTCTGAGCCATTGTCGCTTTTTAGTAATTACTAAAATAGAAGGAAATAGTGCATTCTTTGGTGACTATTTTCAGGTACATAAGCTCTATTAGTGGGTATATTTAGCTCCAGGATGAGTCAAAAATAAAAACACTACAGTGTGCAGCTTTTGTTCACGGAAATCAAAGAACATATCATCGAATGTGAAGGCTCATAGCTGTTTTTTACGATCGTTTTTGGACAAGAATGGAGCTCTATAGCATGAAGAAATGAGATAAACCATTGGCTGTATAGGTGATTCAAAGAAGAGTAAAGAAGATGAATGAAAAGGGTGAGGACGGGTGGAGGAGAGAGGAGTAGAAGGGGAGGAGGATGTGGACAAACTTTATAGCACTGTGACAGATGCTACAATGAACCGTAACTCAAAGCTGGACAGCGCATGGACCTTTACCTGGCAAGGACAAATGAGGACACACACACACACACACACACACACACACACACACACCACTTTCTTTATCAGGGATATCCCTCGTTGGTATTTTAATACTGGAGGACATTTTCTAGATGAAAACTTCAGTTTACTTATTGAATAACAGGAATTTAGTGAAATGAATATTATAGATCAATGAATGCAATATCAGGCCTCGTGTTTCGGTTCATAAATTCTTCTCTCTGATGATCGCAGCTCGATGGAGGTTGGAAAAAAGGTTTTGAAATAGGTCAGTGACCTTTTCATGTGGTCACCAAAACACTCTGTGTTTGTGAGTGGGCTGGTGATGCAGGGAATAAGTCCTTTATTCAATCTGGCATACAATCACATTCTGCCCCTTACTAAAGATTGAGTACAAGCCATCAACTACTGCTCTTCTGAATCCATGATATCAGTTTAATGATTTCATTAGATGTTGTTTTTATAGTGCATCAGAAAATGGTTGTCCCAGGGGTGGGAAAGAAGGAATTCACTGTCGTTTATTTTGCCCTCGTCTCACTTCAACCATCCAGCTGCCGTAAATACCAGTCAGGGTCAGATTAATCTACCATGAGACCCAAGGGCACGATAAACTCTAGTCCCCACAATGTGGTCAAGTTCCCATCAGGTCAGCGGGCATACTCTACAATCTGTTCCATGTTTGCAGTGTGACAGTTAGCAATGTGCAACGACAGCAATAAGAAGTTGACAACATAATCAAATAAGAAAGGAGACAAAATATGAAAATGATTTGATTTCCTTCCCATTTCAGTTGATATCTGCTTCATTTTATCACCAAATTAAACACGAGTGACACAATGAAGCCAACAAGCCAGGAGTACAACAAATGTGTATGAGTCCACAGCTGGAGATAGTCCTTAAACTTTAACAATTTACACACTGCTAACTTATAGTGTTAAAAAAACAGCTAATCTCCCTGGAAATAAGTTAGCGTGGTGCTTTTTAATGAAACTATGTTTGTTTTCGACATGTTTGCACCATGAAGTAGTTATAGAAGCAGCTTTAGATCTTCATCCTCCTTCATGTTTTACTTGCTGAAGTCAAATTTCAATATGATTTAGAGGCAGCAAATGAATCCTGTGTCTCATTAAAATGTTACCAGAGACGCCTGAAAAAACATGAAACAGCTGCTTTTTAACTAAACTCGTTATCCATGTATCCATTGTTCATCTTAATCATTTGAAGTTTTTTTATTAGTAGTAATTTTGCTCAGTTGTCAGTTCAGGTGTAAAAATAGACGTTGCACACACACGTACAGGTACTAATAAACCTGGTTTGATTGTCATTGTTACCGAATGTAGATAATTTATCATTGGTTTAACATATTTGTGTTTATTATTTTCTGTAGGTCAATCGTGTGCTTTTATTTTGGTGATATTTTTAACTAGGGCCCGACCGATATGAGATTTTTGGGTCTGATATCGATATTAGAGACAGAAGGAAATCTGATACCGATATATCGGCCGATATCTTTCTTAAATCTATCTACGATCTGTAGAGATAAATATAGATATAGATATGTACATTTATTGCGTTGATCCCTCAAATGCAAGATGGTCACTCAACTGGAAAGTAACTGTACTTGACGTGCATCACCGCTTGACACTCTGCAGAGTGACAATGCTTGTTGTAATCCATATAGCGCCCTCTGCTGGTGACAGAGATCTTCTAGTGTAATACAATAAAACTAAAAAGAAATGCTGTTTGACTGGTGAATAAATCGAGTAATATCTGCGAATATCTGCAATAAAAGTAGCCGATTCAGATAGTCAATTATGCTAATATTGGCCGATATTATCGGCTGGTCGATTAATCGGTCGGGCTCTTATTTCAGAAGTATATGGGTGGAGGCTTCAAATTACCTCTTTGAGATTTCTGCCTCTTCCTGCACTTTCTTTTTCTAATTTTGTTATTTGTGTAAATATTTTTCATCGTGCAAATGAATGAATAAATGTGAAAATATGAAAGGTAAAGGATTTTATCAAGTTTAAAGGAGAGGAGGAACAGATTGTTGTTGCTTTTTTCTTTGTTTGATTTCCATGGCATTTTCGACAATAAGAGAAATCTCCAATACCACCTGTCTCCGCCTTTATACACCTTTAATGAATTGGCATCTCAGTTGGTGGAGCTCCTCTCTGCTGCAGACCTACTTTGCAGCATTATCCTTGATAAATGTGGCCATGTGCACACTTTAAACCAACCAATATTCAACAAATATTCCGTTTTAATGAAGACTTTCTCATGTTGGAGCCAAAAATCATCAATTATGTGTCCACTCATGATCTCCCAGTTATTTCCGTAGGCAAAAAGCATCCATTCAGCTCCCACAGTTGCTTCCCAAAATGGTTTTGGACCACTTTCTCTCAGAGAGCTGGGGTCCTTGATCAAAGACCAAAGTTTCAGTTAAACAACTCCCAAAAAGTTAGAGACCACCTGCTTGACATACTGTAGATGTGTCCTAAAATAAAGCAGTGTCATTACTGCTGCTCAGCCAAAAGTTGGCACAGCCTCCTTCTCTCCTGGGCTTTCATAAAGCAGGGTGGCATCAGGCTGGGATGGGGAGCCAGCTTCGACTCTCTTTCCTGTAGTGACTCAGGCCTCTATGGCTCAGTATGAGTCACTCCTCCAGTTCCTGGATCGATATTCAAAAAGCAGGCAGACATGAATCAAATAACAATGAGTCAGTGTCAGAGAAAATCACCTCGCAGCCATTTGGAAATTAGCTCTCCAACTCTCTCCGTCCCATTCTCATTTGCTCCCCGACACTTAATTTTAAAGTAACTTTGCTCCCTTGTTACTCGGAGCTGCTGTGAGATGTTTAAGTGAAGACCTTCAAAAGTTTCATCCTTTCAAACTCTTCCTCAAAACCTGTCTCCCTCTCTACATCCTCTTTAACATCCCACAACTTTCTCCCTCACTCCCTGTCTTTAATCCGGTCCCCTGCACACACAGACACACACACACATTCTTACTGTAGAGGAGTCATCTGCAAGATTGATTGGAACTCATTCTGTTTCCTATAATAGACGAGTATTAAAAAGTTTCCTCCCTCGCACGCTATTTGTGAAATTGAATGGAAGGTAAAATGCATGCCAGAATTAGAAATGGGCTTCCGGTTTGTGTGAGTGTGTGTGTGTGTGTGTGTGTGTGTGTGTGTGTGTGTGTGTGTGTGTGTGTGTGTGTGTGTGTGTGTGTGTGTGTGTGTGTGTGTGTGTGTGTGTGTGTGTGTGTGTGTGTGTGTGTGTGTGCATGTGTGTGTGTGCGTGTGTGTGTGTGTGCTTACAGAAAAGCTATTTGTTTGCATGCAAAGCAGATCCACCTACACTCACTTTAACACCCTTTTATTTGCAGCAAAGAGTGCATAACCTTTTAAGGCTGATGGGAATCTAGGGATTATAAAACAGGTCACATACGTCGCGTTAGGCTGCATCAAACAGACATGAAGCTCATGTATGTAAATTCACGTGTACCTGTAATTGTACACCATAAAGACCCTTGAGATGTGTCTCATAAAATCTTTGTGTAATATTAATCAATATGTGATCTGTAAACGTTAAGATCACATTTGTGAGTTCAGCAGAAGTTTGACTTGGTGTACATGAATCCAGAGAGCATCTTCTTCTTATTCTAAAAAAATCTCTCCACAGCCCCGTCTACGCAGCCGTTACAAAGTGGAAGAGCTTTACCGTTATTCCTCCTCATCCCTCTGTATGGGCAGTACGGAGTAAAAACTGAATGTGAGGATGTTGTTGGTGAGCCTTTTGGCCAACAGTGAAGGGAAAAGGCGGAGCTCATCTAAGTCTGTGTAAATCATGAATGTATGGAATGAACTGGATGCACCATCAGATACAGGATCCCTTCATTTCTACAATCAGTGTTTTTCAGTGTTGGGAGTAATGCGTTACAAAAGTAACGCAATTACAGTAATGATTATTTTTTTGCTGTAACGCAGTAATATAACACATTACTAATAACATTTCGATAATATTATACCCGTTACAAATCTCAGTAACGCACATTACAACGCATTTTAACCTGAGATGTGTTGTTTTTGAAGAATTCACCAACACCGCGACTCTGCAAGATATTCCGCCGACAGAGAAAAATAGAGCGAATAAGAGTACTTCCTGTTCCTGTTGCTAATACCGCCGTAAAATAACAAGAAGAAGAAGAAGAAGGAATCCGCTAAGATGACAGAGACAGATTCAACATTTGCGAGATACTCACATTATTTTAGTGCGAGTGCGACACAGAGGGAACTTTCTACATCCAAAAACAGCAACAGCAACCTAAACAGCGACATAACGCTAATGTATATACTGGTAGGGCTTAATCTGGCACTGTGCCGGCGTGTGGCGTATGGCTGAGACTGAGGCTCATACAGATCGGATTCCTGCTCTTAATTGTGCGGTGTAGAAATTTTTGGTTTAGAAGTGATTTTTGTAGAGACATTCACAGTAGAAATGCTGCTAGCTGGCAGCTAAAAACACAGCAGAGCTGACCGGAGAAACGTAATATGACAGAGAGCTGTACCCGTGTGAGCTGACCAATCATAGCAGACTGGGCTTATCGGGAGGGGGGCCTTAAGGACGACTGGAGATATTCAAAGTGTTTCGGGCAGAGGGTGAATGTCTCAGCCGCTTTTTAGTCAAACACATAATAAGTCATACTCCTGTGGTTATTTTGGTGAAAGTAACTCAAAAGTAGTGTAACTCATTACAATTCAGAGACAGTAATATTGTAATGTAACTAATTACTTTTAAATGACAGTAACTATTAATATATAATGTATTACATTTTGGAAGTAACTTGCCCAACACTGGTGTTTTTATAGAAAGATGAATGACGCGTCTCCACCTCCTCCCGCCAACTTACCCACTGCTCTGACATCGAATGCTAGTGATGTCATTTTTGGAGCCAGGGTCTGTGCAGTAGGGATCATTGGGTGGAGCTGCTGTATTGAAGCAGACACTCATGGTAAAGTAAAGTTCGGGGGCCTAAAATCGTTCAGGGCGTTCATTCTCACACTGTGGTACGAGTACACTGGGAGTCTCTTATATGGGAGTCTCAGATTTTTTATTTTTTTAAATAAAGATCCACAAATCAAATGGTTGAAAAGAAAAGCTGTGATCGCAAGGGGAGGAAGCAAATATGGAGGTAACAATTTTTTGCATTTGTGGCTCCAAACGGGAAATATTAGAAAGAAAAGTGCGGCAGAGACATCGAGCAGTGAATCCAGGCGAGGAAGAGGTGACGTTAGTAGTGCCAGTGACCCTTCAGAACCCACTCGCAACAAACAAGCGTCGCTAAAAATTAATTATTTAAAATGCTCTTGTTGTAGTTATCTGCTGTTTCTGTTTTTACAAACATTTGATACTTGCTGGTCCTCCTCCACACCATGATTATGCTGTCTCTGTGCTTAATTCTCCTTTAGTGCATGTATGTGCTGTGTGTTAGCCTGGCTGCTCACCATATGGCAGCAGGGACATGGAGAATCTCTCGCTCTCTACTTTTCTCTTTCTGTGCCAGGCTCTGTTGTTCCTCCTCCGTCCCTTCCCCTCCCTCACTTCCGTCAGAGAGCTCTCCATGCTGAGCTGCTCGGCTGTACTCTCACCTCCCCCACTCCCTCCATCCCTCCGTCTATCCCTCCATCCTTTTCTTATATCACACTCTCCTCTATTCTCTTTTTTTTCTTGTACTTATATCCCACTCTTTTTATTCACTTCCATTTTTCAGAGCATTTGCAACGGCGTGTCATTTTTATCCAATCTGCCATCAGCGTTCAACAAAGTTTTGGTCATTAATTCTTCAGGATCTGATTCTAGTTTTGGGAAATCCCAACAGAGAAGAAGGTGATGATTCATGCCCAAACAGACAGTTGTGATTTAACACGCAGCAGTGTGAGTCTGTGTGATGCTTCGTATCTCTCCAAACCACCTCGCTCCTTCTGCACACTCCTCTACTCTTCTCACCTCCCCCTTCCTCCTCTCTCCCTGAGTGTACTTCTCTGACTGCTTTTCCAACCACAGTCTCTCTCTGTTTCTCTCTCAGGCCTACCATGTTCTTCTGAAATCAGTCTCCTCTTTCTACAAAGAAAAGTGATCATCTACTAATGATTTATTGGGTTTATCAAACTTTCTCTCTCTCCCTCTCCACTAGCAGCCAACTGCCCTTTCAAACCGGAAGCTATTGAGAAAAAAATCATGCCAACGATAAAGCCAAAAACCAGCATATTCATATTAATATTTTAAAGTGTTTCTGCTTGACTACTGCTCAAAAATAAATTGGTTTGCTATTTAGTAAGCAATCAGTCTTTCCGCAGAAGTTTCAAGTTATTCATAGTTTATTTGAGACCTTCTCAGTTCAGAAAAATGTGTTTTTTTTCCATCCCGTTTTATTCATTTGCACCGAAGTACAGTAGCATCTTCTGCTGCTGCTGTGATGGAAAATAATGGCACCATCGCTCAGTTGAAGGGCTTATTTCACTTTGAAAAAGTCATCTGACAGTCAAGTGTACAGTCTACTACATGATCAGTGATCGCCTCATAATTGACCCTAATGCTCTTTAGGTAATAAGCACACTATGTGCTTCTGATGTCTTAAAAATCTGTTTAAAACTGTTTTAAAAGGGACTTTTAAAATAAATTGTGACTAAGTTATAGGGCTGTCAGCATTACCTGTTAATCATGATGCTATGCCATGCCATACAGTGCCGTGCCGTGCCATGCCCTGCCATGCCATGACATGCATGTCATTTGAATAAGGTCCAAAATTAACCAGTTTTTAAAAATTGTGTTAATCAGAACCAGAGCCAGAAATATGATAACGTGCTATTATGTCCCTTTCGGCACACCGTAGTTTAGCAGCCACAGTGTCCTCCTATAGCAGCAGCGGTCGAGATAAACAACCCCACTGCCCGGTTGAATGTCTTCACTTTAACTCTCAGACCATTCACTTGACAAGTCAAAAGTAATGTGCACCAATTATGACTAAGTATTAAAATAATGAGATTAATTATTTTGGTTGGGTGTCTATGCCCAAAGACACCCAACCAAAGTATGCCTACAGTTTGTTTTGATCACTGACAGGCTCAAAAGTGTCTCAGAACTAATTTTATGAGGATTTCTACAGAGATAAATATGTTCTTCAGGAGTTAGATGCTTTTTAAAACAGCTTTTAACATGCTCTTTTCAAAGCAACCAGACTCCATTGACAAAACCAGTAATTCTCCTTTGCACAACAGAAAGGGGGGGGGGGCTATAAATGGCTATCTCAGCCACAAAACAATATTTGTGAACTGCACAAAACTCACAAAAAAAGATTGGATCACAGCATCAGTATACCTGTACAACTGTTCTTTTTTTTCAATGGAGTCTAGCGGCTTTGAAAAGATGGCTGTGACAGCTGTTTCCAGAATCAAAAAATAGCATCTTGCTGTTTAACACAAAGATTTATACACACAGGAACCTTTTCATAATGTTGTTAGACACCTAATGACAATATGAGCCGATCAGGGGTAAAAATAAGCACTTTTAGTCTGCAAACTTTGGTTAGGAATACTTGCCCTGAAGGATTATAGAAGCCATTACAGCCAGTTTCAGGCCAGATTTACCCAGTGTTTTGCAGCCATTGCAGCCTGTCTCATGGCTCCAAGCTGAGGCAATCTGCTGAAGCCAAAAACTTGTGGTTCATTTTAGTCATTCAGACCCCAAAATGTGGTAAAAAAATAGGGCCCTTTATTAATAATTCAAGATTTTAACTTAAAGATGTGAAGAAGAGTGAAGAAGAGACTTAGAGGAAAGAACGAAGCTTAGAGAAAAAGATCAAACAAAAGACAAAAGATAAAGATACGGACGAAAAAGAGAAAGATGGAGAGTGTGGGATGGAAGGAATGATGAGAGAGAGAGATATAGAGAGAAAGAGGAGGGACAGATGGAGAGAGCACCAGAGCCAACAGCAGAGCTAAGTGGGTAGTGTGCTCCCCAGACAGCGCTCCATATGGCCTGGCAACGCCATACACAGCCAGGCAGCACAAACACACATACACACAGCATGTACACACTCAGAAACACACAGCATGTGTAAAGCCATATAATCCTCCACACAAACAATCTAATTTACACACACACTGTAGAAAACAGCCACCCCCAATCATCAAAAATGGAAAACATAACCCCTTTATAAATATTGATATGACCCTTTTTAATCGCTGCCAATTTGCATCTTTTAAAACCTGAATGTGATTGTAAAAATCATTCGTAGGTGATGTTATTTGGCAAGTTCGTTTTTAATTAAATCAAAAGTGAGAAACAACAACAAGCCAACTGTTGGATTAAGAGTTTTTTTTTTCATCTGCCAAGATCATTTTTGGGGTCAGGTTCATAGTAAATTTAGAAAGAAATCTGGATAGTTGCAATGTGCAATTTGGGATTTGAATAGCCAGAAACTTAGGGTGCTTCAAATCCATAACACCATGGGTTCTTGACTTGAGTTGATCTGTCCCATCTTCTGATGCAAATGCTTTATTTGTAGTTGCAAATGCTTATTCTCATTTCTGAATGGTTATATGCATTTTAATGTATTCATATTCCTGAACGGTTATGTACATTTTCTTTGTATAGGCCTCATTTTAAATTGTACGGGTTTAATTTAGATTTATGTAGGGGTTTCTTTAAATCTTTGTCCGGGTCAATAAATATGGGAGGGGGGACAGCAGTTGTTGTTTGGATGTAACAAAGTATGTTTTTGGAAGCTGCTACTGGATGCTTTGAATTTCCCTCAGGATCAATGAAGTATCTATCTTTCCATCCATCAATCCATCCATCAATCCATCCATCCATCCATTCATCAATTCATCCATCAATCCATCCATCCATCCTCCATCAATCCATCCATCAATCCAACCATTCATCAATCCATCAATCCATCCATCCATCCATCAATCCATCCATTCATCAATCCATCCATCCATCCATCCATCCAACCATCCATCCATCCATCCATCAATCCATCCATTCATCAATCCATCCATCCATCAATCCATCCATCCATTCATCAATCCATCCATCCATCCATCAATCCATCCATTCATCAATCCATCCATCCATCCATCCATCCAACCATCAATCCATCCATTCATCAATCCATCCATCCATCCATCCATTCATCAATTCATCCATCAATCCATCCATCCATCAATCCATCCATCCATCCATCAATCCATCCATTCATCAATCCATCCATCCATCCATCCAACCATCAATCCATCCATTCATCAATCCATCCATCCATCCAACCATCAATCCATCCATCAATCCATCCATCCATCAATCCATCCATCCATCCATCCATCCATCCATCTATCTGAAGTGTTTCCTACATATAGACGATCAGACGGGCCATCCAGGTATATTCACGGCTGCCCTAGTAAATTTGCTGACCTTTTTTGTTTTTATTCCGTATTAACGCCATCTCGCCTGACATCTTTTGTTAAAACTAAAGCTTCTTATACCTTTGTTTCAACATTTCTGTGCAGCTGCTTGTTGGAGATGTTGTCCTGCACTCTTAGTTTGGGATGATCAATATGATACCCGTCATCATCAGTGAGCCTCCACACATGCTGATCACCTGACGTGATCGCGGTTTATTGAGTGAAACATTAAGAAATGCATCATTTTATTTGAGCATTTATAACGTAATGCTTGGGCGGTGAAGTGTGTGTCTGTGTGTAGATAAGAGATTGGAAGGGGAATAAGATGAGGGGATTAAAGTTGTTTGTAACACACACTAAATTAAGTTAGTGAGATAAATTAGAGATTAAACACTTAAAAATACACAAACAAAATGTCCACACTGATTTGTGTATCTTTGGTAGTTTATTTGCCAAAATAGCTTCTGTTTTCTGGGAACGCGGCAACACTGCTACTGTAACATCAGACACTTAAGAATCAGTCTAGGCAGAATGTAAACAACTTCTTTGGAGATCCCATGATACAGTTAGCAGGCGCTGTTTTACTCCACACGTTTCCTGCGTGAAGGCAGTGTCAGGCAGGATTTGTTATGGATGTTCATTGGTGTTTTTACAGTAAGCAATAGTGCTGATCTACATCATTATCGCCTACTCAACATAGTGCACTATTTTTTTTTTCTTATCTTTAAATGTTCATTTTATAGCATTATTCCACAGGACAGCTGTGGAGAGACAGAAATGTGGGGAGAGAGAGAGTGGGAGATGACGTGCACCATACAAAGTCACCAACAGGAGTCGAACCTGCTACCAGCGGGTTATAGGCTCTGTACATGGGGCACCTGATATACCAATTTAGCTACACCAGCACCCCAAAGTGCTCTATTTCTAATGAAAGATGTGGATGGCCCGATTTAGAATTTTCATTAAAAGGAGGGAAAGATCAGGAAGTGTAAATCAAGGAAAACAGGAGGTTCAGTTGCGGAAAGGGTCAAAAGGGTTAGCTGAGACAACGGTAACCAATAAGCTTGCTTGAAATTCCAGGATTGTTTCATTTTAAAGACAATACGTGTTCATATTGAGGGCAGAATGACTCTTAACCTTTATGAATGTTTTGGGGTCATTTTATGGGAAATATATTCATTCAGAAATGAGCCAAGATACAGTAGCTCAAAAGGCTGTTTTTTCCTGCCTTTAACTGCCAATTACACCTTGTCAGGAAACATAGAAGTCAGACAAATCAAGCATACCTGACCCTTAAAAGTGAACAACATATTTTTGGTGCAAATTATAGACCTTGGTGACCATCAAGCAATGCATTTGTTATTCCATCGTTTGACTATGGAAAAATCCAGTTACGAGCAAACAAAAAGCGTTTTTTTCTATTTTTTAAATTTAAAAACTCCCTCAAACATACACACATGTATCTGAGTGTGTGTCAGGTCCCTCCACGGTCCCTGTTGGAGCCCAGAGTCATGGGAGGACCATGGATAACAGCCAATCCTTGAAGGAAGTGAGGAAGTGAGTCCTCGCCAATCCCAGGGGTTAATGAGGTTACTACGGCTCTGCTGGGCCATCGCCATGGTACCCTGCTGTCAGGGGACACTGGGCCAATCACATTTAGTGTTGTGAACGTAAACATCCTTACATTGCAGTACATCTTTATCGCTCGTACAGAAGCATGCAGATGTCTGCAGATGATTGGAGGGAGAAGCTCAAACACTCTGAGTTTGATCAGACCTGACCAGTGAGTCACAGTGATGTAAAAGGCAAATACAAGAAAATATATTTATCAATTTAATGGAACAAGTTAGATTCTAGGACCAAGTTATTTGTAACTTATATTTGTAAGGGGTTTATTTGTTAATGTTAAATATAAAGATTGTACTGTAAGCTGTGTTTAAAACCAAAAACAAAGACAGTTAACATGTATGATTGGACGACAGCATGATTTGTTTGTGTTTGTAAAATATATTCTCTGAATATTCCACATGCTGCTTCGACTGGGTTACTACATAACCTAGTGGCACGAACAGTTTGGTAAATTTCCCTGCAGGTTTCCCCAAGAACTGAGTCTGCAGTAACTTTACTGATACTCCTTTCTACATGACGTTGACCAAAGCCCACTTAGGTCACCTGTTAGCTAAGGCTGCTCACGCTCAGTGCAGGATGGGACCTTAGCCATCTCTAGAGAGTAAATGGTAAATGGACTTGAGCTTGTATAAGGCTTTTGTAGTCTTCTGACTACTCAAAGCGCTTTTACACCGCAGGTCACACCTACCCATTCACACACTGATGGTAGAGGTTTCTATGAAAAGTGGCCATCAGAAGTAACTAATCACATTCATACACATGCATAGCAATTGGGGATTAAGTGTCTTGCCCAAGGACACATCGGACATGTTGCTACAGGAGTTTCGAATCGAACCCCCAACCTTCCGGTTGAGAGGCAACCGACTCTACCAACTGAGCCACAGCCGCCCCTGTGTACAAAGTAGGCAAGTCACACATTAAATCAACTACAGCACTATGAACACAAAATGAAAAGATTTTTTCGTGATTTTAAACAGGTGAGGAAAAAGCTACCTCATGATGCCGGTTTGTAAAATGTCTCATGCTTTTACAGCTCTGTTCGTAAGACGTGACACCCAAACTTTTCAAATACTTCTTTTTGAAGCAACCATCAGAAGTCATGTAGCTTTTGCAACTAAGCTTCATAAAAACCAACATTGTCATTACGCAGATGATGCCAGTTTGTGTAATCAGAGAAGCCCATTGCAAATAAGACACAAGAAAATCCATGTCATGACACCTAAAAGAAACTTTACTTTGGTTTTAACACACCTTTACAATACATTTTGCTCCCACAACATAATAATACCATCACTTTCTTTAAAGCAATAATTCAAGGTTTGGTGTCTGTGGTGTTTCATGGAGTACATTTACAAAAATGAAACTTAAAACTTCAAGAGGTGGACCTTAACAAGAACATACCATTGTTAAATGACTTAAACTAAGGATCATATGGACTTCCAACAGGAATACAATGTTAATTTATAATCCACTCAGTGACAAAAGGTCATCATCACACACATTGTGACATAGAGATATTATCATTTGAAAGCCTTGCATATGGTGATTAACTTCAGCTCACGGACTTGATGTTCCTTTACAGACTGAGAAACTTCAACAACTTCCAGGCTTATTAAAAGTTTATAAAACCCCGAGAGACAAACTCAAAAGTACATAGTGGTCAAGTTTAAAACAAGCCATTTTCTCTCGCAGCGCTCTCAGATTGGCGGCAGCTCAATCAACAGCTCACAGGAAGTCCATTCTGTCTGTACTGAGCCGATCAACCTGACAAACGTTTGGCAGGAGCGCACCATCAGCAGCCAGGTTTTCTCTGCCCACCACCATGTTTCCTACAGACGTTACAATAATCTGTGAATAAACATTATGGCTTTTGAAATACACAATGAACAGCTGATGTCTGTCATCAAGGGTTTCCCTGAGCTGTGTTTATGTTGTCTTATTGACAGTAAAGGAATGTCCATTGTTCTACAAATATAGATTATTTAAAGTCTGGGGATTTTGATTAGGTTCAACTTGTACAAAATGCAGCAGCCAGACTTTTAACTACAGGGCAAATCACAGATCCCTCATCTTTCTATCTATATCTGTGTGTGTGTGTGTGTGTGTGTGTGTGTGTGTGTGTGTGTGTGCGTGCGTGCGTGCGTGCGTGCGTGCGTGCGTGCGTGCGTGCGTGTTTGTTAGTCGAGTTTCTACCCAACCATTCGTCCGATGGACGTCAGACTTGGCAGGTGTATTGCTGTCGACCCAAGGAAGTGCAGTGCTGATGGTGAGGTTCACATGAGCTCATATTGTTGCTGAAACATTTTAAATAGTTTTGCTGTGGCGCAATACGATGAAATCAAAACCTACCGGAAAAACGAGACGAGCGGAAACAAAACACACAGCGCATGCACAGAAGGAGACTCGCCCAAGGCAATGTTATTTAGGTCGCTGAGTGGACTGGACCGGACACACTCGACATTGCAACGTAAGTTTAATGTTTCGTGTTGCTAATTGGAGGCCATCTTTAGTACTAAATACGGCCCTCCTTTCCGTTGACTATTACATTTTAGCTAACAGTTGTTAACAAAAGTCGCATGAACTCACTCGGCCAATGTTGTGCAACTTAGTAAGCTAGCTAAACGTTACTCCGTACTAGGCATGTAATGCCATTTTGTGTGATTAACGCTTGCTTAGCTGTTGTGTAGCGTTAACAGTGCCAGGCGTAAACCATCATACCAACCAGTTGACTGCATTGAGCCACATTCTCACCAAACACAATACAAACAAGCATATTCTGAACGGGCACTGCACATGTAACACCAAATTTAACTAAACAAAATTTGCTGCCGACCAAATTTCGAACTGATTTTAAGATACTTTTAAATCCTTAAACTTTTAAATGCTTTACCCCCTGTGTATATTTCAGAGCTTTTAATCCCCTACACCACTTCTTCAAACTTCAAACTGAACTTGTAGATGCTATCAGCTGAGCATAACCAACAGAATCTCAAGATAAAAACCAGGCTAAAATTTACCAGAAATGCTTTACATTAACAGCTACTACCATTATCTTTATTTTTATGTGTAGCTGGCATGATCATTTTAAGTTTTTCACACATTTGAACCTAAATTCAGGGTGAAGTTAAATATCTTGAATCTTTAATCAATAACGATATAAAAGAAGCTAAGTAGCCTGTTGTACTGCAAACTATAGGCTGTATGCACAACTAATCACAATGTTATTATTATGGCAATATGAGCCTTTGCAAGAGACACACTGTGAAAGTCTGGTGGTATGTAAATGAGCTGACAGCTGTCATGGCCCGCCCCCTAGATCCACTGGTCATTTAGACCAAATTCATTCAGCACACAGGCCACTGACTTTGACCAATGACAGCTGGAGACTCAGAGACTCAAGAGATGCTAAGAAGCTTACTCATCATCTCTTAACTTAAAAATTATCTATTTTACTAAAATTACAGATTGCAAATTATTTTAGTTCGTGTACGGCTTTTCCATTATGTGTCAGCGTCAAGCTAACAGACGTAGAAGTACATCCTGGTTTATCTGTGAGACATGTTGCCCCCCTGGAGAATAACGCACCAGCCACCACTGATGTGTTTCTATGCTAGGGGGCCATTTTTTCTATTGTACATAGCATTTTTGGTAGGTGGTTTCGAATTCTAGTGAAGGAGGGGACTAGATGCTGACATGGACTGTAGATCTTACAGGCCACTGTCCACATCAAATGACCACGCCGGTGCTGTAAGAAAAACTGATTTGGCAGCTGCACAAACCTCCAACAGATAATTATCTGAATGCTAGGCTACCTAACAATCATGGCCCAACATATCAAACCCAACTTTTGCCTTAAGGATATACACAGTTACATGATTTGTGTGTCTCACATTAAAATCACTTAGACGAGGTTTATCAACACCAGATCAACGAGACAGAGGGAATAATGTTGGAATACTGATTGTAATGTCTGTGGAATAATCCGGGGAATACTGACCAGAAAGGCACAGATTGTATAATGTTATAAATGGAGGCCATATTGTGGGATTCCTCAGAGAAGCAGATGTGCTCCAGATGACTTACTCTGTAATCCTACTCACTCTCTGATCCAACACACACACACCAACACACATATACACACGCACACATACAATGCACACAGATAGAGCATAAACAAGCTTTATCCTTTGATCATTGTGTGGCAGAAAAAAAAAGACATTACTGGCTGCAGAAGTCACCGTCCGCAAACGAACAGGATGCATGAAAACTCGCATTTCAACGGGCAAATAAGCCAGCGGGGACCGAGATGCTCATATAACATCAAAGAGTGGAAACGGCCGAGTCTGTTTCAAGTAACGCGTTCGCAATTCAAGTCTGTATTAACCAGCGGCTGATCAAATAACCAGGCTTCACACACAGAAACACACACACACACACACACAGTGGTGAAGAAAAGATGATCACTCAGCATTTTTAAAGAATCACTCCTGACCAACCCATCAAGCTTCAAATCTCCGCTAATTGGAAACAAGATGGGAGGCGTTATTCCCGAAGAAGTTACTGTGACCTCTAACCACCTCCATTTTCAAGATGATGCTAGAAGCATTACACAACTTAAAGGGACATTTAAAAGTAAAAAGGGACGGCCCAAGCGAAGCTGGAAATACATTTCATATGTGAATTTGCAGTCAGTGAAAATCATCGACATCTCTTTGATAACTTAATGAGGCTCTTTCAAAATGTGATGATCATCAGTAATAAGTATATATTCAAATCGATAAAGAAACAGCAGTTTTTATGTTTGGTGTGATTCTCACCATTTACAGCTTTAAACTGAGATGAGATGTGAAGAATCTATCAGTTTCATCTGTCCTAATTGCTTCACTGTTATAATTAGTAAAAAATAAAAATCGACAGGACAACCTCTGTAATTGGACGTCTGCTTTTAACTTCATCTTTGATCTGTCTGGTGTTATCCAATAAAGGAACAGGTGCACATCCAAAGGCTGAAATCGCTCAGATGTCTTCTCCCCTTTAACCTCCACATAACCCCCTTTCTGTAAGAAAGCATGGGGCTTCGATAATTGCAACTTTTGCGGTCCAATACAAAGAGGGATCCAGATCCAGATTCATAACTTCAGTGGAAGAGAAAAGGTTGACAAAAAAGTAAACTATATTCCAATACCACCTTTTAAAACAAGTCAATCTCTATTATTTTAATGATCGATGATGTCAAAGAGTACCAAAGCTTTTAAGAAAACTACAAATCTTCAGTCGTATTTTTAACGAAAAGCTGCCGCACAAGAAAGATAGTAAACTGTCTAAACTGCACAAAAACATTTTTGAAATGTTGACAGTGTGCAGAAGTTTTCCTGCAATTTTTTTTGGTAATAAAAACGAGAAGTTGCCCAATACTTGGAGCGTCAGAAAGCTGTTTTTGATCCTATGGTATGGAAACAGGTAGCAATATCATCTGAGTTTTATGAGAATTATATCGAGGCCCTTTTCTGTGAGTGTGCCATCATTAAAATAACTAACCTGAACTGCGTTTTAGCTGAATCAGCTCTTATGTCTTCTGTTCGGTTTTATCTTACTTTAGCTCATCAACGGAGCAACAGAAAACCCAATAAGAGTGCACTCACACTATGCAATCTGTACCGTGGCCAAGCTCTTTTGACTCCATGCTCCTGGTACACTTCCTTGGCCCTGGCACGGATGAAAGAGGTGGGCTTCGGCACGGTACTTCAATTGCTCATGCACGAGCACAAGGACGGGCACACAACGTGGACATGAAGTATAATCGATCCCTGCCTTCCATTATGGAGAAATCCCGGAGTGTTGTGGCTGTATCTGACCAAAATGACTCAAAATAAGCCACAAAGTCTGTAAAGTTGCAGTCATGTTCTCTGTGTTGTTCTCTGATGTGCGGACACTGACTCCACCGTGCATCCCTTTTTTATTTGGGAGTCTATCTGTCTTGTAAACTAAGCACGCTTCATGATCACGTAAATGTTACACGTTATGTACAAGAGGTAACCGTGCTAAGGCCCGGTTAGTCCTGGAGCAATGTGAGTGCAGGCCAGCCGGGGAATGGGGAGGGGGGTGCAAATGTACTTCAGCACAGAACGGGGCAAAAGAGCCTAGTGTGAGTGTGCCCTAAGTGAACAATACCAAACCTTTTACTACATCACCTGACCAGTTGGACCTGACCACACCTGATCGGTTAATGTTGGAATCAGATGAAAGCATCATGGACTTGTCATTGACATGCTTAAGGGTTCCTTGTGCATATGAGATGCAATGTAACAGAAGTTGATGATTTGGAATGGGAAACCAACGTAATATGCAGCGAAAGTGATCAATGCATCCATGCAAAAACCTGCACCTCATGTGTTTGCTAGCTTAACTACACCAGGTTACCTACAAACTAGCCTATGATTTTTTTTAAAGTCAGTTCCTCGAGTTTCTACCTTAGGCTGACTGCAAAAACCAATAAATCCTTAATAGGTGCCATTTTGAAATGCCGCGTTATGGTGCATCTCTTGCAAGCAGGCAACAAAAACCACCTGCACAAAACCATCCACATGATGGAAGTCTTCCCTCCTGATTAGCAGCTTGACAGGACAGCTGAGCAAACCGAGAGACAGCCAGAGAAGCCTTTCTAAAAGGGGCGAAAACATCTTTAGTTCTTAAAGACTCAACAGCACCTGGACTGGACTTATCACACTGATTATGTCCATCTCCAACACTCCAACACTAGAAGCTATATTGTTACTGTCTGAGAGATGACAGACAGCGACTCTATCTTTGTGTGTGTTTAACAGGATATGAAGTCGCTCAGGTTAAGGAGTGTGTGGATTCCTAATGTATATTTTCATTAAAATATTTCCTGACAACAAATCCGGCGGTCTAAACAAGGTCCCTGTGCGGTGCCACTCCACTTACAGTATCATAGAAATTGCATAATAATGGTCTGAGTCACACTTGTGAAAAAGACAGTCACCTGAACACAAATTTATCTTCCATGCCGTGACTCATCCAAGGTGTAGAATAAATTTCACAACCAAACATGAATGTGAGACAAAAGGACAGACTGCAGGCTAATCAAAGGAGGCTGTTTGGCCAGCGGGGTGTAATGACGATAAAGTGACGCAATAGCAACTATTAACCACTCTCCTTAACTAATTTTAGGACAGTTTAGAATTCTACAAGGGGATGTCGACTTGTTGTTGGAGCAAAAAAATGGAACTCACCGGACGTCGTTTTGCTGCGGAGGTTTCTTCTGGCCAACCAGATTAACCGTTCTTGCTTGGATAGGCTTCTCTTCTCTGAAACATACAAAGTTAGGATTTTGACTTTGGTCGCTCTCAGTTAATTTGTATGCAGATCATTTACACATCTCTGAAATCTCATTGCAGGATAAACATATAAGCTAGCTGACTCTGTTCAACTCTCATAATTGCCGTAGATTTTCAGGACAGCCTCTATGTGTCGTCCTACTGTCTAAACTCATTGTCTCATCATCGTATAATCTTATTCTTTAATAGAAATCTCTGATGTTTTTTTAAACCTGGGCACTAGTTTAGTTTCAATACAAACATTGAGGTCTGAAAGAATAAAACATGCACAAAAAATGTGTATTCCAGTAGATGGCTTCAGGTTGCATTATTCCTTCAGACCATAATGGTTGCAATGCACAAAAAATGAACCCAATCAAAGTTTTACCAATAAAAAAGCTTGTTTTTTTACATTTTACACAAAGCTGGGAATGTTATGATTGATTATTCCAAGTGTCAACATTATGGATCCCTACTCAATCAATCAATCAATCTCAATCAATCTTTATTTGTCAATCCATCATGAGCGTAGTACTTAGCAACATTTAGCTAAAGTTACAGTGGCAAGAAAAAACGTCCTTTTAAGAGGCAGAACTCTTGGGCAAATCCAGGCTCATGATGAACAGCCATCTGCCGAAACTGCGCCGTGCTACTGAACTCCCCTTTTGGTTACGAAAAGATCCCTTTTTCAAGCGCTTTCATCGCTCTCTTCAAAGCCTGACAACTCCACTGACTATCATGCAGAATACAGGACTTGCTTGTCTTTTCCTGTCTCAATCGTTTAAATCGCTTGTGTTGTTGTGTGACCTTGATGTTGGAATTGTAAATTCCGGCCCAATGGATTATTCGCGTATGGGCAAAAAGTCCATCGGGGGCGCCTGTAGCCTGGTGGTTAGTGTGCGCGTCCCATGTAAAGAAACAGAAGTCCTCGAAAGTGGGAGCCTAGGGTTCAAATCCGACCTGTCTCCTTTGCGGCATATCATTCCCCACTCTCTCTCCCAGATTTCTGACTCTATCCACGGTCCTATCTCTGAATAAAGGCATAAAAAGAACCAAAATTGAAAAGTTAAAAATGCAGGTCGAGAGAGCCGTAGACCAGTAGCTTAGTTTAAACTATATTTGTTTAATGGGTCCAGTAGGTATGAAAAGAGAAGTAATAAATGCTCTCTAGTTAAAAATAAGCTACTTACTCTTCAAACAAATTTCTGTGACAATCCTTTCAGTTATGTTGTCAGACACAAAGAAAAACAATTTCAGCCGGACAGTGGCAAAAATAATCACTTTTAGAGGAATTACTTGAATCAGACAAAAGTATAACATTGCTATTAGAGACATGTTTTGCTGCCAAAACTTTTTGTCACTAAGACCGCTCAGCTTGTAAAGAGGTGCTGGTTTTAAAGCAAAGGAATAAGACTTTAAGTTTGATTTCTGTAGTTAGTTTTCATAGCCCAGCATCTTGTTTAATGTCAACTGACTTCAAACAACAGTTAACTCACTCAAACAAACAAACCAAACTCTCAGGAAAACCCTCTTAATGCAATCTAAAGCTGTTTTCACATAACGCACCCCTGATGATTTCTAGAACTTTTCAGGCTGACCGCCCCTGAAATCTTCCTGACTTGCTGGTTAAAACATGCACCATACAAAGGGAGACTATCCTTGTCAGACGGGAGGAGGGGATCTCAGGAGGGAAGACGTGATGTTAATGGAATGGAAGATGAAGCAACACAGTCGGATGCAATGCTGCTAAGTCTGAATGCTGGGTGTAGTTTGACACATTCAAAATATCAACAAAGCTTGTGACTTTTCCTGAATATTTCCTGCAGCATTCTCACATCAGCTCACCCCAACTTCACACAGAACGTTTACAAGGGGACTGGCAGGAACAATTCCAGGTAAAGTTGAAGTGAATAATTCTGCAGCCTGCTTGTGCTCATCATGAAACTAACCCCTGAAAATGTCAGGAAACTTTCAGGAGTTTTGTTTATGTGTGAAAGCAACATAAGCTGTTGAGAACGTCATTTAGACTCTCTTTGCAGTGTAGGAGAAACCTTCACAGGCCTTAGACAATGACATGTTTTCAATATGTCCACTGACACGTTCACAGTTAGATTCAAAACCATCTCATCCATAAACATGAACCGCGGGCTCTGATCAGTCGGATCACAGAGGAAACCGGAGAGAGAAATCCCCGCCAACACCCACCCTGTCTGAAACAGAAGACGTGTCTTTTTATCGTCAATACTGTGGGCACCCCTCTCATTAAGAGACATTTCTGCATGTTAGATATGGTGATGGCTCTTTCTTCTAACCACGCTTTGCTGCACTGACAGGTAAAATAACAAGTGACTGATGAAGATTGACGTCCTCGAGTTACTCTGGTAAAGGAGGATGCTGCCTTCCTGACAATCTGATGGACTTTTTCTTCTTCTTCATCGAATATAATCATTCAATTA
The DNA here is from genome assembly GCA_020745685.1 of Tautogolabrus adspersus. Classification (NCBI taxonomy): domain Eukaryota; kingdom Metazoa; phylum Chordata; class Actinopteri; order Labriformes; family Labridae; genus Tautogolabrus; species Tautogolabrus adspersus. The sequence continues at coordinate 5,341,347 of CM036541.1, read as the reverse complement.
AGCTTAGATTTTGGTTGTTCCATTGGTGTCTGCTGACAAATAATGAAATGGCCGTGCCATTGGGGTTTGAGGTTAGAGTATATCAACAAATTATGTACTTTAAATACGTATACATTAAAAAAAAGCAAAGCTACATACATATAGATTTTTCATTGTGTTCTCATAGCGTTTCAGACATCCACTGGCTTCTGCTCACTTCTGTGAGGCACGAAATAAATGAGCTGACTCATGAAATAACTTATGTAAGCTCACCCATATTAAGCCTGAACAATTCCAGCAACTTTGCAAGAGTCTGCTAATACATTTTAATATTGGAACAAAACAATATCATCAGAAGCTAAAGTGCAGATTAGAAAGTCTGCAATATGTCACTTTATACTGATGTCACTCAGACACAGACACTCACACACACACACACACACACACACACACACACACACACACACACACACACAAAACATTACAGTTATCGATCACACAACTCCAGCAACTTTGGGAGAGTTTGCTAATATACTTTAATATCGTATAAAAATGAGAGGAAGACAACCACAATGTCTGAACTTCTTGGGAAAAAAACATTCAAATTGATAATTTACTGCATCACGCTTTAAAAAAATGATGATATGATGTGATACGTCAATCTCTCTCTGAGCCCTGTCGGATACAATGGATTGTAATTGGCACCAATTCTTTGAACTTCTTCACGGGATTTGAATCTATAAAGATTTTGAGGTAAAAAATCAGGGATTCCATGATCAGTTACATTCAATCATGACAGGAAGCGATTCATCTTTGAGCGTGACAGTAACCCTTAAACCATTTAACTAACATTTGGATGATCCGATCGTTTCCACACAACAATGTAAGGGTAAATTCAGCACTGGTTGTAGCCTAGGTGTGTATCTTCATAGAGGATCAGAGAGGGTTTCAGTGAGAGTAAAACGACGAGATGACACATGTACAGAATAGTTGATGGACTAAAACATGCATCACCCGTTTGGTTTCTATCAGATTGTTTTCCTCTCTGAGAGATTTGGTTGTCAATATAAGAAATGTTTGACTTTTAGTTGTTTTGCCTGGTTTTATGACATGTTTCAAATCTCCCTAGAATATAATACACCATGTAGATTTTCTAAATACTGATATCAAATTGCTACTGCAGTACATGCATCATAGGTAGATAACACGAGCCTCAATTCTGAGGTCAGACTGCACGTTGATCTGACCCCAATAATCAATCGTTTTATCCCGTGTAGTGAGTCGTAGTGAACGACAATCAAGGCCACATTTGGGACGCCTGAAGACCGCCCGACAGAAAGTCTAACATGTTTGACATTTTTTCTGCTTTCTACGATGTGTTCCATCACGTTACTGACGTAGACCAGTGAGAGCAAAGAGCACTCTGCACACGTAAAGGTCACAAACAAAAAGCATACAAAATGGCAAAGTGAAAGAAGACTGATGAAGTTGGTGCTTCGAGATGGAACGAGGAGACAGAGGAAACTAAATTTGCACTCCTTGTTCGTTTGTTTCATTTACAGTCTTCTTTCCAGACCTCTACCCCAGCCCCTCCTCCTTCCAGCGTCATCATATCGGTCGGATAACACCGTGTAGTCTGTCGGTCAAGTCACGGTACGAATTTATGCCTCTTTGATCGCCTAATCTGACACAGTGAGCATCGTAACAGACAAAAGATCGTGTCGTCTGACCTCGGCATAAGAGTACATGCATCCATACACTTTAGTGTACTCCATTTCCAGCGATAACAACTAAACTTAAGTTATTTTCTCGAGCTTTTGACCTATTATCTAGTCTCTGGAAACAATGCTGGTTTTCCTGTGACAATTGGTTTGTTTCTCGTAATCGTGTCAAAAAGACTGAAATGAACTTTTTGACATGGGAAAACCAGTGTTGTCATCCAGAGATGACAGAATGTATAAGTCGAGGTCTGGAGAAAAAAGCTGGAAAAAAACTTGTTATAACCCAAAAATATATCAAAACAAAATGTATAGTTGCATGTCCGCTAAGGGCTTCTGTAGTAGATCAGCAAGGCTAAAATATTTAAAATAAAGAATAGCCTACAATATGCACTTATCACAATGTACTTCAGTGTATCTACTCTATAAATAGCACATACTGCTCATCCAGTCGTGATGAAACTGATGAAAGAAACCGCACACCTGCCAGTTGTTCTAACACTGTTTCATCATTTCTGTATCGTAAAGAGGCATGGCCTTAAACTGTCAGCTAGTTTGACGCTTGCATCAATAAAATGCACAAACCTTGAGTATTTGTAACTTCACTTCTATGCACAATAAAGGTTGATAACTATGTTAATAGCATGCAAAAGGACTGCTATTCATAGGTCACTGGTGTCTGTTATATTGCCATGGGGAGGAGCTTTACTGTACTACGTCCCTGTACTTATGTAACTGGGATTTAGGCTTTAAAGAAGATATCAAGGATTGTAGCAGAGGTTAACAATTCTTCCTCAGTCTTTCTGTTTGTTGTTTATAACCACTTTAACACGGTATAATTATTGACAGGATGTCATTGTTCATCCACATTATATTCACCATCATATCATCGCTGCTATGGCTTTGAACTAACAGTAAATGCAACATATCGAGTGATCCTGTATGCTTTAATAGCTTGGAGAGTGATGGTGAGTATACCTAAAAATGCTCCTAAGTGTGGAGTATTCTCTGCCTCTCTGCATTACAACCCACACTACCCTACTGCTAGCACACTCACCATGCATGTATTAGTCAACCAGTGCAGCTTTTCAGTGCAGACCTAATCGCACAGACACACACACACACACACGCACACACACTGCTCTTCATCCAAACAGTGATGAGAGGAAACACTGCTGAGGCCAATATAGTACAAGACATGTATGTGCTGACAGCCCTGCCTTATTTGCAGCCGCCACAGTATGACATGACTGAATCCACGGCTTCTCATACATTACTGAAAATGATCTATAGCCACTTAGAGTTGGAGCTATATATTGGACATTTCCTTCTTTAGATGCAATGAATCGATCTTCCGTTCCAGTGCTGGGCTATCAGTCCGCACAGAGGGCTTAAAATAGAACAGGGACGTAAAGCTTGAGGAGCGCCTCGCTTAGGTGGGTCGCTCTATCTTTTTCTATCAGCCCATCTATGCATGCTGCTCCATGCAGACCATGCAGAAAATGTATGAACATTCTCTGGTCCTGGAGGAGGTAAAAGAGGAGGATGTGGGCTCTTTTCTGCACCAATTGCAGTGGCCAAATAATCAGGAGGAGACTTTTCTCCACACATGCATGTATGTATGGATTGTGGTGGTACAGAGGAGGAAGTGGATGCAGCTCCTGATTCAAAATGACATTACACAGGCACCTTTTCCCTCGCTGTTACAGGCCTACTGGTTCTATAATAGCCCGTGTGATGTCTGTTGCAAGAGCACTGGCCTACATACAGTGCATACGGCTGGGAAAGGCTCAACCGCACCCCAGAGCGGAGAACAGCAGCTGTTGAGATGGATGCTGCACAGATAAAAGCCAACAGGGAGGGTTTTACTTTTGCAACTCTGAGTGCCAGGCTGCAGCCAGACTTCTGCTGCATCTATCTTTTAAATATTTCAGTTAAAGTCCTGAAGTCCAACTCAGGCTTTGGTGATTTTAAGGAGGCAAGTTCAGGTAACAGATTCGTTTTTATTTCTGCTGATGATGAGGCATGGGGATGAAACACCCCTTCATTTCATCCTTCCATCACCCTAGTCTTCATCCTTCCAGAGCTCCTGACCCACAGTTGGAGCAGTGAGAATCTGCAAACCAGAGCTGAACCTGGTCCACACTTGCCCGCCATGCATGCACACAGCTGTAGCTTTTATGGGCCTGTTTGTTAGTGAGTGAGTTCTGTGTGGATGGACCTGCAGAATTAACAAACAGAGAGACTCACGCGTGCACGCACACACACACACACACACACACACACACACACACACACACTAACTATCCCTCTCCTCTTCCTCTCTCTTACTTTAACATGGCCTCCTCCTTCGCCTCCTCTTCCCGCTGCCGAGCCAGGACAGCCATGATGATCTTCCTCTCATCCTCTGTCAGATGGCTCAGGTCCGGCTCCGGGATGGCCGGGGCGACGGGTGGGCGCGGGCCGCCCCGAGGGCCCACCGAGGCGAACATCTTCCCCACCACCACCACCTTCTCTCCCTCTTCCTCCTCCTTCCTCCTCTTCCTCCTCTTCGCCTCGGTCGGGATCACGGATAGAAAACCCGCTGGCGAAGCCCACGGATCACGACATGGCCCACGGATGAAGCGGCGGTTTGAGCGACTGATGTGGAGTTCCCATGGCAGTGGTGGGGGGCACCCAGGGCGGCGGCGGCAGCAGCAGTGTCGGGGCTAGCTCCGGTAGTAGTAGTCGCAGCGGTGACGGTGGTGGTGGTGGTGGTGGTAGCGCTTCGATTCCCGGTTTTCAGCCTCTCCTTCTCCCTCTTGCTGCTCCGCTGTCTTCTCCCCCCACCCCCCTCCCACCGCCCGCCCGCCCGCCTCTCCCCTCCACCACCACCGTTTCACGGGGAGCCCATCTCTCCGGCGGTCGGTCGGGATGCTGGGACACGGGAGGAGGAGGATCTCGCTGCCTTCCTTCAGGCCGGGAGAGAGGTGGGGGTCCCCTGAAGGCGGCTTGGGTCTCCGCTCGGTCCGGTGGGCCGGCTGGCCGTGTGTCTGCGGGGCGAGGCGGACTCTTCTTGTTTTGCAGCGCCGCTCTGATGCTGATGCTGATGCTGCTGTCAGGGAGACGGAACCGTCAATGGGACCGCAGCCCCTCAAGCGCGTTCACTGCTCCTGCGACGAGAGCGCGCGGCCCTCATTTGAGAATGGGGGCTCCACTCACCGTCAAGATGCGCGCTCACTGAGAGCCTAGAACACACAGGAAATGAAGGGTTCCTTAAAGGTGCATTGTGGGTTTTGTAGGACCATTCACAGTCAAATAAAGATCCCTTAATCATCTCTTTTTTATTCAGTCAAAAGATCGAAACAGCCATGATATGAAACCATTGGTGAGATAATGGATAATCGTTAAGACCATAAATGGATTATTTAGGCTACACGAGTTTCTAAACCTATCTACATTACACAAGGATCTTTAATGGCATCAAATGGTAGAACTTCCTTTTTCTTTCAAGTGCAATCTAAGGTCCCATTCCACAGCCTGTAATTAAGAAATAGACTCTAGTTTATAAAAGGGATGTAAATGCAGACATGCTTTGAAACTGCATTCTTTCCAATGGCCAGCAGGGGGCGACTCCACTGGTTACCAAACGAAGGCTGCTTGTATGTATCAATGAGAAAATGAACTAACTTCTCACTCGATTTAATCCTCAGTAAACATTTTTTTAATTTTTATTTTATTTTTATAAGTGATGGTCCTAATTTGAGTTAAATAAATGTTGTCTGCTTTAGGAAGTTTTACTGTCAATCAACCTGTCACTCAGGATAGAGGCATATCCACCCTTTGGTCCAAATATTGTCACATCTGGCTACACAAAAAAAAGGTGTTTCATTAACAGATGGACGCAGGGATTTTATGAAGAGTTAACCTTTTACAATCTGATGAATAACAAGAAATATGTGCCTGTTTTTTTTATTGGTTTTTGTATTTTTATATATTGCAACACATTTTCCCTCCCATTATCCCTTTAAACAGACTCTTCTTTTTCATGAGTCTCAATGATATGTATGAGTAAGTGAACTCCTTTGCAAGAAAGGTTTTTGCAAGATTCAGTTTTGTGCAGTGAGACAATATGAAAGATATAAAGACCTTGTGTAAAGTGGGTCAAAATAAACTGATATTTTGTATTATGTAAGAAATAATGAATTCAAGCCCATAGCACCATGTTGTAGTACTACATGAAACCCTTCATTGTAAGAGTGTTCTCGCTCTCCTCCTCCCCCTCTTCTCTCCCACCAATTGTGTGTCAGAATGACGTGCATCCCCCTTTTTTTTTCTTCCCTCCCTCTCTCTCCCTTTCCCTCTCCCCTCCTTCCTTCTGTCCTTCCTCCGTACAACAGCAAGCTTCAACACACACACACACACACACACACACACACACACACACACTCACACACACACACACACACACACACACACATACACAAACGTTTTAAACAATCCCTGAGGTTTAACACGCAGCCGTGTACATGTATGGCTATAGGGTGACATTTACAGTATGTCAGTGTTTAACATTATAATCATAGACTGTGTGTGCTGGAGAGGGGTTCCCTAACATTACTATTCAGATACAAGGATACATGACTCAGCTGACAAGTAAAAATCACTGACAACAAGATCGAGATCTGAATGTAGAAGCAGAAGGTCTTTATTGAACTTTTTTTTGCCACAGATTATGATTTAGTAAACTAGTTGTCGACTATGATGTGATTTGATAATTGCTAACTTTTTTTACAGCTCATATAGACCAGGACAAAAATATGAACCCACAGGTCACTACATATTGTGTGGTAAGCCAGTTTACTTCTGGTGTAGGTCAAAGCATTTAGACAGACACAAGTTCTCATTCTGTTAGAAACCTTTTTTTGTACTTTTTATAAAGTGGAGGCCAATTATCTCTGATGTCATACTCATAGAAAGCTGTTATCAAAAGCATATTGTACTGCTGTGTTCCACATTGCAAATCATGTTAACATATACTGAATCTGACAAAATGTTATCATTCCCCTGCTCCATAAGTGATCAGCAAATTAAACAAGAATGTTAAACTCTGCTGCTCGCTTACAAAACAGCCACAAAAACGGCTCCTCCTTACCTAAACTCTATAATCCAGGTCTACACTCCCTCTCGCCCACTACGCTCTGCCAATAAAAGGTGTCTGATCCAACCTTCACAACAGGGTCCTAAGACGCTAACTAGACTCTTCTCCTCTGCCGCCCCCGGTGGTGGAATGAATCTGCAGAGTCCCTTTGCACCTTTAAGAAAAAGCTAAAGACCCAGCTCTTTCATGAACACCTAAGACCTTAATGATGATGATGACAATGGTTTTTGATATAAATAATGATGATGGTAATGACGATGGTTTTGTTTGATAACGACGATTTTTCTATATGATTAGAGCTCTGAAGAACAGCCGTCAATGCTGTACTTTGCCTCTGTGCAATGCCCATCAGCACCTGTGTGTCCGATTGGACTTGAAGCTGTTCGTTTGCACTTACTGACATTGTTTCCTCTTTTCTAGATCTTTGCTTGTGTTGTACTTACTCTCGGATGTATGTCGCTTTGGACAAAAGCCTCTGCTAAGTGAATTGTAGAATTGTATTGTGAAAATCTGGAGGGACGTTTTCTTTAGAAGTTCAACAAACATATACTGTAGATGATAACTTATTAGATCTTGTTAGACAAACGCTAACGGTTTTACGTCATCTCCTTTATCTAACATTACTTTTGTTTGTTGGTGTTTCAGATACTATAGGAAGGTTGTTATTTCTTAGTTAATGGAGATATCAGAATTGTTAAATCCATTATCCTTTCAGCTGCTGATTAGAGACAAATCAGAGAGAGAGTGGGTAGGTAGGTAGGTAGGTAGGTAGGTAGGTAGGTAGGTAGGTAGGTAGGTAGGTAGGTAGGTAGGTAGGTAGGTAGGTAGGTAGGTAGGTAGGTAGGTAGGTAGGTAGGTAGGTAGGTAGGTAGGTACTGTAGGTAGGTAGGTAGGTAGGTAGGTAGGTAGGTAGGTAGGTAGGTAGGTAGGTAGGTAGGTAGGTAGGTAGGTAGGTAGGTAGGTAGGTAGGTAGGTAGGTAGGTAGGTAGGTAGGCCATGCTGTAATTTAATCACATTACAAAAGGAAGAGGTTGGATTAACGTCCTGGGATGGCCAGCTGCTGGCCAGAAGCTTTATTTTTTTCCACAGTTTAATTAAATTATTTTCATTAACTGAATGTGAAAAAAAAATCATCATATAACATGAATCTGAAACAGTCGTCTTCCCTACCTTAAATCTATGACAGCTCACAACAATTACCTTTTTAACAACATGTGACCCCCGTCCAACACGTGTCAGGAAGCACCTTTAAGCAGGCGTGCCAATCACCAGTATAACCTAAGAAAAAAAGAAGAAGAAGTAGAAGAAGAACAGAAGGAAACAGTCAAAAGGTAATCATGCGCTTGCTTTAATTTTACCAGAATGAGCGTAATTTTGCAGGACGTTTGAACACAGGTTTCAGAGAACTCAAGTCAAATGTGTTTTACCACTATGTAGTTGTACATTTTCTAATAATGTAATTACTAAAGAACTGAACAACAGACAGTAAAAGTCAATGGAAGATCTGTTGTCCTGTCAGGGTTGCGGCAGTGCATGCACTCAGATACAACAAGCCAAACTTCACATGTAACACGGCCTTCAGGCAAAATACTGTATTTCTCTTGGGGGTTTGAATTCATCTGATTAAATCATTTAATGCTCATATTTCTCTTGTTTTATAAAAAGGATTTTAGAGGAACGAATCCTCTGCGACCAACTGAAATGTAATGGTCAAAAAGTAGACATGGGCCTTTTCATCCTAACTAAGGTGTTTATATAGAGCCTTTTAATTCAATTTGAACTTTTATTTAAGTATGTTTGGACTGGTTGGTTCATTGTAAGCTAAGAAACTGTAGAAAAATCACAATGGAAGGCACAAGCAGCTCCTAAAGCTGCATTTTTATTTCAGCACCATAGACAGCGCTATAAGCAGCAGGGCTACTGAGAGGGGGGACATTTACAGAGAGGAGCAGTTAGTTGTATATCCAAAGTGTGCAGCATGCTGGGAGATAAGGTAAGGTAACTTTATTTGTACCCGTAGGTAGATATGGTTTGCAGTGAGTGAGTCGGACTCCTTTTACACCCAAGCCTAGACCAACCCCTTCATTGTCATCATCATTGTCTAAAATCCTTCCCCAAACCAAAAAAAACACTTTATTGTGGGGATGCAACAATGCACACATGCATGACTTGCTCAGCCGGCCTCACTCAGCCCAGAGGAGGTTCTTATGTAGGGCAGCAATGTTCAGGCAGAAAGTCAAAGAGTTTAATCATACAAATACAACAAGCTAGGTTAATGATAGTTTCTTTTCTTTTTTTTGATATTTTACTTTAAAGAAGGCGTAAAATTCTCACCTTTGACAACACATCCAAATCAGAGCTGGCAAAGAAGATGAAAATGTCCACAACATCTTAAAACATGTGCAGCTCACAGTGTGTCATAAAACATGTTATTATGCTTTGATATGTTCACATGTTACAAGACCTGCTCATGCACAGGCTTGTTTCATAGCTGATTATTTAAATTGTTCTGTATTCTGTGAACTGTGTTAGGTAGCTTTGGAAAACCAGTTGTATTATTGAGGTGTTTGGCATCTCCATCAGTTCATCTCTTTGAAGGTGATTGGACCAGTTTGCACACCCCTGCTGTGGCCTGCACTCACATGTGCCCGGGCTTTCTCCTCCTGTATACTCACTGGTTGCTTAATTGTTATGTTGATGTGGTACTGGATTGGCCTTGGCTGTATGGAGTAACCTAATCTAAAAACAAAAATACTTTTTAAATCATAATGAAAGACAAAGACGTCAAGTCTAAGTACCCAGGGGTCTTAACCCCAGAGTCCCTGACAAGTAATGAGACTTTTTCATCAAAGCAATATTATGAAATGTTTGCATCTATACATATATTACATTGTTATTGGATGGGATTTTCACACAGCCCTTCATTGTCATTTAAATAATGTAGATTTGTTTATTCAGCAGAACAAAAAACCCAAAGCTTTACAATACTATGAACTAACTGTTGACAGTTGAGATTATTTTTGTCCTGATGCTTTTGGTGTCTTGTGTGAAGCACTTTGAATCGCCTTGTTGCAGAAATGTGCTGTATAACTAAACTTGCCTTGCGTAAGATTAACATTAGACTCTAAAATCATACAGTCAGCGGGTCAATACGTGCAAACATGGCTGGATATTGTATAATCCCAGGCTGTTATAGTGTGTTTAGAAGCTGTTAGAACTGTGCTGGTATTGCACTCAAAGTGGAAGCAGATTACATGCGTGCATGGTTATGTCAGAAACAACTGGATCAATTCAAGAGGTCACAGATTAAACATCAAACAAAAAGGGTTCTGCAGACATGATGGGAAGAGTAGAGGAAGTCTTAGAATCAAGCACATTAATAATACTGCAGAGTATTGCTATTAAAATCAGAGTCAAGAGAAAATGTTTGAAAAGAGATAATATATGTTTTATTGGATGGAAGTGGAGCATTTAAACCCAATCCAAAATACTGCAGGTATGTTAAAGCTACTGTCAGCAGCTTTTGATTTGGGTCGATTTTTGCGCCCTCTGACAAAGCATGACCTCTTTTCTCTTTGTTGATATCGTCCGGTAGATGTTTAAGTAGTGGTTTCTTACAAAAAAAGATCTCACTCTGCCGTCTTCTGACAGCCAAATTAATCCCTCATTGTTAAATATTTGCAGTGGAAAAATTAAATAAAGGTCACTTACGATACGATACACACGATTGTTCCCTTGGAGAAATGTGTCTTGGACTCAAAGTGCTGCCAAAAATTCAGCTGCTTCCACTAGAATCAATAAAAAGACAACAATAGAAAAACACATCCACATGTAAACAGAAAGACACATAGCAATGCAGAACAACACAACATATCTTGCACATATTGCACCAGATCTGCAAAAACTCAGCATGAGCGATAAGATAACAAAGGTAAGAGAATATAAAAACATACAGGAACATCATGATGCTATTGCACAGCCCACACAGCCTTATGAAACATTATTCAGAGTTTTGATTGACGTGGGTACGAAAGAGTTTTTATAGCGGTTCAGTTTACATCCTCATGTAGTGTTAAGGTTTTATGTCAGAATCAGAATCAGAATCAGAATCAGAATCAGCTTTATTGGCCAGGTATGTTTAACACACAAGGAATTTAACTTCGGTAGACTGTGCTCTCTTTGTACAAAGGTAAAACATTAAATATCAACAATAAGCTAAAAAATTAGACAAATAATTAAAGACTAATATGTACAAGACTCAATAAGATAATAGTGCAGTGGTAAGTAGTGCAAAAAAGATGCTGAAGTGAACATGAGGTAGTTATTTTTTACAGTATTTACATTAAAGAGTGTGTGCAGATGGTAATTTAAATTATGTGATTGAATGTTGTTGTTTTTACTCTGTTTGTTTACCCAAAGGCTCAACTAGGGACACGAGTTGGAAATTAGCAATAGCTATACTTTATGCAGCACATCAGTTTCATGCTTTGTATTGAAACTATGTTAAATTGCATTGTCCCAATTAAATAAATACATTTAAATTCAAACATTAGGGGACTCATGTGGCAGGAGGTAGAGGCTCACACTCAGATGCGAGGATGTGTGACTTCTGTAAAAAGTCTTGTCTCACGCCTTTCCCACGGCAGCAGATACAGGCATTGAAAATAATGATATAGCAACAGTCAATATTGTCTCTGATGGTCTTGTTTGCTTCTATTGGTCTTAAAGAGTCACCACTTTTAATTTCTATCTGTTTTATATCCAGTTAAAAACTCCTCACAGGGCTTAAAGACGTGTGGAGGACAGCGCTGAAAAAGTAAGGAATGACAGATTGCACATTTTAACACGCCTTTTTTGTTCTTAGAAAAACATCCAAGGGCAGTTTGTCAAAGAAAGATCAGCATATTTTATTATCATGCAGCAAATTGTCCTACAAAAGCAAGAACTGGTGACACAGTAACAGAACAAAATATATCAGAACTTGAATGTGAATTTATTTTATTTCATGCAGGCGATACAATTTAACGTAGTTACCATAGTAACATTACAGAGCAGGAAACTGGTGTGTTGTACGGAGAGATTATAACTTAATGTTAAACACCTGTCCTTATTGAGCCTTTACATACACAGAGTAACAAAATATAAAGTGTTCAATATCATAAAATCACATGATACTACATACAAAGACACAATCAAATATGCATATCATAATATAAAAATACATAATAATACTAGTAGTATTTATGCAAATTCAAACACTAACATTCATAGGTAAACTTGTATTAATAGCCTATGCATAGCCTCCTCCTCCTACTACTACTACTACTAATAATACATTTTACTAATAACGCACCTTACTTTTAAAGAAAATTTCAAAGTACATGTTAATCATAGATTTTCCTTTATCCATGTATTGGGGTTTCAGTTTTCAGTTTTGCCTTTTCATTTTTTAAAGACCACGAGACTAGAAATGTACAACCAGAGGGTGGCGCTAAAGCAACACTGTTGATTAGATCACAGACCCCAAAAGAGAAGAAGAGAAGAAGAAGATGAAGAAGAAGATGAAGAAGAAGAAGAGAAGAAGAAGATGAAGAAGAAGAAGAAGAAGAAGAAGAAGAAGAAGAAGAGTGTAGAAGACGTCGGTCAAGCAGCAGCCGCAGAGTACGCAGCAGGTACATGTAGAATTTCCTAAAAAACCATGCTTGTTTACAGCGGTGTTGGCTTTCATATGAAGTCAGTTTTTTTGCACGTCTTAAGACTGTCTCGACATAATCCGTAAATGATTGTGCAATTCTCGACAGGGATGCTGTTTTTCCGGTAAAACACACCGACCGAACCTACCTTACTATAGTATATTCAGCAATGAAGTCCTGGTTTAGTTTTCCTATATACTTTCTCACATTTCTGCTCCCGATTGTTTGCCAATTTTAAATAATAATTCAAGTCATTAACAAACTATATACTGTTTTAACGTAACACCTCTTTATTACGGTAGCCTATGGCACGCCGTGTGTCATTTTGTAAACAGACAGGCGGAACTTTCATTCAGCAATGTTGTAAATAAATCGTAAATTATGAGTTTTTATTCGAATTTACTAGTCGTATCAATCATGTTGTCTGTGGTTAGCAATTGAAGCAAGACAAATAAGTTTAGGCAAGGCAAGTTTATTTGTATAGCGCTTTTCATACACAAGGCAGACTCAAAGTGCTTCACATCACAACATGTCATACAATAAAGTGAAAGAAAATGCAAGAATTAAAAGACAATTAAAAAACAGAGAATAAAAACATATTAACAATAGAAATTTTGGAGGACATTCCTTGGCATTTGTACTACTTTCAGACCCCATACTTGTGTTTGAAAGACTCACGTGAGATTTTCCCTGAACCTGTAAACGTCTTTGCAGGATGCGTATTTTTATGGTTGTACGCCAAACCAGACAATCCAGTATTTAGGATTGAAATCCAGTATTTAGGATTTCCGTAAGATTAAGGCTTAAATCTTACTTCAGATACAGTAAATGCCAAGTTCAGTATTAAAATAGAAAATTTAAAAATCACTGAAATTATTAAATCTGAAAATATGTTCTAGTAAAAACAATTCAAATAAAATTATAAATATAAAAAGAATTAAAAGTTACAGTGCAGAGTGAGAGATTAAAATCTTATTAAAATTGTTTGGTTAAAGGCAGAAGTTAAAAGTGCAATGTAGGTCAAATTTAGCAGAAGGCTAAGGTGAACATAAAAGTTTTGAGTCTTGTTTTAAAAGTGGTCAGAGTTGGGGAAAGTCTTAAATCTTCAGGAAGTTTATTCCAGCTGTTTGTTGCATAGTAACTAAATGATGCTTTCCCATGATTTGTATTTACTCTGAGAATCACTAACAGATTGGTGTCAGAAGATCTTAGTGATCTTGAAGGCTTATGTAGTGGAAGCATATCAGTGATATACTTTGGCCCTAAACCATGTAGTGATTTATATGTGAGCAGTAGGATTTTGAAATTAATTCTCTGACATACAGGGAGCCAATGTAAGGATTTAAGAATTGGTGTAATGTGCTCACATTTTTTGGTCTTTGTTAGAACTCTAGCAGCAGCGTTCTGAACAAGCTGGATCTGCCTGACAGTTTTTTTTGGAAGACCTGCAAGGAGACCATTACAATAGTCTAGCCTACTAGTTATAAAGGCATGTACAAGTGTTTCTAAGTCTTGAGCTGACATGAGCCCTCTAAGTCTTGCTACATTTTTAAGGTGATAGTAGGCTGATTTTGTTACTGATTTGATGTGACTCTCCAAGTGTAAATCTGAATCCATAATAACCCCCAGATTTCTGGCTTTATTTGATGTTTTCAGGGACAGAGAGTGAAGGTGTTGGGTTACTTTAAACCTTTCTTTTTTAGCACCAAATACAATGATCTCAGTTTTGTCTTCATTTAGTTGTAGGAAATTTTGACACATCCAGTCTTTGATTTGCTCAATGCACTGGCACAGAAGATCTATGGGGCGATAGTCGTTTGGAGAGAGCGCTACATAGATTTGGGTGTCATCAGCGTAGCAATGGTGGTCAGTTTTATTATTTTGCATGATTTGTCCTAGTGGGAGCATGTAGATGTTGAATAAAGTCGGCCCTAAGATCGTTTAGTACGTCTGAAGTTGCTGAAGTTAAATCAAAGGTCCTTGTTTGAGAGAAAAGTGTTGGTAAAAAATGGTGCGTTCAAGTGCTCCTCATACAAAACAGTTTAAAAAAGGAGAAGTGAGACAATAGGAACAGAAAAAAAACAAGCTCTCAGCTCGTCCATGGATGGAATAACAGAGTGAAGAAGTTTGCTCAAACTCCGATTGATATTTCCTCTTGTTTACTTTGTTTATTATTGTGGTAATGTCATCACGAACTGCTGCCCCAGACCATTTCTAAAACACATCAAAGTATTGCAGACTCCTCCTTGTTATCAGACATAGGTCACTGTAAATAAAGAATACATTAGTTTTACATTACAACATAAAAGAGGACATATTATCCCCCTTTTCCATCTTTTCAAACAGTCCCCTGTGGTCTAAATGAAACATCTGTGCTGTGCTTTGGTCAAAATATAACATGAATCAAGCACCAGAGGAGGTTTGTGACCCTGTATAAACCAGCTCTCTCAGAACGCTCCGTTTTGGTGTGTGTGTCTCTTTAAATGCAATGAGCCCCCCCCCCCCCCCACCGAGTTTTCCCGGTAGACATCACTCCTTCACTAGGGAGAATAAAAATGGCGGACCTGCGCAAAAGGTTTGCTTTAGGCTGGGGGGGTAGACCATTGGAGGAGATACCAGGGGAGGGAGGGGAGGGGATTTTTTTTACTAGAAACCCACTGTGATGTCACAAAGAGAGGAAAAAGGACTGGATGGGTTTATTTCACATTTTGTGTGTCGGTAGACACTCAGGTTACCCAAATATATGTTCAAAAACACTGTAAAGTGGATTGTTAATAATATGTCCCCTTTAAAGTATGTGAATGTATTATAAAGTGCTTAACAGTCTAAATTCATTTATGTCCCCATGTTTCTGCTTAATCTCTCCAAGTAGTTTTCTTTATGACTTCACGTCAACACTCGGGAGCTCGTGCTTGTCAATGCAGAAATAGACTTAAGACGTTCTGGATTCAGGCTATTGGTCAATGCAACACCCGTTTTTATATATATTCCCAGTACTTCAGTTAATGCAATAAAGCTTAAAAAGTGAAAACCTGAACACAATGCCAAGTAAATGCCAATGTAAAGACAACGTTATCCCCTTTAAAAAAAAAAGTGTCTTCATCCTGTATGACATTTTAACTGTGCTCCTTCACCTCTCAGGTGATTGACATGTTGCCCGTTGTAGTGGTCCATGGAGGGGCGGGTCATATCCCAAAGGAGCGGGCAGAAAACGCCACATCAGGGGTGTCTGCAGCAGCCAGAGCGGGGTACATTGTTCTCAAGGGAGGGGGCAGCAGCATGGACGCTGTGGTGGAGGCTGTGACCCAGCTGGAGAATAACCCCTCCTACAATGCAGGTAACACAAAAACACACACACACACACTATTATACATGTTTGTTTTCACATATGCACTCCTGAAAGTATCAAGACAATTTCAGGAAGAGTGCTTTGGAAATTCTCCTGACCTGGCTGTTCACACATGCAACTCACAGCGGGAGACTATCCCTTTCAGTCAGGAGGGGGGGTGGGGGGTCTCCTGACGCAGGAAAATGCGTGTGGTGGACAAAGCAACAGAGTCCACTATACAATGCTATAATGTGAATATTTGCCTTTAAATCAATGCTATGCAAAGTTCAACGGAATCACAATATCAACAAAAAAGCGGAGAACAACATACTGGCATACAGAAAACATAATGCAGCAGTTTAATTACGTGCCCGGAGACGATGCGTGATTACAGGCTATGCACCGTGCAGCAGTCACAGGATATAAACGTCACCACCCATTCTCACTGGCTCCAGGTGGATTCTCCGGATAATATCCTGCTGCGTTCTCACAACAGCTCACTCTGACTTGCTGCGGAAAAAATACTAGGGGTCTGCCAGGAGAAACTCTGGGTGAAGTCAGAGTGTAAAATGAATCTGTTTGCGTTCACACATACAGCTCCTCCTGGAAATATCAGGAGTTTTCTGCAAGTGTGAAAGACCTAACTTTTTTGTTTTTCCATCTTGACTCTTGTTGAACATTTAGTACTACTCTGACTATAACTGAGCCACATTTATCTAAGAACACTTCGACATTAGTGAGTCTCATTAACTTGTTTTGAGCTCTAGCCCAGCTTGTGGACTAAAATGAAATAAAGCATAAGTCATAACATATAAAGGGATTTTTCACAACATCTGAATCATTTTACAATAATTGTAAGAGATAATGTTCTTAAAGATGTTATATGGAGAGACATTATTTGTCCCATGATGTCAGACTGTATCAAATGATTCTTCATATTTCAGGCTGTGGGTCGGTGCTGAACGTGAAGGGAGAGGTGGAGATGGATGCTTTTGTGATGGACGGGGAAACACTGGCGACTGGTGCAGTGTCGTCTGTACGCAATATAGCCAACCCAACCCAGCTAGCAAGACTGGTTATGGACAAGGTTTGTAACTTTGAACATCAATCAATCAGTCTTTATTTGTATAGCGCCAATTCAAAACAAATGGTATCTCAAGACACTGTACAAAAGAGCAGGTCTAGACCGAACTCTTTATTATATTATTTACAAAGACCATACATTAATCCATTGTAAACAAACGCATGGTAATTTATAGCAAAGAAAATGTGTTTTCATATATAACTTCTGAACATTTCTAGAGAATTTCTAGGGAACTGCACCTGAAATCCTCCTGATCCGGTTGTTCACACTTTCACCTCACAGCAGGAGACTATAGAGGAGAAGATAAACAGAAAAAATAATGCAGCAGTTTAATTACGTGCACGAAGATGGTACCGTTTGCGTGCATACAGGCTATGGTCATGCACTGATTGCAGGGAATCAACATCACCACCCACTCCTACTCACTCAAGATAAATTCTCCTGATATATATCCTGCTGTGTTCTCACATCAGATCACTCAGACTTTATCTAGAAAAACTCTTTGGGGCTTGAAGGAGAAACTATGGATAAAGTTTCTCCTTCAAGAGTGAAAAAATTGCCTGTTTGCATTCACATACATGCTAAGATGACATGCTCATGGTTTTATCATACAGTGCAACATCAAGTCTATAAGTATACAGTAGGGTGTAGACAGTAGGCTTAGCAGTAGAGTTGTAGGTGTTAGCAATGCCCCATCCCCCCACAACCCCCTTTTAACTTGTAACTTGTTTTTATGGAGATGAAACCAATTTGACTTATAAGCGAAAAAAACGTCAAAACACTTTGAGCACAGATTAGTATTAAACAGTGATTATGTAGAGTGCTTTTACCTTTAACAATCCAGTTAAAGATCAGTTCAAGTGTAGGTTTCCTTTTTTTATTTCAAGCATCAAGTGTTTGTCCTGGCATTAAGCCAATAGAAACCAGTAGAAAGGTCAAAGTTGTCGTGTTAGCATTACAGTTATGTTGTTAACTCAGGATGTTAAAAGAGTAATATGTAACTCTGACATCTAGCGATTAAAATAGGTACTGCAGTCCAAATTCAAAACATTGAAGAGAGCTCTCTAGAGTTCCCTAGAGCTCTAGGTTGCCAAGACAACACTGAAGCTTCAGTGTTTAGCCAGCTCTGCATCGGTCTGTAAACCTTTCTGTGTTCTAACCTCTCTCCATTTTTCAAAAGCATCTCCAATATTGATCCTAGTTTGAGCACGTTTCTGCTCGTGGAGCTTATTAGAAACATGCAGAGGGTTTCTAGGTCGGGTACAATCACTTCTATCTGAACCAGTTTTCTCGCCCGCTTCCATCGCTGCAACACCTGTTGGTTTGCTGTTTACCTGGCAAACCGAGGGGCGTCCTAAATGGCTGTGTGGGGGAGCCTTAAAACCGCCTACCTCCTCTCTTAAAACAAAAACAGACCATTCAGGACCAGAATCTAAAGTTAGAAGGAGGACATACTGGCTGCTGCATTGTTGACAGAGAAGCCAGCACTTCAACATAGCATGTTTCCTTAATGTCTCATGATATAGTCAGTACATCAGTAGTAGTAGTCAGTAGATGTCTAACAGATTGGTCCTTTAACTTGTGAATACAGCTACATGCAAAAGGCAGTCTATGTAGGGATCTGCAAGTTGCCCACAGATTTGAGTGAATCAGTGCATTTAAGAATTTTTTTTCAGCTAGCTCACGTTAACACATAAAGATGATGAGCTGCAAACCTACAACCACTGCATGCAATAAAACTTTGCCTCACAATAATGTTAGAAAGCTAGTTCCTAGTATTCTGATCAGGAAGGTTAATAATGTGGCATCCCCCTTTGACTGTACACTGATTTAAAGAGGCATTATTTTTTCACAAATGGTTTGGTTCCCAAACTTTCTTGGTTTTAACCCTGACATTCTCCGTATGTAACGTATAACAATAATGGACCATGAAATATAGTCCGTTATTATACAGGCACTGCAGGATTTAAAGAATGTCTCTTCCTTAACTGCGCTAATGCTACATTTTGTATTAACAGACAAACTAGCATGCCTTCTTTTATAAAAGTAGGAGCATCACAGTCATCACAGTGCAGAGATGAGTGTTTTTAATGATCTATTGTACTCTCGGTTTCAGACGAGTCATGCATGTCTCACTGCAGAGGGTGCCCAACAGTTCGCCCGCTCCATGGGTGTCCCTGAGGTGCCCATGGAGTCCCTCATCACTGAGTACTCCCGCATGCGCTGGAGGAAGAACCTGGCACCTGATGCCAACCCTGTGGAGTGCCAAATGTGAGACTTTCTTTTAAATGTATAAGAAAAACAATGGGAGATCCATAAAAGGTCCCATATTCTGCTTTTTCTGGTTTTATATGCTCTTTAGTTTGGTTTACAGGTGTCTTGTGCATGTTTAGGCACATGCAAAAATTCAAAGTCCGCGGAAACGCGGCTTCTCCTACGTCCTCCTGTTAGCAGTAGCTGCATGTAACACTCGGTTCTAGCCCCCCTCGTTGAAAATTGGCAGTGTGATATCACACTGCGATGATGTCACTGATCCAAGCCCATTGGCTCGTTGTAGCAAGCACAAGCTCATGCTGCACATTAGCTGAATTCCAAATATGGTTAAAGGGGCGTAACATTTCCGAGAATTGTCCGAACGACTGGCCAATTACAACAGAGCAGATCGGCCAACCAATCAGGTCAGACTTGGCACACGTGGGGACCCTGCTCGGGGGGGATTCAGAGCGTAGCAAACACAGGCAGATGAGACGGGCTGCATCGATCCGCAGTACATGAAAACAGACACTTTTTTTGAACATTAGCGATTGTGAACGTACTTTAGTACGCACATAAAAAAGATATATGAACCCCAAAAAGGGCATAATATGGGATCTTTAAGAAGTGACTCATGAGACTCAGCAATCAGTCTTATCCCAGAGCATCTTATTGAAGAAAGTAAAGATTTAATGACAAAGTGAAGACTTTCTGGAACATGCTGAGCTCAAGAATCAACCATAGCACGAAGGGTTGTGCTGCAGTAGTTACTGGAGAGGGTTGTATGGATGTTTGGACAGGTTTCTATGCTCTGACTCTGGGTCATCATTGGAATTCATGATTACTGCTGTGAGTCCCAGTTGACTACAGCTGCGCCTTTCATAAAGGAACGAGCTCTTTGCAGGAGTGTTCCTTTAAAGAGGCATTCTGTTTATTATGAACATGTTGTTAGGGAATAAATGAGTTACAGGTACAAAACGTTTTGATAATTCTTCAGCTGATCACTTTGAACAGCCTCAAAACAAGCTGTAATGGCTGAAATGTAACCCTTGGGTGCAGTTAGAAAGTTTTTAAAGTGTAAATGGACTTCAGCTTGTAGAGCACTTTTCTAGTCTTCTGACTACTCAAAACGCTTTTGTGTAGGTGTGACATGCAGTGTGCATGTCACACCTACACATTCACACACTGATGGTAGAGGCTGCTATGTAAAGTGACCATCAGAAGTATATAATCCCATTCATACACATTTACACACCACCGACGAAGCAGCTGGAGTAACTTGGGGTTAAGTGTCTTGCCCAAACACCCATGGGACATGTGGCTTCATGTCTACTTAAAGTTTTTTTAATGTTTTTGCTACTGACAGGATCACAGTAAATGGTACAGTAGATGTACTTGGACAGTGCTTCTCAACTGGTGGGTCTGGAACCGAAGTTAGTCTTGAAAGTTTGCCTTGAGAGAAAATTGAAGTCAATTGAGTTATTTTTAAACATGTTTATCATTTTTCTGTGTCTTTGTTCTGTCACATGTTTTGTATCGTCTGGGGTTCAAACTGCACCATTTTCAGTAAATAAATCTGATTGGTTGAATAATATCCTAAATGATTTATTTTCTCATGAAGTTGTAGGTTGTGGGTCCTGAGTCTAGAGCAGTTGAGAACCACTGTTCTAGACCACTCAAAGCTGCTTTTACACTACATGTCACATCACTCATTCGCACACGGATGACGTGTGCGAATGAAAGTGTCCGTCATATTAACTAATCCCCTCCATACACATTCACACGCCTCTTAATGCATAGCTCATGTTTGACATGTTTTTCTGTTTTTGTTTTTTTCAACATGTAGGGGGAAAATGGGCACAGTTGGAGCCGTGGCAGTGGATAGTGAGGGAGTTGTAGCCTGTGCGACCTCCACTGGTGGGATCCTGAACAAGATGGAGGGTCGGGTGGGGGACACGCCTTGCATAGGTCAGTCCTCAAACATACAGCTTGGAATGATATGCCTCAACATAAAGGTATTTTTTGGAGAAAGAGAAAGACTAGGGATGTAAAGATTAATCACGAGGCAGTTAAAAATCTATTCAACGGTGTCATGGTTCACATCAGTACTCTGAAAAATGAATCGCAATACTTTGACTTCAAGCAGGCGTTATCATGGCAGCTATGAATCAAAGTCTTGACAGAGAATGAAAGAGGTTAGAAGATAACAGACAAGACAAAAACTGTGTGCAAATATTGCAAGAAGACAGAGAACTACACAAATAGCACAACCAACATGGTGCAGCATTTAATCGACACCACAATGAGAAGCTCAATGAGAAAACATTAAAAGGCTAAACCACACTGACAAGCGGGTTTGCAGCCCCGCTCGCCCAAACGAGTGCAAGAGCCAAAGAGATTACGAGGTGCATTGGTGTTTTCATGAAAAAAATTAAAGGACTCTTTTCTTTTTCAGTCATCTCATAACTTGTCTACAGTCTCATTTTGAAAAATAAATCGTCAGAGAATCGTATCGTGAGTTGAGTGAATCGTTATATCCCTTACAAAGACTAAATGCGATTTAAATCTGACAAACGTTGACTCATTGTTCTTTGTTTTCACCAGTCCTCTTAACCTTTGACCAGTAGAAGTTTGACCTGTGTGGTTATTGAGTAAACTAAACCTGCTTCGTGGTAACAGGGTGTCACAGTGCATCTTTTTATTTTTGCTTCATTTATTTTGTCAAAAGGGCTTCACAAGTTCACAACCAGTATAAAGCTGTGGGAGGGAGGGAGGGAGGGTGTCAGACCAGAAGTTAGACTGCTGTGAAAGTGAAATGATTGACTGTTAAAAGAAAGCACGGAGAGATTTTAGTTAAGAAACACTACTTGCACATTTACAGGAGTAGATCAGTAAAGCAAAAAAGGGACCACAAACTGAACACCAACCAAAAGTTTCTCACAGGTGCTTTAAGATGCAGATTTTGAACAAAGTAAAAATGCACTCTTTGTTGTTTCACAAGACAGGACAATAGAACAACTTTACGTCTTTTAAAATGCTTGTTTCTTTTTTTGTTAAACGTCAAATAACACATTTTGATCCAATCTCAGGATGTCTGGAAATCTAAGGTTGAAAGACGTCTGTGACACAGTGTAATGCAGTTTTCTCGTTTGCTTTAAAATCCGTTATATTACAGGAATAAGTGAAGTTTGTGTATTTGCATCAACACTGACTTTGTATGTGAGCCGACCATGAGAACAGTCTGCTTTTCTTTGCTTGTGGCCTGAACACACCTTAATACGGCTGTGGCTCAGTTGGTAGAGTCGGTCGTCTCTCATCTGGGGTGTTGGGGGTTCGATCCCCAGCTCCTGCAGCCACATGTCGATGTGTCCTTGGGGAAGACACTTAACCCTGAATTGCTCCTGCTGCTTCGTCAGCGGTGTATGAAAGGGATTAGTTACTTCTGATGGTCACTTTACATAACAGCCTCTGCCATCAGTGTGTGAATGTGTAGGTGTGACATGCGGTGTAAAAGTGCTTTAAGTAATCAGAAGACTAAAAAAGTGCAATATAAGCTCAAGTCCATTTACCATTGACTCACTAATCCGTGCTCATTGTGTCAGAGACACAGCTCGAGTGGCCCATTCTAATAACCTAATGTTGCCCGAGTAATGTCCCAGTTTCCAGAGTGTCGTTTAATATAATAAGTGTACATAAGGTGTGGCAGCAGCTGAATCATCTCAGGGTTGATTCACTCTAAATGTTTAGAGCAGTGAGTGGAGTTCTGACACGTGGACGTCTAATCTGTCACTATCAGTCAATGAATGACTCGGCTGTCATGAGTAGTTACCGCCTCAGACGTCTGACGTTAACAATAAGGCCACAAGATAAAAAGTATTTAAAAAATACTGCTGTAGGGACATACTTTAGTGGAAGAGTTAGCACATTAATGCATTTTTACACAATCTGATTTCCATCAATCCTGAAGTATATTTCAATTTTCGTGCGTGTGTGTTGTGTGTTGTGTCAGGTTGTGGAGGTTATGCTGACAACAACTCAGGAGCAGTGTCGACTACAGGCCACGGAGAAGCCATCATGAAGGTTGTTTTAGCCAGACTCATCCTGTTCCACATGGAGCAAGGTAACACACACACACACACACACATTCTCTCTCTCTCTCTCTCTCTCTCTCTCTCTCTCTCTCTCTCTCTCTCACACACACACACACTCTCCCTCTCTCTCTCTCCCTCTCTCTCTCTCTCTCTCTCTCTCTCTCTCTCTCTCTCTCTCTCTCTCTCACACACACACACACACACACACACTCTCCCTCTCTCTCTCTCTCTCTCTCTCTCTCTCTCTCAGACGCACACAGAATGTAAATGTTAATAATAAACTCATGAAATGAATGCAGAGGTTTGCTGGAGGTGTTCTCAGGTCAGTCAGCAGAGGCAGCCAGTGACTCTGCCCTGGCCTACATGAAGTCCAGAGTGGGTGGTCTTGGTGGAGTGGTGACGGTGGACCCTCAGGGTAACTGGGCCGCTCGCTTCTCCAGCCTGCAGATGACCTGGGCTGCAGCCCAGAAAGACACGCTGCACTACGGCCTGTACACTGGGGAGCACTTCACACAGAGCATTGACGAGCCACAATGACAAGTCACACAGTTGAAATATTTTTCTTTCATTTGCACTAACAGAAAAAATCTACTGAAATC
Organism: Tautogolabrus adspersus; assembly: GCA_020745685.1. NCBI lineage: Eukaryota > Metazoa > Chordata > Actinopteri > Labriformes > Labridae > Tautogolabrus > Tautogolabrus adspersus. Next base: position 5,317,462 of record CM036541.1, on the reverse strand, counting down.
AGAATGTTAATATTCCTAATATGAATACTGGTATTGTGGATGGACAGCTGTTGTAGTGTTGATTAAATGTACAGTCACGTACCAGGAGAGGAGTGAGAGGGGCCGTTCACAGACAATCGAAGGAACACACAATCTGTTTTATTGATCGTGTGATAGAAGCATACTACTGATTATACTACTTGAAATTATCTTCAGTGAGTTAAGGCAATGAGAGCACTGTAGAGACCCTGTATGCACACATTGCAGCAGCAGCAGGATTCCTGAGGAGCTCGCTGACCTCTGACACCCTCAGAGTCAGAAGGCAGATATCCACTAACAAACAATGTGCAGGTAATCTGACACCACAGTGATTGAAAATTCATTATAAAAAAACAACAAAATCAACCTCAATTTGTTTTGGCACTAGTCCCTAGTTTAGTATTGTTTTATAGGAACCGTCGCAAAATGTTTCATAAAAAACATGTATGGTGCCCACCCTCTTAAGAAGAGCCTTTAAAATCTAAAGACACGTGTCCATATCGTGATGTATTTCTGAGTTAATCAGGAGGCTGTCTGGATAAAACTTGGGGAGGAATTTGAATAACAACGTGGGCGGGTCTTAAATATGGATAACAATACAACAGTTAACTGGTGTGCACCAATAGGATAGCAGAATTCCCCATGGACAGGTGAGAGACAAATCTTTATGCTCCAGGCAGATGCATGAGCAGTCTTCTGTAAAGAAGCTGCGTCTTATGACTCCATTTCTTACATCAGTATTTGTAGTGAGAGGGAGTTAACATTACAGAATAAAGCTTTAGAAGCTAACAAGTTACTCCAGGTGAAGCTGAGTTTGGCATGTGGGACTTGGTTCTGGCTGTTTCTCATTGTAAACTTACCGAAAATAGAGCTGTTAGATTTAATGATTTCACTTTTAGGACAGTAACAAGAATTGTCTTGTTGGTCTTTTTTTACTCTGGTACTTGAACAAGAGCTAACAAACTAATCTGAGCTCCGTGCTGCTAGAGATAAAGAAAGAGTGATGTCAGGATGTTCATGTAGTGGATGTTGAAATTAGTTTTTTAATACATTCCTTGTATGTGTAAATGTACTTGGCAATAAACACGATTCTCATTCTGATTCTGATTCTGATTAAAGTACACGCGCACAAAGAAAAAGTTTGCATTTCAACACAAGTCAAATAACAAACATCTGACCTAATGACCGAATATTTACAGATTCAGGTGGATACTCTGAGAACTTCTGTTAGATGACAGTACATTTAGGCATTTGCATTTTCTAAACACAGCCATGATTCTTAAACCAACCTGAGTTTAAATATGTTTGTGTGATTTACTTTGAAATGACTTATGACTTTGAAATATGTCTTTCTCTGAGTAATAGACAAATAATGAACAATCTGAATCTGATCTGATGGTATCACTATATCGTGTAATGAAATACTGATGAATTTACAGAGAATAACATACCTGCTAACTCACAGGATCTTACTGTAATATTGTCTTTGTACTGTAAAACACCTCCATCAATCCAGAGCCAGTTAATGTGAAATAATGCTGTAATGAAGTAATGATTGGGAAACATCGATTCTTAATGTCTTAATCTCTGAACGCTGTGAGTTTCATTTTTCATGCACCCACAGGTTCTGTTTGAAGAGGTGCATTTTGTGTAAAAAACCCTTACTGGTGTTATACCCTTTCAGAACCACCAGAGGGCGATGTTTCAATACAAATCAGCACAGAAACACCACACACGTACAAGTGTGCACACAAGCACTCTCTTCCTGGTTTTGTTTGTGGTCTTTTTGCTCAAAACCCTAAATACTCTTGATCCAAAGTAAATAGAAGCTTGATCCAAAGGCTACTGGAAAGTTGAAGGTCTTGAAGATGTTTCAGTTCTACCAAGTCCAGTTGCCTTTGGATCAAGCTTCCAGAACCTACACAGACATCTAGTTCCAAATGTGTCTTTGATGGGAATATTAAAACAAATCTTTCATCAGTTCATTGGCAGGCTCATGTACGTACCTGGTTGGTCTTTGGTCTGAGTTTCACCTGTTTTTATGTCATTTGAGTCTAAACACAACCGTCCCAATGACCTCTGCACTGTAATTGGACACGTGTCACCGCTGCATCCAGAGTCCATGCAGTGTGCGATCAAATTCATCTCTGCTGTGCAGTATTATAAATAAACTCTCATGCCGCTGAGGAAGAGAATAGCTTCTATTTTTACATTCTCTTCAAACCAGAGCTCACAGCAACGACTTCCTTTACTATTTAAAGAGACTGTAGATTGCTCGCTGTTCATTGCAGCACTCCTAATAACAGGAAGGATCGACTCTCAGCTTAAAATGTTATTCTTCTCTGCATGTATAACGCCAGCGTTTGCAATATTGTACATTTAGAGTACTTGTTAGCCAAACAGGTTACATTTGATTAAAATGTGAGCAAGAGGATGTCAATCTTTAAATCAGAGCCCAACATTGCTCGATGACAGTGCGTGTTTTCACTTTTAAAATAAAGCCTGTGTGTTTAAATATTCAGCTGGAGAGACAGAAGAAGACTGGAAGAGGAACACGTGTAGATCAGGTGGCAGTGTAAGACCTATTAAATATGGTCAAAACACAAGTTGACTATAACAAAGGCAGTTCACAAACCGTTTAAATGTCACACCCTAGGACGCCCATGAGGGGGGATAAAGGGGAAAGCTTTATGGGGCCCAGCTCAAGGGTAGGGCCCGCAGAGGTTAGTAAAAACATGGTCCATCCTTATTTTAAGCAACAATGACCATATTTCATTTTACACCTAAATACTCACCATTACCTCTTAAAGCAACACACAAACACATTTGATTTATTGTTGCTTCAGTTAAATGTAAAAATGTTTAGAAATGTAACCCCCCGCCCCCCCCCCCCCCCCCCCTCCTTAAAATGATATGAATCCTTTTTTTTGGTAGTAATACTACTGACATACAGTAAGCTAGCCCAGTGGGAGCTAATGTTAGCGAGGAGGCTAGCTCTAAAACTACTGATCGAATGTGAATACGTTGATTTAAATCATATCCAGGGAGGATTCACTGGGCCTTTTGGTATTAGGCATTTTGGAGGGTCAATCCAGAATCTGAACCAATAGGATGTCTTCTTTGTGCTTTCATCAATCCCATTCCTCCTGACGAGAGTAACATGTGTCTCTGTTTTTCTAGTCACTTCCTGCAGACTAAAATGTGCTTGTTTTGGTATTTTATATCCTGGACTTGAGCTGCTCTAGTTAACATTGTTAAATAATGGAATTTAGACTAGTGACATTTTGTTCACAAAACGACTCAGCTCTATGGGCTAGCTCTTTAATTGGAACGATGGAAGCCAGCTCCCCTTTAAAAGATGATTTCCTATTTTTACTTAATGCATGACAGAATTAAGCGCTGACCTTTTTCAGACACAGGCACACCATGCACTGACTGAATGCTGTCAATGTGTGTACTGTGCAACCAATCTGATGTGATGACAGAAAATCATCATGGGGAAGGTTGATGACCCTGTTTTGCACCTTTTTTTTCCTCTTTTGTCATGGCTGTGCTCTGATTAATGTGTGATTTATTTGGAACCAGTTGTGTTTTGGGCTGATATTTACTACTATTACTACTACTACTATTACTACTATTAATAATTTTCAGCGTTCAGCATTAAAAACACGTTCAATCCTCATGAGGACTATCAATGTTTCATACCATACATCATGTAATTTGAAGTTATTCAGGGAATTATGAGGTTTATTAGAATTACAATGATTAATTCAAGTATAATAAATTTACACAAATCATTGCCTAATAATGCTGATTTAATAAAAAAAAACAAATGTTACCGAATAAAGAGTAATTTGGGAGCCGAAAGAGCCGACTCTTACTTCTGAGCCAAATGATCAGATCATTAAAAGTAAACAAAATTACCATCACTAATTTAGATAAAGACTTCAACTTAATTGTCCCTGAAGGTGAAGGGACATTTGTTTTGCAGCCAGGTGTAAACAAGAAACATAGAAAACACAAGCACATAGACTGACTTTAGAAACAACATAAAAACATTTAATACATAAATACCAAAGTACATCAAGTGACAAAAAGGAAACAGAGATTGTATAAAGCTGTCCATAAAAGCAAATGAAGACCATCATCAGTCATCAGGGTCGTCATTAGAATCATGTAGTTTGATGGCCTGAGTTATAAAATACTTTTTTACCTGATGGACTTTGCCATTGGTGATCTGTAGGACTATTTCCAGTGCAGAAGGTCAAACTCAGCAAAGAGAGGATGTCGAGGGCCCGAGAGAGGGACCGACTAAAGAGGAACTAGTGAGTGCAACTGTAGCTGAATAAACCATCAAACCACCTTGCATAAATGTAAAGAAGAAGTGGCTCTTTTTGCTGTGAAGCTTAAAACAAACTAACAGTGTGACTGAGATTAGATAGTTGAGCTTGAGCTGGTATCAAACCTGGCAAACCTTAATATTCTGAGGAGATTTCTAATGTCGTCCCTGTAAATAAGGAACATTTAAAACACCTATTGAGAATTTTACACAAGAGAAAGATCCTTTAGGATATAAACAAACAGATTCTCCCAGTCTTGCACATGAGAACAAATCCAGCATTTATGTTGCGCACCTTAAGCAATGTGAGAATTGTTATATATTATAAATGTGAAATTATACACTTGAATCCAACTGTGCATGCCATTCAGAGTAAGGAGATGGGAACAGTGGGTTCATGGGCAGTTTTAGGTGATGTAGCCTGGGCATCTTCTGTGCTCAGTCCTCTCCTCTGTAGTCTGACAAATTAAAATCTCTTCTAACAGGAAATGTTTCTGCATATTTGTGCTGAATTAAGCCAACATTTCCTAAGTCTTTTCATGCATTTTTCTTGACAAAGTATTCCTGCTTAATATATGAACAATTCTACAGCCTACATTGTACTTTAGCATAATCAGAGATGAACAATACTGACTGACTCATGGCTTTACTTATTTTTAAAAGTGTGAACGGCATAACCTGTGCTGAGCTTTCAGTCCTCGGCACAGACTGACCTGATATGTTTTGGCAGCAACTGTTTACTATGATGGTGCTGTACATCATCAGACTGTACAGTCAAATTCTAAAGTGTTCATATTTGCAGCTGAACAAAACATGGAGTGCTGAAATGGTGACAGTGTAAGAGACTGATGGAGCTGGGTAGAAATCTGTGTGTCTGTTCTCTTCACAGACTGTATATCAAGATGGACAGAGCAACAGCCGCTTGGGAGTGAAACCCAAAGATGAAAAGATTGAGAGCTCCCCTTTCTGACTGCCTACAGTATAGGTCATAAACTCGGCCTCCTCTATAGCCCTTTTCAGATCGACATTTCATGCCGTGATATTAACATCCCTTGGTCCTTTTTGGTCCTTTTTGCCTTCAATATGAATGTTGTGGAGAAGTGATCCCCCTCTTTGCCGCCTTTAGAGGTAGTAACAGAGCCATTACAGGTACGAGAAGGGATCTTCAGAGCCAGCGGGGGAAAGCAGCACTGTGTATGTGCATGTCTAACTTTGTGTGTATGTGGAGCTCCCACTGTGATGTGCTCTGTTGTGTTTCTGCAACGCCATAAGGCAAAGTGAATGCATAGACTGGGATACCAGTATTGCGCTGTTGCAAAATAAATAGGAATGTCTTAAGGCGTAATGACAGCAGAATTGCAATATAAAAATGGCTAATATGTTAATAGATAAGGCATGGGTCAAACTATAAAATCAAAATGCATGTCAGATACATTTTTCTTAAGCCTTGTTTTGTCATGATAGTCAACATTCTGTGTTCAAGTCATCGTTTTTCTTAGAGGTTTCTTTTTAATTAGTTATTTCGACTCTGTTACACCAGATTAGAAGAGTATATCAGAAACCGTGAGAGGAACAATAACAAACACCAACACAAGAGAGTGAGTGTCTTCAAAGCAACACAAGAATCTGTTCGGCTGTGGACTGTACCTGAGGACGTTTTATTGGTAAGTCAAATGTGTCTTCGTTAGTTGAAGCAATGTGACGTAAATACAATGACGACTCCCACTGATCACTACTACGCAGACTGTGGTTGCACATCTACAATATGTCAGCCTCCGTCTCTGGAATATTCTGGTTTTATCCTGTTCAACAGGAGGAGGCTGCAGTACACTGTCCATTTGTATATACAGTCTTTGGATTCTCATCCATTCCCCGCCTCTCCTGACACATCAGTGAAATCTGACCTGCGGTTCCTCTCCTCCCCTTCCTTTGTCTCTCCTCTGCAGTGTTTGCATTCTCATGTATACCAAACACACATTTGCTTACACGTGCAAAGACTGCCTCTCCAAACTCCCATGGTTTTCTTCATTTGTATACAGCATATATATACTGACTGTTGCTTCCAGATTCTCTCTATGGAGATTGAAAAGGAAGGTTTCCAAAATGTGCATCAAAGTGTGTGTTTAAGCCCTAAATGTAAGTTTTAAACTGATTAACAACAGGGCACTGAATATGATCTTATTAATTTAATTAAAACAATGATCAGATGACTATGTCAGATTTTTCTTTTTCTTAAAGGGGCTATATGTAACTTTCAAACATACTGTGTTTGTAGCGATACCGCATGGCCGTCAGGCGAACTGCCTAACGGCCTAATGATTTATATATAGCTACAAGTAAAATATATATGTAATTTTTTACATGTATAAATCGTTTTTTATCGCCCACTAATAGGCGAACGTTTAACTGATGTGAAAAAGTAGATGTTCACTGTCTATCTGTGTTGCCTGTATACAACTTGCCCGGGTCCGATTTCTCCACTAAATCTCCAGGCAGTGTCATTTTATTTGCGTTCTCAACGTCCTCCTCACTCCGCCCCACTTACAGAAATCAACTAGTCTTCACCTGCACAGCCAGAGGCCGCCTTCCACACACTTATATCCGTCCTAGGAGCTCTCACAGGTGGACAAACTCATCACACACTGCTGCTCTCAGGCAGTGCCTGCCGAGACTGTTGTTTGTAGGATGGAGAATGAGACACACAGACTCCTTCACAGACTCTCACATGTGTATGACCACTTACCTCCTCTGTAAACATTATGCCGGTAAATATCCAGTGTTTCAGGGGCAATATTGATGCTCGTTTGTGTACGTACGAGCAACAGGTTACTGGTGCAGTTCGCCTGACGGCCATGCGGTATCGCTGCAAACGCAGTATTTTTGAAAGTTACATATAGCCCCTTTAAACTGGTGGTTATTTTGTTTGTTTTAAAGAATATTAAAGTTTGTGGAATACATTTTTGATCAATTTTGAATAAAACTTTCTAACTGTTTATAAATTGAGTAGTAAGTAATCTCCTGTGCTAGTTTGAGGTGTAACACATACACCCCTGGTCCAAACAGACAGTCAACTGTTGGTAAAGGTAGCTGTGCTGCTAACAGAGATAAGGTAGCTCATGGTAACTACACTGTGTAGCAGTAGTTACTGAAGCAACCTTTCAGTGCACCAGAAACCATTTTAATTCTTAAAGCCATTGGGTCCTACAAAGCCTAAAACACGGACGTAGGCTCAGTGAGGTCACCCACTGATTTCTGAAGAAGTGTTACTCTGAGTCATGACTGTCTATAATGAGTGAGAAGCATGAGTCCCGCCAGTTGTATTGTAGTCGGGCCGTGTTTAAATCATGTTTACATGGACGGGACGGCTTTGTGTATAAAGCTGTTTTAGTCAAGGACTAGAGAAAAGAAGAATAACATAGCCTACTCACTGCTTATTTGAAGGTTACGTACTGTAAGTGTCTTTAGATCGCGGTCATTCAGTGTCAATTTACATGCAATATGAAGCTACAAGCTAACCAAAGTGTGTTAACATTAGCCTGCTAACAACAATGAAGGACAGCAAAGGACAATTTTTTGTCCGCTGCTTAACACTGCTTAATTATGGTGCGTTCTAATTGTTATCTCTTTCGTGCCAACGTGAGTAGAGAGGAGGAACACGGAGGCTTCAGAAAAGCGGAGGTGTCGCCAAAACGCAGTTTGTTTAGGTTTAATGCTGGTGCTCAAGGGCGACATCTACTGGATCAAAAAGTCGCACATTCTTCCTTTAAGAAGCCCAATTATGCATTGACCGTACGGGAAATGTTGCACCTAACTTTAGATCATCCTGAAACACGCAAAGAGATAGAGCTAAGTTGGGCGCCTGTCTGTTAGCCATGCCACTAATTATTCACATGCATGATTAGCTCTTAGGCTTAAAATAAAATCAGACGAGTTATAAAAAATTAACCCCAACATCACGTGGACAAAGACGTGAGCTATTAATACCAACTTCTTATTTTGAACAAGCCTGAAATCATGTTAGTTTTTGCTTTTCTCATGGGGCCTAAATGGGATTCTGGTTCTTCTGCAGCAAGCCTCAACTGGACACTCAAGGAACTGCAGTATTTTGCACTTCCACATTGACTATATTTTTCAACACGGAAAGTTGCTGCTTGATGATAATCAATAAATTCAGCGCCTGATATGTCAATTTCCCATCAAAAATAAAGCTATTTCTATAATAGCCCCCTACATGCTTGGTGCACTACTGTTGGGATCGGTGAATAAGATGCATTTTTCTGTTATATCTATTTTCTGGGTGTGTGTTTTGATTTTGCATCTTATTTACTCTTTAAAGCATGTTTCTGTTGTATGAATTTTTGATTATTGTACTTCTGAATGTGCATCTTTCTGAATCTGCTGCCCTTTTCACTGAATTGTAATCTTGTTTGCCTGTGCAGCATGTTTGCCCTTGTTGGCCACCATACCCAAAACACAAACAAATGCCAAACCCTCATTAGTATAAGTTTGTAACCCAGGTACAAACTTAAAAATCTGTAGACTTAATTTGTTTATGAGAAAAAAAATCTCCCACTCGACTGCTTCAAAAATTCTACCTGTTGTGTTACCTTGATTACTTGTTAAAAAATCTGTTAAACTGTGAACAGGACTTTAACGACATGTTTTTGTGTACATCACCCGGTTGTGAGCTCTCTATAGTTGTTGCTTGTGATATGACGTGTGGTTATGATTTCTTAAACTGTTTTGATCTTCTAGTTGACTGTAAGTGGGATATCCTCCGTAGGTCACATCCTCCTCTGCTTTGAGTGTCAACTCTCTCCCCATGATCCCCACATCCTCAACGTGCTTTGAGTATAAACACTCATTCTCCAAACTTGAGGTATTTTATCTGCACTTAGATCCTGATGCCAGTAAGCTTCTCCTCCAGTTTGTACCCTAAACAAAGGCATAATGAGGGTAGTGGAAAAAGCAAACAGAAGAAATGTTTACTGCCATTTTCAGACTGATGATTTACAGTATATCTGTGAGGGAAACAGTTTGACTTTCATCATTCAGCGTGAGGAGATGTTTGGGAAGTGAGGACATTCGGGTCAGCACTCATTTCTACTACTTCTTCTTCTTGGGGCCGGTTCAGGGTTAGTTTTGGGCTCGCCCTGGGTTACCCAGACAGCACACAGAGCTCGCACAAAGGCATCCCTGAAGTGGGACATGACGGGTGTCACGTGGGCGTACTTGTTCTTTGTTTACATTAGATGCAACACTTTATAATCCACGTCTTCATGAGGTAAAACATCAGGCCTTGGTTGTTACGGTGATTTGTGCTGCTATGTTTCGTCATTATATCATCTCTCCACTAAGCTTTAGTTTTATGTAACTAATGTATTATTACACAACTTATGACTACCCTGACTAGTTGGTATGGTGTAGTACTAAACTATACTGAAGTAAAAATAAATAAATAAATAAATCGGTCAAGATGTCAAAATCATCAACTGTGTAGCCAGCCTTGGTGGAATGACACTGTTGAGCCCTACCTCAGGATAAAATATCAGGTTTATGGTTTGATATTTGACATAACATCAAACTTTAGGTTATAGTTCATTTTAGGGGTTAAATGCGGTCAAATGAGGATTTATGGGAAAATGTGTGCCCCTTTACATAACCAAACCCTGCAAGCCGGAGAATGTGTGCACATAAAAGGAGACGTGCTATTGAAACGTTCTCAGCTGATCCGTGCGGAATGAAAAGGACATCAGCATACAGTTGACCTCCCAACAGTCAGCAGTGTGTAGGTTGATGCAGCCTCTGCAAGGTGAGACGAGGCCTCTGCTGAGTTTCCTCACTGTTGGGCATGGATGTGTTCAGGTCCAGTGGGATACACCAGTGGGTTTCTGTTGTACTAGTTTATGTCTAAACAAAGCATTAATGTGGGCTGGCACATGCTCAGATATCTGTGTGGGGCTATACTGCAGATTGAATGTCCTCCCATGTGGGGGAAAGAGAAAACAGACATCATAAAGCTTCCGTTTAGGTTAATGCAGTAGGCTACAGTGCGCAAGAGCTTTAAATGAGTATTTAATTAAGGAACAAAATGTTATGGAAAGGTCTTGTTAACATATTGTCTGAGCGTGTGTGTGTGTGTGTGTGTGTGTGTGTGTGTGTGTGTGTGTGCTAGCATCTGAGTCTGCAAGGTGAGATTTGGCCTCTGTGTCCTACAGCTTGCTGGCACTTGGCCAATCTGAAAACTGCGTCAAGTTACACAGCATTACAAAAGACAACACCGAAAATGATGCCATTACTAAAGTGGAAACAGCAGTAATTTCACCGTGAATAATGCGTCAGGCTATATTTATCTAATTGTAGCAAAATGTTGGAGTTTTAGAGACCATTTTTAAAATTAAAAAAAAAATGTATGGTGCTTATTTTATCAATGCAGACGTTTATTTTGAAAAAATGACCGGAAGCAGATTACTGTTGTAGCTAGGTAACCATTCGTTGCTAGCTTTACAGCGGTCATTGAAAAAGGGGGCCGGACCGCGTCCAGTTTTCTTCCTACAAAAACCGGCAGACTTTACAGTGGACAGTCTAGACCGAGGCATCGGGATATTGACTTTAGAGACCACAAGGACAAATGTAAGGAATGAAATCGTCCTACTTCCTGAACTTTAAAAAGTGTTTGTCATCACCAAGTTCTTCCCCGCTTCGCTGGAGACGCTGCGGGCAAGAAGACCGGCAGAAGACCGGCAGAAGACCGGTCGGGGGTTTTCTCCGGAGCACTCAACATTAATGAGAACAATATTCGTGAAAAAAAATTACAAGTAAAGGTCTCTACTGTTCAAAATCTTCCTGAAATAAAGAAAGCAGAAGAATGTGTCTGCTGTTCGCAGGAAAGTGGTGAGTTTACTTACATCCGGACTTTTTCAATTGTCTCTTGCATGGGCTCACCGAAGCCAACCCCCCCCCCCCCCCCCCAGAAAAATGTATGAATTGTATTTTATCGTCACATTCAACGAATTTGTTTGTTAACAGTTGTCGATGCCTCACTCATAATAGCCTGCATCAATCATTAATACAGTATATTACATTTAAAAAAAAGAACCTGCGTAAAAACAGAAATAACTTAGGCCTATAGTAATGTATTTGTCTGTTTGCATGATAATTTAGAACCAGCAATGAGGGTGGTCAAGCTACGTGACAACAAGGGAAATACTTTAATAGATTATAAGAATAAAGTTATAGATAGCCTAATGGTTTCAATATCAATATTTGCTGAATTTATATTCTGCACTCAAGCTCCAAATGTCCTTCTCATAGGGCTGGACGATATGACCTCAAATCAACATCAAGATGAATTGAACATTTGACCTCCATTACGATTAATGAACCATTATTTCGTTTTAGTTCTTTGTCCTCATAGTTCACTGACATGGTCTCTACTGTAAATATGCTCAACTATTAAAGCTGGGATATTGTTTCTAATGAAAGAGTGCATATCTGATGAACTATTTTGTGGTTATTTATTGAATATTTTGAACTGAAATCAAAGCATTGATTGAAATGAAAACGACACATCTTAGTTTAAAAGTAAAAATTAAACAACTTGTATTTCTTGCAAACAGTTTTTCCGCAGTGTTTACATTTGACTCCTTTTTCGTTCGGTGTCGTCTTTCCTAAAAACTAAATGTGTCCAAACGACGGACATTGCTTTGGACGTGTCGTCACGTGACTCTGCCCTGAAAATACTCGAAATAATTGACATGGGCAAGATTACGTCGGTTAGAGGTCGGTTTTGATGAATTTTCGATTAATTGCTCAGCCCTACCTTCTCACCTTGAATCTGCCTGGTATATGATAGGCTACAGAAGATTTAAAGAGTTCATAATTGATATTTACTTATTGAGTTTGGCTGAGGCTTTTCAAAGTAAGACGTGAACGTGTGAGCGGCAATCACTTGACTTCACACAGTGCTAGAGCCTGCTATAGATCCTTTAGTTAAGTGTAATGATTGTCAGATGCGTTGCAGGGCCTACTAAAGAGAGTAGCCGTCAATGGCTTCAGTGGGGAAGAAAATAATGCTGAATATATTGGGGAGAAAAAAAGCATTTTTAAGGAATATATAGACACACCTTAACTTGGTGCATACAGAGGCTATGTCCCCTATAGGATAAGTTGTGTGCTTTAAAGTCTCAAGACATAGGATTTTTTTTAAAATTATAATTGTGGTCGTTTGCAAGCACCAACTGGAGGTCATAGTTGAACCTTGTCGCCATTTAACACAAAATCACTGAACAGTCAGTTCACAAAAGTACGTTTTAGTAAGGTAATGAGTAATCTGTAATGGGCTGCTCATGAATGTGACTCTCTCTTTCTCTCTCTCTCTTTCTCTCTCTCCTGCCTATTCATCCGTCTCTTTCCTCCCTCGGGATGATGGTCTGTTTGTTTCCCAGGCGGAAAGGCCTTGTGGAAGTGGAAGACTAAGTAAAAGTTCAGAGAAAAGTGTTAGTTTTTATTTCATTGTAGGCAAATAAAAACACATCTCAAAAGAACAAAATCACAATAAAGACCTTTTAGATTCTAGGACGTCAGTTTGCTGGTCAACACGATTCAAAGTGGGGTGAACATGGACACTCTTAAAGGTGTATCTGGTTGGCCCTTGTCTCTGTTGTTGTGCCAAAGCAGGAAATTACTAACATTCTTGACATGTTCAGGTGATGTACACAGGTCCAAATGTGGATATAGAGCAAGTATTCACTCAAAAGGCTGGGATTTCTTAAAGCTGTAATATTTTCTTGTTGGCCACTACTTATGTGTCTTGTAAAAATGATTAAACCCAGGATTCATCCATGATGTCTTAGAACGGCTGCTGTAAAACCAAAAAAGTTTCTGTTTCAAAGTCCCGGAAAAAAAATGTTTGAATTTAAGAGCAAACTGGAGAGTTTGGTTGAAGTTTGAACTCACTCCTGTCACATTGATTGTTTGTCATAAAACTCGATCTACCCTGTTGCACTACTGCCTTCTCGACTTGACTCTTCAATTAAATCAAACATGTTTCATATTATCTGGAGTTTAAAGTCTCCACTTATACAGTTAAGTTCAATGACATGGGGGTGCCTGTAGCGTAGTGGTTAGTGCGCGCCCCATGTACAGAGGCTGTAGTCTTCCAAGCGGGCGGCCTGGGTCCTAATCCGACCTGTGGCTCCTTTCCCGCATGTCATTCCCCTCTCTCTCTCACCCCGATTTCTGACTCTTTCGACTGTTCTATCTCTAAAGTAAAGGAATAAAAGCCCAAAAATAAACCTTGAAAAAAAAAGAAGTTAAATGGAATGGAAACTTTGATCCAGCTGCTGCAACGTCACAGCCATCGACCGCGAACGCAAAAGCACTGTGACCCAAAGCTGCTTCTAATTGTTCTACTTTTATATGTCCACCAGGAGCATGATGGGAAATGTAGTTCTAGGTTTGTTGTAGCAACCCTAACCAGTTTAGTAGTATCTTATAATCTGTGACTAAAACGTCTTTAGATCTTGGAGGCTAAGCTTTTTAAACTCCTTTAAAACTCTTTCATTGTATAGAACTAGCATGTTTTCTAATTTGAAATGTAAAACATGTTATAAAGTTTTGTTCCTTGCAAAAAGGATAACTATCTTATACAAGGCTAGCAACTTAAAGTTTAGCATGTAGCCCAGTGCCAATAATTGACTGTAGGGGCATTTTGGAACATTTTGTTAATCAGTTCATGAAGAACAGTCTTTAAAAACATGAAGTACTCCTTTAACTTAAGTGTGCAGACATCACTGCAGTCCAGTGCTCGAGCTTCACCACTAATTTACACTAGATTATAAATTGTAAACTAAAATGTGTTGCTGCTACACAGAAAGTTTTTAACTAGTTGAATACAATTTATGTCCTTGTGTTCTTGGCTGTGATTGTGTGTAAGTGTGTGTTTGAAACTGTGTCCGTGTGTGTAAGCTGGGTTGTTTGTGTTGATCCAGCCCTCTGGGTTCTTTGTGTTTGAGGAGGGGTCTCCGGCCTCGCAGGGTTGACCTCAGGGTTGCCATGGAGACAGCAGGAGCGACTTCCTGAATGCTCGGCCCATCCCGCAATACATTACAGGGCAGGCATCTGCAGTCCGGCTCTAAACAGGAGTGGAAAAATCTGGAGGAAGGCAAAGACAATTCTGTTTTTCTCTAAACTTTGCTTTCACCACGACGTGTAGTTACATTAATGAGCCGTAAATTAACAGGATGTAGATGAGCTAATGTGGAGCAAGTTTGATAAAATAACGAATTCAGACTAAAGATCAAGACACCAACATATTGCATCCAAAAAGACCTTTATACACAGCCTCTGACAGAAATGTGTCCACTTTACTTTAATAGTGTGACTTATATTATTAATTATTATCCTTTTTAAGCAACATTAAAAAGATGAATACGCTTTTAAAATAAGTAACAATCCTTATAAAATGTAACTTGAGAAAGAGATGCTGTGTTGTTAATAATCTTCTGACTTCACTTCCTGGTCACAAATGTCGTGATTCCTCAGTCAAGTCTCTAGAAATCAGCTTTAAAGCTGGCTCATTGTACTCAGAGAGACGACAGACTGTTCTTTACAGAATGAGTCTCAAAGTGACCCTTCAATGCTCATCATTCACATGGATTTATTCTTGAGCAGAATTATTCAGAGGCCTTTCTCAAACCAATTGAGCACGTCATAAAAACAAACAAGCAGAAAAAAATCCTGAATAAAGCAGCTGAATGTTTAAAATCAGTGTTTCTCAGATGCTGTCCTGCTGACATGGCTTAAGGAGGGGCTGCTAGCTGAGCTGCTGCTAGCTTGTTTTTAGTTCAGGAAATCACATGCTTAAGGCTTTGACTGAAAAGCCACACAGATGTTTTATAACCTTGAAAACACATAGTCGACCGGCAACTAACACAGTAAAACTCAGTATGTTTTTACATGCAGTTAGAAGAAATCTATTTATTGTGTTAGTCTAACTAAAACTGGACTTTTAAAATGCGTGTTAGTCTGACTGAAATGGTACTAAATTGAATTTCACAAATTTCTCAAAGTTAGACTAACACACAAAGATAAAGCGGTTGGAGATCGATTTACTCTTGCATGGAGACGCTTCAATTGGACCCAAACTGGACTAGGCTCCACAGTCCCGGTGCCGGGCTTTAACCAGGAAGTCAAACTGCATAAGTGCATAGCATAGCAGAAGACACATTGTTGTTTGCCTTTAGAAATTACCATATACGCTAGAGGGATAACGCTCATTGCATGCGTACCAGAAGTAAAGCATAGTTGTCCATTTTTTCAAAACGTGAAAAACATTTAGACATACAACCACCACTTTGCTGTTTGCTAACTTGCTAACTTGTACACAAGGTCAACCAGAAGTAGGTCCAATAGTAACTTAAGAAAAGGGGGGATTCACCACTTACAGTAGCAGAGTCAGACATTTTCAGTCAATAAATCGATTCTCCCTCTGTGTATGTACACTGGGACATGTACTGACTGGACAAAGCATTTCCATGTTAAAATTTAGTGTCTCTGATGGTGGGGGCTTCAGTAGCTGAGCTTTCTTTGGCGAACTAACTGAACAATATCCTTCAGGTTAAATGAAAAATGTCTTGTAACCTAAAACATTACAAAATAGTCCTTTAACAATGTTTTACAATCCAATCGTGTCGGTCATTGTTATGGAAAACTTAGATAAATGTCTTAAAGGTAAAACATGAAAATAATAAAGGCTGATATTAAAGTTTGATGTGGAACTAGGCAGAAGAAGAAGTCAAAAATAGTCTAAGCTGGATATAACTTCTGTTTCTACCCATTGGTACAGGTTAAAGCTAATCATGTGTGAGTGCCATATCAATCCCAATTACCGTCCATTGTTAACCCAGGGATTTGAGTGTGTGAGATGACAGAGGATTTAAATAAGTAGTTGAACTATTTGAGCTCGACAAGAGTTAAAAAGAACATTTATTTAACTGGTGTCTGCAGGTCAGAGTACAAAGTCAAGCTGGAGGAAAGAGCTAACGTGGCGGCATCCAAAGTTTAAATCTCCTGCGCCTTTAAAGCTAACTCATTAAAACCTAGTACACACTGTTTAACTCTTACACAAACAAAAATGTAAGAGCTGTTCACTGCTACATGTAGCTTGTTAAGTTAGCAAGGCTAATTTCCTTTTGGCTCCAGGTCTGTACTTCACATGAACCTCAAACATTTGACAGTTATCACAGTGTTGTGATCAAATTACACCATGTGCTTGGCAGGTGTGTGTCGTTTTACTTTTCACACAAAAACGAACGTGTCTTGCACCCATTGAGAAACAACAGGGGTTTATTATCAACTCTTCCAACAACATTGCTAAACATAGTTTCCTCAGAGCCCCTTGTACTCTGCACCCGAGGGTGTCGAGGAACATTAACCCGCAGTTTGTGTCCTTTAGGAGTCAGCGGTGTTAATAATCACAGTTCTGGTTTCACAGACCAGCAGCTCAGTTAGTATTCAGGACCGTGATCGGAATATCTGCTGGTGCGTTAAACTGCTGACAGAGAGACTGATGTACAAGGTGAACAAAGGAGGGCGTTCAAAGAAAGGGCTGGATTATCACATAGAGAACGGAGATTTGACACACTTATACATTGATCATAACCCCTGGCAAGTGTTGCTCAGATTAAAAACTACATTGTTAACTAATTATTATGTAAAAACTTTTCATCTTAGAGCAGCAGCAGAAATCATGGAACCTCTAAGCTGAGCAGTAATTGTTTGAGTAAACGTTCAACGTGTTCAAATACTGAGTCACCGATTACACTGAGGAGTCAGGAGTGTTAATAGGAGTGTTGATATGTAGCCTTGATGTTATGTGCTGTAGTCAGTGTGTTTTTATAAAAGAGTTTATGCAGACAGGAGACAAATCAAAGGCTATTTTTTTAACCTTATGTTCAGCATATTCTAGGGCAGTGATTCTCAACCGGTCTATCCTCAGGCCCCACCACCAACTCCTTCATGAAAAATCACGACCCAAATTTCTAATATTTTTCAACCAATCAGATATATTCAATACAAAATTGTGCAGTTTGGACCTCAAATGGTGCAAAACATGTGACGGAACAAAGAAACGAAAAAAAACATAGAAGCACGTTCATGGAAAAGAGCTTCATGGAAAAACACGTTTTCAATGAAGTACTTTGGGGTCCCGATCCACCAGTTGAGAACCACAGTTCTAGGGCATTGGTTCCCAACCTGGGGTCAAACATCTCAGGGGGGCGCGACACTCTGTCTGCTCTGATGTTGTCAAAATTAGATTTGCACATATGAACAAAAATCAGGAGGCAAAAGTTACCGGATGGTTTGGTCTTTGGGTTAGAATAAGTGTGTGTAGTCCTGTTCAGTTTGGATTCTATCAATAAAAACAAATTTGACGGCAATGTGTCACTTTTTTTTGTTGTATGGGTCTTGGTGAGGGGCCTCAAGCTTTCTCAGATACAAGTAGGGGGGGCTCCAAGGAAAAAAAGGTTAGAAACCGCTGTTTTCGGGTGTTAATTGATAGCAAGTTTTTACCATTTTGGAATCGCTTCAGTAGATTGCAGGAGATGGGCTGAAATTCCTGCAGCGCAAGTCCTGTAGGCAAATAAGACCCATGAAAGTATGTCCACCAAAATTGCTTGTTTCTGCCACTGACATGCTCGGATTGTTTTCCCAAGTGTTTGACAATGTTAGAAAAACGGACTTGTTTCCTGAAATCATGGCAGATAAAGTGACTGCAGGAAAAAGCTGAATCTTCCTTTAATATGTAACCACTCTGTACATATCTGTAACCTGATGTAGTTTACAGAGGGCCATTTGGGCTCTGAATAAAATTAATTAATATGACTGGCATTACATTACAGGGACACATGATGTGTTTCCCTTTCTCCCACTTAAACTTCTCCAAAAAACAAGAAAGAACACGTTATTTATTTTTTCCAACTCAAGGAGAATCTGGCTGCAGTTTCTGCCTCCTCGGTAGGTTTTCTTTGACAGTTTCTGCTCCTTGATTCTTCCTGAGATTAGACCTGGAATTGTTGGAATGATGTTTGAAAAAACAGAACTATTCTCAAAAGTGCTAAGACGTGGTTACAGTATTCATACATATAACTGTGTTTAAAAACACCAGTTTGTGGCCAAATGAAAACATTATTCTTCAAACTCACAAGTGATGAGAAAAAAGCTGCAGACTTCAAAGGTTCACTTTGGCTCTGAACACAGCTACATGAAGTGTCATGGTCGTTTACATACTGTCCCTTTCTAATGCTGTTTAATCTGGCACACTGTGGCTTTCATTGTGTTAGTGTATGTGTGATGTAAGAGAAGTGACTCTTGAGTGGATAAAGGAACACAGACATGGTGTTTGCCAGGCTAACATTTCTTTTCCTCTGTAGCAGTTTGAACATAAAAATATCATGACAGTATTCTCTCTTTAATTGACATATTTACATATTAAAACATGATGGATTCTAACTGGAACCAATGACACTTTTTTTTTTTCTTCCAAAATCTAAGATACATTATGGGTGCACGGTGGTGCAGTGGTTAGCGCTGTTGCCTTACAGTTTGGAGGTTCCTAGTTCGAATCTAAATATGGCTCTTGTGTATTCCTCTGGACACACAAAACATGTGCAACAGGAGGCCTAAATGACACCAAATTGGTGTTTTTGATCTTAGATTCCCAGGAAAGTAAGACTCCAAGACTCACAAGAATCTGACTTTGGTTATCATTTATGTTCCTGTTATTCAAACCGTTTTGTCCAAAGGAAATTGCCACCTTCATTTGGTCAGCAGGGTGTCAAGAGTTGAGATTTTATCAGAACAGGAGCTGTTGGCAGGATTGCATGAAAGCCAAACTGAAAAAAGTTCCCCTTAGTCATGCACTACTGTGCATGTACTTTTGATAAGACAGGCCCAGTTTTCTGAATGGCATTCAGTGTACACTACACAACTGCACAAAAGCATCCTGTTAACAATTCAAACCACAAAAATGCAGCCATGTTGCTTAATCAGAAAAATAATCAAAGACCGAATCATGATTTTTAAAATTAAAAGGCACATACATATTCTCTTAGAGACAGTTTAACATCCTGTGACTGTTTATCATGGGAGAACAAATAATGGCTGAGTGTTAGTGTGCTGCGTTTAGAGCGATTGGCTATAAATAAAATGTTATGAGAGTATTTTTTGTAATAAAGTTTAACGGTCAATTTGAATGCCAAGGGAAGAAGCAAATAAATAAACAAGTAGAGGATATTTTATTTACTTATTTATTTCAGCTTTACTTTCAGCTCCTTTACTTTATTCCCTATAGTGGCAACAAATCTTTAAAGGAAAAATCTATACTAAAAACTGTCCCTCCCATGTTATTGTACACTACTTGTCTTGAGAGACTTTTGAAATGTACCTCCACATTTTGACTGCACCGTATTTCATTTATCGTTCATTTTTCAAATTTAGTCTCACAATTTTTACATTTACACTTTGTTCTCATCACTTTCACTTTTTCTGGGAAATTTACGGTTTGTTCACAACATTTCCACTTTTAGCGTCAACATCTCAACTTTATTCTAAATGTTTTATCATCCTTAAAATGCAAAAAGAAGTTCTCTTCCTCTGATATTTATGCTCTTTATGTCTGGCTCTTAAACTATTCCATAAATTCAACAATAATAATTACAACTTTTTCTGTCTCATGTTCTTTTCTGCTGGTTTCCTCTTCCGTCTTCTGTCTTCCTCTTGCCTTCCTCCTCCTCTCTTTCTCCTCCTCTCCTCCCTCTGTGTGTTACTCGGTTGCCAAGTGCTAAGAATCTTGGGAATGCAGGATTGCAATGTTCTGATAAAGTTTGCTTTGTTCCCCAAGTGACCTGAGAGAGAGAGAGAGAGAGAGGGAGAATAGTACCCATATGTCCACACACACACACACACACACACACACACACACACACACGCACACACACGCACACAGAGGCATATCTGCACATGAGCATCTTGTTATTCTCCATAAAGACACTGGAGCGTGGAGACATGCATGGGCAGAGATTGAGACGTACTGTAAAGCAGACATGACTGTGAATACAGTAACACACAGTCGGGTTCTTGGTGCTAAATAACATATACTGTAGGAGAAGTAGCATTCCTGGAGCATTGTCCAACCATCCATTAAGCTTATTTACAATAGACTGCCTGGAGTTAAGAGCATTCAGGCAATACAAGACCAAGAGTCAAGAGCTCTCAAAGCCTCCAGGGATTACTTAAAGAGCAGAGCAGAGATTTACTATTTCATTAGTGTCTCTAAACTCTGATTTTCTTGCACTTTGTACTGAAGTGGAAGACGATTCATCTTTTGATTGTGAGAGCTGTAGAGAATGATAAAATATGCAACATTTAGATCAAAAAACAAACACGAGAAGATGTTTAGGATACATTTAAAAAGAGCTATTTATGACTAGACATGGTTTGTGGGAACAGTATCGTGTTCCAGTTGTTTTCGTACGGATTTTCTGAAGGAATAGAGGATCAACTTGCTCTATGGTTCATCGAGAGCTCGTTTTTCTTTGGTAACACTTAAAAGAGAGAACTAGATTTTCAGATTTTTCCTCCTCTGTGTGGAGTGTTTTTCCTTTTTCTTGGTTGAAGAACTTTTAATAAAGATGTTAGAGCAAAATGCAAAAATAAAAGCAACAGTTAGTTAGATGTGAGATGCTAATCAGCTAATAGGTGAGAGCAAGAAGTTAGCTTAGCTTAGCACAAAGGCTTTAAAAGGGGAAGCGGTTAGCTTGACTCTGCTCAAAGATGGCATGATCTGCTTTCAGTAAGCAAACTAATTCACCATAAAACACTACAATGCAAAACTACAGTACAGTCTCACAGAGCTAAGGCAAAAGACTTTAATATTTTGTTCAGGTTAAGGACTGATAATATTTAAATAAGTTCAATTAGAATAGGACACATTAAAGTAACCGCTCAGGAATACCAAATTTAGCCTTTCACAAGTCACACAATCAGAGGGGTCCTGAAAGCGACGGGTCATCCAGACGTCTCACTCCATTTGAAGTTTATGAGAACTCTACTTTCACTCAAAGTTTTTGTATCAAAGCTGACAAACTGTTCTTTTTATTTTGTGGTTTTGGAATAATAATTCTTTGTTTGAGGGTTCGTAAATAGGAGTTGCTGTGGAAAAAAGATGGGGGCTTGCAACAGCTGAAATACAACGTACAGTAACACTGTAACAATTTTTTAACTCCTTTTTTGTCACCTGAGAAACTGCATTTGCATGTGACAATGCCAAATATGAGTCAGTCAATGGAGAGATTCATATTCAAACGTCTGGGGTCTGGATACTAGGCTGCAAAAAAGACATGGACAAAGTCACTCTGATGTCCACCATGCAAGAGGACTAGAGAGTCCCCCTGGTGGTGACTTCAAAGCATACCCTGTCTTATGTTTATTTTACTTTAAATTTGACCATAATAAAAAAAAAGAACATGCTGTATGAAGAAGACTCAAGACTACTGACTGAGACTATAATCACATGAGTATAATGTTTGCTTTGGTAATAATAAACAGAGAGAAGTAGTCATTGTTGTACCTACCTTCATGCACCTTTTTGCAACCAGTGGAGTCGCCCCCTGCTGGCCGTTAGAAAGAATGCAGTTTTAAGGTACTTTTGTGAGATAGGCTACGCTACAGTCTTTGTCCTGCACCCAGGCAAATTATTTCGCTAACAGGTTGTCAAAACAGGATCAGTGTCACGTGTGAGATATAAAATGCTGACCAAACACATCAAATACATTTTTTTAAATGGAATTACTTTAGTCAGTACTGATCTTTTAAAATTTGACCTGATCAGAGCATCTCTCCCGAGCTGTCTGTTTAATGAACCTGCTCACACATTAAATGACTTCTCCAGTTTGAATAGCTCCGTTACATCCGATCCTGTGTGGCAGATCACGCCAGGGACTCCAAGCTTTGCAGTTCACATTTTATACGGTTGTAACACACATTGGGTAAAACGCACACTTGTATTACAGTAGTTTGACACTTTCGTTCTTTGTTAGTGACAAAGCGAGGGAGGCAGCGGGGGGGGAAAAGGCATTCCTGTCTTTATCTCAGCACAGGACACACATGTGATTACATGCTCTCCTGCTCTTTCACTTACAACTCTATCACACACACACTCTCTCTTTGTCACACACACACAGACTTATACAAACACACACACAAAGGCACATTCACGCTCACAAAGACATGCAAAGTCTTACACACACTAGGCTGTCTTTCTCAGTATTCTCGTTCTTTCTGTCTGTCCCTCTCTCTCTCTCTCTGTCACACACACATGCACACACACACAGGCAAAAAGGCTCACTTCAGGTGCCTTTCCGTCATTCAAACTTCAAAATGTAGTTCTGCTTCATGCCAGGTAGAGGTGTTCAATGAGGAGTTTGTATTATAATCTCGTGTGTGTGTGTGTGTGTGTGAGTTGTGTTACTTTAAGGAAAAAGGCGATGGGAAATGCAACGAGAGAAACAGGAAGTGAGCGTTTGGGTTGGGGGAGCAGGGTCACAAAGGGCATGATGGGAGTCCTCCACACTCATTTGCGTGTGAACAAGTAATTAGATGTGTGTGTGTGTGTCTGTGTGTCTGTCTGTGTGTGTGTGTGTGTGTGTGTGTGTGTGTGTGTGTGTGTGTGTGTGTGTCTGTCTGTGTGTGTGTGTGTGTGTGTGTGTGTGTGTGTGTGTGTGTGTGTGTGTGTGTGTATGCTGAGCTGTGGGAGTGTGTATGAAGGCTAAACAGAAAGGCTGAGTTGTGTTTACATGGTAAATATGTGTGTGCGTGTGTGTATGTGTGTGTGGGTAGGGAGTTAAGGTTGAGGAATGTCACATGCTGATAAAATGCTTACTGGACAACAAAGCCAGAGAAAGAAAACATGGTGGAAACCATTAACGACACTGGGAACTGTTCAGCACTGAGTCTTTACTGTTACAACGGGAGAATGAAGGCTGCTTACAAACATTAGGGTTTAAATATGAACAGTTTTATAAACCTAACTTTTGTACTTTCGTCTGCCGTATGTGTCTGCAGAAGGTTAGTAACATCACTGCACAGTTTGCTTGCTTGTTTCTTTTGATAAGTTGCTTAAAATCCATAACAAAGAAATATGAGACAACTGTTGATTCTCCTGGGCCTCCAGAGATTTATGAAAAATGCTTTAGGAAGCTACAGTCAATTTGTCGAGACGATGTGAGTGAGTTTGTTTCCATAAACTACCCTAATGTAAACATTTGGCTCAAGGCAAACTGTTAGCATTGGTGGTAAAAGCTTCAGTGGTTGCTTTATGTAAAACAAGTTTCTTCTGCATTTTTGATCCAAATGTGTTTTATTCTGCGTCTTTAAGAACACCAACAAGTGAAGTTTGTAATTTTTTCCCCACATTTTCATCATTTATATTGTTTTTAAGCACACGTTGACAATGCATTACAAGAAAAATAGTTCTCATTTGATTATAGATCCAAGATGGCGCAGTCATTACTGAATGCCGTCTGTAAAGTTCCCTACAGCGCTGGTTTTCTCTTCTTATTTCTTTTGGTCTAAGCGTTGCTAGAGGACGAGGGCAAATTAATTCCACTGTGCTCGCACTTAATGCAAATACATGTATTAGAATTAAGGCCCCGTGTCCACCAAGCGGTTTTTCCTTTTTTCAATTGTTTTCAGTGAGGAGAAAGCGTTTGCAGCAGAAAGCGCCCTTTCGTGTGGCTGCTCTGAGCGTTTCTCAAGTTGAAAATCTTTCAACTTTCCAGACGGGCTTTGGACGTCACCAGGGCTCTTTTCCAAATGTATGATATTCCCTGTAGTTCTGCTGCCTTGGGTTCGTGTCTTGTACCGGCATCCTCTTAGCTCCGTGTCTAAACAATCTCAAATAAAAAACATGCAGTAAAAAGTAACAGAGCAGTGTCGGTCATACAGCCCCCGTTGTCAACAGACTGTTGTCATAGAGACAGGACGGACGTGTAGTGCTTTTCTTCTCAGCGCACAAACGCTTCATACAAGCGCCCCCGAGCGCACAGCCAGCGCTTTTCTGCCCGGCAAAAAAACACTAGGTGGATACGGGGCCAATGAAAATCACTTCTTTAATCAGTTTATTTATACTATTGAGAGTGTTGTTTTTATTTCAGCTGGTTAAATGATCTCATATTGATAGTAATTATATTCTCTTTGTCCACAGGTGCTGCATCGTCCAATGGCTGGTTGGCAGTCAGGGCTACTGTAAACATCCTTGACTGGAAGCTGGTGTTAGGTTTTGGGCTTTCAGTCGGATGTTTGCAGCAGCCAACTGCTAGTACCATCGCTACCCTTCACCTGCTGCGTACTCTCCTACAAAGAGTGATGTGCCCAGGTCTTTGACACCACACACACACACACACACACACACACACACACACACACACACACACACACACACACACACACAGCTGTAAGTAAAGTGACTGCTGATTGAGGGGCTGTAAAAGGAAAATAATTTAACGATATAACGAGATAACCAGGTTAAAGGAAAATTGGGGATTCATATACGTTTTTCATTTGTATGGTTTTTGCCATCAGCTGTGTGACTAAAACATTAAAGGAAGAATGTGCGACTTTTTGATCCAGTAGATGTCGCCCTTGAGCACCAGTATGATACCAAAACAAACTGCTGTTTGGGCGCATCTCCGTCATTCTACGACACCTCCAACCCCCCTCCCCTCGCGTTTGCTAGGAGGAGTTAAGTGCAAGTGGCGACAAAATTGTCCTTGTGCTCGAGCTGCAATACCTGTGGCCTGCATTGATGTGTAAGCAGGATAATGTAAGCACACTTTGATTAGCTGGTAGCAAGGGGAGGAGCCGGCCGTCCCGTCCATGTAAACATGATGTAAACACAACTCGGACAACAACACAGCCGGGGGGACTCGCGCTTCTTACTCATTGTAGAACGTAATGACATTTACAGAGGATAGACTTGATTTCTGCTGTATTTATGTGTGAAATTTTGCACATTGTTCCTTTAAAGTAACCGCTAACATCCCAGAACAAGAAAAACATTCTACAAATGGCTCCAGTGGGACAGTTTCAAATTAGAACCATGCTGTCTAGAGATAAAAACACAAGTTTGTACATTTGTGACGTCATTAATAATGTATAACTAAACAGAAAAACTTGAGTGTGCACAACTAAGGCGGGTCCAGTAGTTGAAAGTGTTTAAAGGGAAGTCAGGCAGAAAGCTACAGCTGATGTATACGTAGAGACATTGGGGTTTTCATTTCCTTTATTTAGGTTTAAAAAAAATATGACTAAAAATGCATCTATTGATTGATTCCAAGATATGTTTTGTTGTAAGTTCGTGTTTCCAAACCTTTTCAGCCATGATATTCAGTCTAAATAAATGCTGTCTGAATGAACTGTGGATATGAAAAAGGGTGTAAATATGTACCAATGGGACCGAGCTAAAATCCCTGTAGGGAGGAAAAGGAGTGAGATTCTAGGGAGAAATCACGGGCAGTTAAAGTCATCTCTGTTCAGGCCATTTAGTTCCCTGTGGATGGGAGCGGCTCTATCCTCTCCTGAGAGAAGACCACGGGGGAGAAGGGGGGAGGAGAAGGATGAAGGGGGGGAAGAGGACAAAGTTGGGTTGAAAATAAATAAGGGAGAAGAGGTGAGGAAGAACATGAAAGTGAAGATGTAGACAGGGGAGCTGAGACAAAAGAGAACGTATTCCTGAATGGTTCAATCAGAATTTTCTATCGGTGTGCGCTGAGGGGAAGTGGGTGTAACGTACACTACAGGACCACAGACAGGGAAGGAAGGAAGGAAATAAGGAAGGAAGGAAGCCTTCTAATATTACAGCCTCTCCCTCCCCCACATTCATCATAGCATGAATGAAAACATGCTGTGCTTCTCGCAGTTTCTGTCTAAACAGTCTCAGCGTTCCTTCCTCGGTGCTGGAAGACCCAGGAAATACAGATCAGCTCCCAGGCTCCTCTACATTCAAACCAAGCAGTTTATATGCCAGGCTAAGGGGACGTAGATTTAACACAGACTTATTAGTTTGCATTGAGAAATATGTCTGTAATACGGTCATCCTTTAAAACCCTACTAATAAAAATGAATATTGTGTCTTTGAGCTTCAGAGGTATGTGGCCATGTTAATAGTTGTGTTGCTACTTCTAAGAGTTTTTGATAAAACAGCTCAATGTTTTGTGTCTTTCTGGAAAAGCACCATATTGTATACTTCAGGTTTTGCAACGTGTTGCAGATTTGTTTCCCCCCTTTGGTTTAAAGTAAGTTTGTGCAAAACAGAACTCAGATACCAGTTTCAGTGTAAGAGGAACCAAGGTCTGTATTTTTTTTTAATTTAAAGACATCCTCATATTTGAAATGTGTCATATCATCACCTAACTGCATACAAGGTGTGAAGTTGCCCTTTTGACCTCTGAGCTTCAGGAAGTGTAAACATCCTACACTCTCGGCGTCCGCCCTCTGGTGGCCGGGAGTGGGACTGTTTGCCCTGCCTGGCTCAGGAACTCGACTCACAGCTGTGGAGAAATGTTCAGCTTGATTTCATAATCATGTGCATCAATGTTAATTTTTCATGAAATTCATCCAGTACATATTGTTATTGTTACGTTAATTGAAATCACCAAAAAAAACACAAGATCACTTTATGGAGCAGGTATATTTTACTTCTCTAAAACCAAGTCCTCCATTACAAATCTGATTTTAAATGCATCTTCTTATGAATCTGCAAGAAGAAACATCTGAGGATCATGAAGGCACTCTTTTTAGTATTAGCTTGAATTTAAAGGTTTGACACTCACACCAGGCAATCCATATGGTGCCCAAGCACGCTTCACCCCCAAAGTCCAGTTTGTTTGACTAGTGTGAGTTCTCCGTTCCCTGCTCAAGCACTTCCTGTTCTGAACAGAACATTTCACCATGAAGGTTTCGTCTCTTTCTTTAAAGTCATTTAAAAGAGTTTAAATGTCTTTAATTGAACATAAATAAAGACAAACAATTGTGCACGTCTTTTTGGAGCTTTAGAGTTTTCTCTGACCACACACAGATTTACAGGAAAAAAAACAAAAGCTCAGGCTCACAGAAACTTTCAGTTTCACATTTTTTTCATGTGGGAGTTTGTGACTAATTCCTCCGCAGCATTAGAGAGCACATCATCAGTGTTTAAATTAAACTGGACGACAGTCTGTGTAAATAAAGAATCTATTAAAGTATTAACTGAAGGATTTGTGCGACTCCCCTGACATCCTCGGCTGAACTGCTGGGGAATGCTCGCCATTCGGGACAGGAAGTAGGGAGCGGCACGACTCTGATTGGACAGTTTCCCTGACCCAGCGACCTCGGTCATGGCTGTCCCACTGGGGCAGGGACACACACAAACACACACATCAGAGTGTGTGACAGGGTCCAGGGAAAGGACATAACGGCGGAAATAGGGATAAAAATGATGGAGGAAATGGAAAGACTTTTCAGTGTTTTATTTTCCCTCTTAGACTCTTTAAATCTTGCTATTGACACTGAAGGAATGTCTTTTCAAGGTGAAAATCTACAATAAAGTGATTACAAAAATATCGTTTTCCTCTTTCAGTCGTGTGTTCATGTAAACGGGTGTGTGTGTGCATCAGTTTTCTTTGGCACCAGGAGGAAAGACGTACAGAGGAAGCAGAAACAGCGGGTGTTTTCTCTCTGTGTGAACTTCCATGTCTGCTTTCTGGAACTAAAAATATACAATCTATAATAAATTCATAGAGTGGGAGGATGTGGCTGTCTGAAGGAGAATGATTCAGTTATTTCACTAATTCTTTAATGTATAAACTCTTAAGATCGAGAACAAACACAGACTTACAATTGTTCAAAAGGAATTTGGTTTTAAACTCAAAATATAAATGATGTAATTTCTGCTCATGAACACTAGAGGGCAGACCAGTTCTCAATGATACTACCTTTTGAACAATGTGGCTCCACATCAGGTCAGACTCTGGCGTCATACCCATTCCCATGGAGGAAAACGAGCATCCTTTATTTGTTAATGTCATTTTCACTTTGCTGACGCTGTGCCGCCTTTGATCTTTATATAATGCCATTATCAGGGAATGCATCAGCAACAGAGGAGAGAGACTAAAGGACCATTGTCTAACTCTAACAGAAATTGAAAGCCCATGCTACAATTTGTGTTAATATGGCAATGTTTATAAATCAAAAATCTGTGGCACACTGAAAATAACTTTACTGTTTTGTATTGTGAGTGAACGTGTTTACCGGAGGAAGCTACAGGCAAACATGTTGTTCGCTCCCAATAAAATACAGAAAGTTATTTTCAGTGCACCACAGATTTTGTATCTATTTCTAATGGTATCTTCCTGCAACCGTGCACACCTGACAACGTACAGGCTGTGCACGGGGCACCCTGTTGGCCATGGAAATGTTTATATTGAGCCTGTTGGTTATTCTATACATTGTGTTGTTAAAACATCTCCTTTTCTGATAACATGTTAACATATGACCAGTGGTTGGGTTAGAGGGTCAGGCAGGGCGGGGTATACTGCCCCTTTTCCCGTACTCACTGTATTTATGTGGTATCAGAATAATCTGAGAAAAGGGAGTTATACGCTCATCACATATACAGTAGGTGCAGGGCCAAACAAAAACAGCAGAGAGAAGATATAGAAAGATGGTTGTTAGATTTGTTTCACCTTGGGATGTTTTGAATGTTTTACCACACCTGCCATCATAGTGCCTATCAGTCTATTGGTGTAAAAATCTATATGGGTGTGGCCCCCACTTTTCAAAAATGATCACCTGAAGAAGATCTCTGGACACCAGATAAAGTGAAAAACAGTTAAATCTGGAGATGGGGAAAAAAAAATGGACCCTTCAATCAATTAATCAATCAACCATGAGAAATGTATACCATATAATTTTGTACCGTCATATCACCACTCAAATAAGAGGGCTCTCAAGTGGTCGTTGATTTTGTCCTTAGCCAATCCCTGATCCCGATTAAGAAAACTTTGGTGAATCCTCTTTAAACTATAAGTTGGTTTTAAGAAATGTTTTTTGTTAAGAATAGTTAGTAAATGATGAAGGTGAATAAAAAACACATTTTAAAAAATGTGTAGGTTGAGTGTGTTTTACAGTTATTATAATCATATATGATCTAAATCCCGTTGTGATCTTCTAAAATAAAAAGGCCCGTTTTCAAGTAGAAAAATAAACGTTAACCCTTCAAAGTAGAAAAACAAGCGTCAGCTTGTTTGCTTGTAGTATATTGCAAGAGAGAGTAATGTCAAACATGCAGTACACACCATCCTACCACAGGGTGGAGCTATAGTGTCACAGATACACCACCTACTATAACAGATGGTTGCTGCAGAGGTTCAATAACCAATCTCAATAAGTTGTATTCACGCATGCAATCTTAAAAGTTTATGGAGCTCTGACCCTGAAATTTTCCTGAGTTGCTTGCAGTTTCCTTATGTAGTGTAGTGGAAGCTTCAAATGATGACAATACGGATGTCTTTTAAACTTAAGCATTTACTGCTCATGTATTAATATTTACAAAGGAACAAGAACAAGCTGCACGGACTTCTGCACGTCGTCTCGACTTCAAAATCAAGCTAGCAACAACAACATTGCATCATTGCATTTCCTGTGACTTCAAAATAAAAGCACTTCCTGTCAAATCATTAACATTAGCAATGTTTCATGCCTATTAGTGTAAATACTGTAAATAGTATGTTTTAACTTCTTGTTATGAACTTATTTAACTAAGCTTTACATTTAACACATAATGCTTGTGACCTTCTAGAAAACAATTCACAACATTCTCCGGCCCGATGAACAACAGTTCATCACTATTCGATCACTTTAACTAATCTCTAGTGGATAAAGCAACTGAACCGGTCTTCTCAACAAACTCCCTGTAGAAGTACGAACATTACAGGAGCGAATTAGTCCATCTCTCCCTGGAAACAGTTCTGCAATCCTGCCCATTTTCCAGGTCTGTCTGGGCATGTTATCCTCACCGATCAGGACAACATCTCCCACCTTTAGCACAGTGGGTGTAGGTGTCTCACACCTGTGCGCTGATTTCAAGTCCATCAAGTAGTCTTTTCTCCAGCTGGACCAAAAGCTGGTTAAGAGTCTCTGTCGGTACCTCCATCTTCTGCCCATGTCCTCTCTGCTCATGTTGGTCACCTGAGATGGTGGAAGCAACGTCTTTGGTGGTAAAGAAGTTAATCTCTCTCCAACCAGGAAATGAGAGGGCGTGAGTGGCTGAGGCTCTGATGCATCACTGAGCACGTATGAGAGAGGCCTGGAGTTCAAAACAGCCTCTACCTCTGTAAGCAAAGTCATTAATTCCTCAAAGTTCAATGAAGCCTTACCCAGGACTCTCTTCAGGCAAGTTTTTACAGATCTGACAAGTCTTTCCCAGAAACCACCCCACCAGGCAGCTCGCTCAGCAATAAACTTCCATGTGATCCCCTTGTCAGTGAAAAACTTTGTGAGATCTGACCCTCTGATTGACTTCCACAGTTCTTTCATATCTTGGTCTGCTCTTTTGAATGTTTTTGCATTGTCAGAGTAAATAACCTTACACAGCCCTCGCCTAGCAATAAATCTCTTTAAAGCTAAGAGAAATGTTTCAGTAGTCTGATCTGAGACCAACTCTAGATGCACTGCCCTAGTGACAGCACATGTGAAGAGTGTAATGTATGCCTTCTTAGTCTGACCACTTGCCTTAACATATAATGGTCCTGCGAAATCTATCCCTGTAACTTCGAAGGGTGGGGACTCTGTGACTCTGTCTCTAGGTAATGGAGCTGTGACCTGCTGTGCTGGTTTCACCTTTAGTTTTCTGCATACATAACAACATGTGACCATTCGCTTGACTAGTTGTCTTCCTCTTAAAACCCAGTATCTCTCCCTCACTTGTACTAGAGTATCTCTGACCCCAGAATGCATCACTCTGTCATGACAGTCCTGAACTAGTAACTCTGAGTATCTGTGATTTGTAGGTAGCACCCATGGATGTTTCTCCCTAAAACTGAAATCTGAGTGCTGTAGTCTGCCACCTACACTAAGAAGACCACTTTCATCTAAGAAAGGTTTTAAGTCTTTGAGTTTTGAGTCTCTCTTGACATTATGTTCAGATTGTAGCTGACTGATTTCTTGGCTGAAACTTTGCTCTTGTGTCACCTTCAACCAGTACATTTCGGCTGCACTGAGCTCTTCTGAAGTAAGCTCTCCCTGCATCTTTTGCTTAGAACTGGAGTTAGCTATGAACCTTTTCACCCATGCAGTGATTCTCAACACTGTTT
Source organism: Tautogolabrus adspersus (assembly GCA_020745685.1). NCBI lineage: Eukaryota > Metazoa > Chordata > Actinopteri > Labriformes > Labridae > Tautogolabrus > Tautogolabrus adspersus. The sequence continues at coordinate 5,285,695 of CM036541.1, read as the reverse complement.
TCAACCTGCTATACTTCTTTAGATCTAATAATGGCTCAGCTTGTTCAGTGCTAGTAAGCTGTACTACTACCTGAAACTTAGACCTAAGCTCAGTGTTCATCTCATCTTCAACACAGTCCTCATCAATGGGCTCTGATCTGTCAGCTAATGACAGTGAAGAAGGTCCGCTCCACCACAGCGTGCTCTGGATGAGGTTCTCGACACTTTGGCCTCTGGTAGGAAGGTCAGCAGGATTTGTTTTGCCAGAACAGTGGGACCACAACTCTGGGTTTGTGAAACCTTGTATTTCAGTCACTCTGTTTGCCACAAAAGGCTTCCACCTTTGTGCTGTGCTGCGCACCCAGTGAAACACAATCATCGAATCTGTCCACATGTGTAGCTGATTTCTTTCCATGTTGAGTGGCTTGAGAAGATTATTTCCCAGCCTTGCCCCAATCAGTGCACCCATAAGTTCCAGGCGTGGTAAAGTCATTTTCTTCAGTGGAGCTACCTTTGACTTGGATGCAACAAAACTGGTTACAACCTCTCCTTCCTCGTTCAGTCCTTGAAGGTAGGCAACAGCACTGTATGCCTTTTCACTGGCATCGCAGAAAACATGCAATTTCATTGTCTCTGATTTTGTTTTGATCTCAATCTGGTACCACCTCGGAATGGCCAGCAGGTGGAGCTGCGGAAGCTCTGTGCACCACTGGTCCCATTTCTCAGCCAAGTCTGGAGGTAGCTGCTCATCCCAACCGATTCCTCTCTCCCACAGCTCTTGAAACAGGCACTTTACTCGTATGGTGAATGGCGTGAGGAACCCGATGGGGTCGAAGATTCGAGCTGATGTTTGTAGGACGTTTCTCTTTGTGTTCTCTTTTTTCTTTATAATGTCCAGTAGTCCCTTTAAATTGAACACAAACTCATCCTTTTCTGATCTCCATTCTAATCCTAACACCTTCAGTACATGTCCAGAGGTGTCTGTTTCGTGTGTGTGTTTCACTCCACTCTCTGTCCACCTGGCTCTCAGATCTGGTGAATTTGTTACCCATTTGCACAGGTTCATGCCAGCATGGGACAGAATTGTTTTTGCTGTTGTGGTAACTGAAAAGGCTTCTTTCACGTCACATGAACTTGAGATAAAGTCATCCACGTAGAGAGAGTCTCTCAACGTCTCTACTACTCCGGGCTGCTCTGTTTCATACTGCTTGATATGTTGTCTTATTGTTGCAGCTAGTAGGAACGGGCTGGGTGACACTCCAAACACCACTCTGTTCATTCTCATGATGCGAACCTCATCTTTACAGTCCTTTGTTGGAGGCCCATGAAGCCACAGGAACCTAACAGCATCTTTGTCTTTCTCTGCTAATGCTATCTGGAGGAAAGCCTTGGTAATATCTGCAGTGAAGGCTATCTGGTGAAGTCTGAATTTGATTAGCACATCTAGCAGATTTGGGTTAAGGTTTGGACCAGGCAGTAAACAGTCATTTAAGGATGGGCAACCCTCCTCATGTGATGATGCATCAAACACCACTCTTAGTTTAGTTGTTACCTTATCTTCTCGAACAACAGCATGATGTGGCATGTAGTATTTCACAGCATTGGTTTGATCTGCCGCTGAAGTGTCCTCTGGTACATCCTCACAGATGCCTTGCTTCAGGTAATCCTGAATTACGTCATTGTACCTTGTGTACAAGGTTGCATCCATTTTTAGTCTCCTTTTGAGGCTTTCAAATCGTCTCTTTGCAACTCTGAGGTTGTCTGGCAGATCTGGTCTGTCAGGTCGCCATGGTAACTCAACCTGGTAGCGTCCGTCTTTGTGTTTTAGAGTCTGTTCAAAACTCTGAAGAACCTCTGTTTCTTCCGGGCTCTGGGTTTTCTCATGAACAATGCCCAGCGATTCAACCTCCCAAAAGGCATGTAGCTGTTTGGAGATCTGAATGTCCTCTTCTAGACTAATGTGCATACAAGTGGCTTCGGTTACGCTGGAGGTTGCAACTGGCCCTTGTAATGTCCATCCGAAGCTGCTTTCTATGGCTACAAGTGATTCTGTAATCCTCTGGACCTTGCCAGTCACTACTTTCCAGTAATAGTCTGCGCCTATTAACAATAACAGCTCTGGATCATTATCGCCATCTAGAGGAAAATCTGCAAGCTGTAGACCTTTTCTCCTCAACTCCTCTTGAATGGGTTCGCCAGGGACCTTTATCACAGCTGTGCACACCTGAGGTGTTTCTACGGCTTCGATGTCTACTCTTTGCTTGGAGTTCCACACATTTTCCAATGATACTCTTACAATGTTGCGCTGTACAGTTGCAGGAGTAGCAGATCCAAAGGTGTGAAGCTTCAGAGTCTCTTGTCTTACCACAGGTAGTCTCAATGCTTCAACTACATTCACATGAATGAAGCTTCTCTGGCTGCCTCCATCCAACAGACAGCGGGTGATTTTTCTCCCTGCTGGGCCCTCTATCTGTGCCTTGACTGTTTGTAGCAGTACGGTGTTCTGGACATTAGCTTTCATTTTCAGAGTGCTTGACACAGAAGACACTACAGCATCTGTACTGCCACTGTCGACATCTGGCTTAGCTTCACTTTGATCACAGACTGACTGGTGATGTCTGCGATTACACAGGGCACATGAAACACCTTTGACTTTACAGAATTTTGCTATGTGCTTTGGGCCAAGGCAGACATAACATCTTCCCATTTTTCTCAATTTCTCCTTGCGAGCAGCCACAGAACTGTCTGGACAATGTTCAGGTTTATGATTGGCATTGTCACAATATACACAAGTGTGGGGAGCGATACTTGCTGTGTGTAATGCAGCTGCTGAGGACACATTCCATTTTTTAGCTTTGTTCTCACAAAGGGGAGCTGGCTTAGTGAATGATCTATTAAGAGGCGGAAGCTCTCTTTGTTTGTTACCTGGCCTGGTAAGCTGAAGTGCTCTCTCTCTGCTTTGGACTTCATTTTGCAGGAACTGGATGAGCTCATGCACTTTCCATTCGCCGCTTGGGTCTGCCTTGCGTGTGTAGGCTAATGCTATGTCTTCTGGTATGAGTTGCAGTAGAACTGGGCATAGCATGCAGCCATATGTGTCACTGTTAACACCCAAGGATTGCAGACTACGAATCTGTATTTCGCATTCATCATAGAGGTGTCTGAGAGCTCCAACATCTGATGATTTCTTAACAGGGGTCAAGTTCAGTAGTTTTGACATGTGTGCACTGATTACAATGTCCTTTCTTCCAAACCGATTCTGTAGTAGTTCAACTGCAGCATCATAATTTTCATCAGTCATGGTAAGTCCTGCTACAGCTCTAGCTGCTGCTCCAGTCAGGTAGGATCTTAGGTAAGTGAACTTCTCTCTCTTAATCAGTGCTTCATTGTTATGAATAGCTGTTTCATATTGAGACCAGAACTCCTGCCATTGGCTTATTTCTCCATCATACTTCTCTATCAGTAGCTTCGGCAATTTAACACTCTGTTTGTCTGATGATCTGACTGAACTTAAACTTGCATTGCTCACCCGCACACTCTCAGAGTCTCGCGCCTTCTTAATGAGCCTAGTGGCGCGAGCTTTCGATGTGAGAATGCGGTCCTGGTAGTCCTGAGTGTTTGCAATCTCCTCCTCCAGATCAATCAGCGGTGTTTCATCCTCAATGCCTTTGTCTAAATCCATTAAACTTTCTTCTTTAACCGACAATAATGACAGCATTTCGCGGAGTTTCTCAGTGTCTGGTCCATCTTTGCTCACCTCCTCTTCTATGTGAGTTAACAGCTTCGTTGTCGAGGCGCGGATTGTTCCCCGCTTCCTTCTCATCCGTTCAAAGGGCTCCGTCATCTCTGCAGCTAGCGTTAGCCAGTTAGCATCCAACTACGTCGAAGTTCTAAGTCTTAAGTCTTTAAATCCCGGGTTTCGGCACCAAAATGTAGTGTAGTGGAAGCTTCAAATGATGACAATACGGATGTCTTTTAAACTTAAGCATTTACTGCTCATGTATTAATATTTACAAAGGAACAAGAACAAGCTGCACGGACTTCTGCACGTCGTCTCGACTTCAAAATCAAGCTAGCAACAACAACATTGCATCATTGCATTTCCTGTGACTTCAAAATAAAAGCACTTCCTGTCAAATCATTAACATTAGCAATGTTTCATGCCTATTAGTGTAAATACTGTAAATAGTATGTTTTAACTTCTTGTTATGAACTTATTTAACTAAGCTTTACATTTAACACATAATGCTTGTGACCTTCTAGAAAACAATTCACAACACCTTATGAGTCAATGGAGGGATGGGGGATGTGAGAAATACCAGGGGGCATGCAGGACAAAATATTGCTGTTTGCGTTAATACATGCAGGTCACAAAGAAAATCCAAGACATAGTCAGGATGTTTTCTGTACATTAAGATCTTGCCGTGTTGAACTCAAGGCTGAGATTTTAAAATAATTTCTGAAAGACGTCACTAGACTTGTTATTGCATATCACTGTGTGTCTAAGAAACTCTGGATAATATTTAAACAGGACTGTGAGCAGGGTTATGATCTTGTGCGACACTCTTTCTGGCTGCTGAATGTTTCACTTGGCTGGTTTGACATAATGAAAGATAATAGGAAGTTCCTGTTTTGAGCCTGCAGCAGAAAGCAGAAGTGAACTCTTTCTGCAGGAGACTGAGTTTCTGCCACAAAACAGACAGCAGGGAAAGCACCCGAAACCAAAACTGAGCCCAGTTTCAGCGTGACGCCGACACAGAAGCAGAACAACAACAACAACATCTGAGCAAGACTGCAGTCAGACATTTATCAGAACAGCAAAACACACAAAATCAGTGTGTCTTTGACATATGAGCTGTGACACATGAACTGTGTAGCCATTAGAAGATGAACACTAATCAATCCTACAAGCAGAGAGTTGTAGCTGAATAATGTTGCCGATTTTAAGTATCAGCTGTTTGTGACTCTGGATACTTTCAAATGAGGAAACCTTATTTTTTATTTTTTATTTTAAGCTTTATAAAATATGCAAAGTCCATTGCATTGAAACTCCTTTGTGCAAACAATCCCACAATGCAATACCACACATTTTGTTAAGTGGAAGAGAGAGAGCTACAGGTGCAAAAAGCCATGAAGGCTGCTGGGGCAAAAATTCACTCCAACAACATTTACAGCAGTACGCTGACTGACACTAAAAGGCTTTCATGTTGCAGGCAGAAAACATATAATCTAACTGAACACACTGGTTTAGAACAGGTGCTTATATATGTTATATCTTACATTTAGACATCTTTCATGTCAGATTTTAAATTACTTATATTTCCATAGTGTTTCAGCTTAAAATAAAGTCATTTAAATTACAAATATTTCCTTGAGACATAAAAACCCCAAATAAAAACCAAATTTTTAACCAAATAATAAGGAGTAGTATCGATAAGAGTATCGCTCAGTATCGATATCAATAAGCAGTACCGTTATCGATGAAATCTTAACGATACCCATCCCTAGTCGACACACACACACACACACGCACGCACGCACGCACGCACGCACGCACGCACGCACGCACGCACGCAGGCACACACACACAACACACACACACAGACAAAACTGAGGTGCGTGCCTCTAAAATGTACAGGCAAAGCGAGCCACAGCTTGTCAATCCAAAGTGTTTATAAGACTAAACAACAGAAAAAGAAGCAGGCTGTCATTAAGTGACTAGTACACTGTTTGGCTGACAGCATCGTTGATGGAAAGCCCTGCATTAAATAAGAGGGACTAACGTAAATGCCCATAAGTTTCCCGTTTGTCCGTGAGCTTAACGATACTTTCTGTACTGGCCAATTACGTAACAGCACGTTACGTAAAGCACGGCTATTCGGTTGACATGAAACTTAGAGAAATTCCTGTCCTACAAAAATCTATTTGTCTGTTTATCCATCTAATCTATTATTCATGTTTCATGTCAGCTGCCTGAGACTGTTTTTTATTTTATTTTAAGTGTGAAACAATCATTGATATTTTGTTTGTACTGAATAAAGAACCAATCACCACTAACACTGTGGACCATTTTGTGTCAAACATATTCAGTTACATGATCTGACCGCTCAGAGCAACATTATGTCACTGTGAGGAACAAAGAAAGGTCTATAAATACAAAAGCAGAGTTTTTTTTAAAGGATTACTGCTAATCTCTTATATAACATAGAACTCATCAATAAGAATTGTTTTGTTTGTAGTGTCTCCATCTGACAGAATTTGTGTGAGTACAATTTGAAGAGCAGAAGAGTTCAAAGGTCATCATCCCTGTTCATCATTAAAAACAGATTTACTAGATCAAGCATCGTAATACTCTCATCCAGAGACTCTCAACTGGTCTACCCTCGGGACACAAGTCACCTCATAAATGACAAATCACGACCCACATTTCTAAAAAGAAATTCAACCATTAACATGTATCTAATAAAAAATGTTGCAGTTTGAATAGAAGAAACAAAACATCAGTGGTGTAGTGCAGGGTATACGGAGAATACCCACTTATTTTTCAGTCTCCACAGGGTATACCCACTTCTTAATCCCCTCTGATTAACACCATTGATCAATGGACAATCTTCAGTAGTATGCTGCAAGGATAGTGAAGGGATGACCCTCCCTACTCTGTCTCTAATTGGCGAATACACACATGTCACTGTTAATAGCTGAGGCTGATTATCCTCTGCTGGACGGGAAACTTAAAAAAACATTTTTGGGAAAAAGTAAGAGTATACCCACTTCTTTAGGCACCACTGCAAAACATCACAGTATTACAAAAACACAACAGTACAACAGTCATCTTTGAAACAGGTTTGTCTCTATAAGCGGAATGATTAGTTTCTAATGCTGATTCAGCTTTGATGGCGCTGTCATGTGCCGGCACTTTACTGCTTTAGTAGTTCCTTTTTGTCCTCAATGTAAGAAATGTTCAACAATTCTACAATTCATTTAGCAGACGCTTTTCTCCAAAGCGACGTACATCAGAGAGTAAGTACAACACAAGCACGGACCTAGAGAGGAGGAAACACTGTCAGCAAGTGCAAACGAACAGCTTTAAGTTTAATCAGACACACAGGTGCAGACATGCACAGAGGCAATGCACATTTAAAACAAATACAATTAGTATATAATCATCAACAACAACATCCACAGCTGAGAGAGTTTTCAGTGTCATACTTGCATTTGGCCATGGTAACTGGCAACATAAAAACAAAAGGCTGTTTTCAACAACGGCTATTATACTAATAGTACAAACTGATTTGACCTAAATGCAGTATGCGAACAAATGCAAAATTTTGTGAATGGCAAAAATAACCGGATGTTGTGCAGATCAGACCAGTCTGGAAATGATTACCCTGTGATTTACCCTGTATTGTACAATTAGACCAAACCAAACAAAGATACAACCAATACTCTTTTTTATTTTAAAAATCATAAATAAAATCGTTTTCAGACTGTAAGTGGATGCTACTGTAGCAGCGTTTGGACTGCTGTTTCCTTCTGCCTTCCAAGACCAGAAACCAGCTTATGCCTGCATACTGCAGAAAAACCACCGACCGACAGTCATACACATACAGTACTACTGATGTACCAGTATGCAGTGCATATGACTTACTACATGTGGTAGGCAGTTTCGAAAAGCGCCGAACTTCATACTTCTTTTCTTTTAATAAATGGCAGATGACTAGCGTTATGGTGCATTACTGCCTCCTACTGTCACCTACTGAGTATGAATAAACAATGATAATATGATACACATGTTCTTTAAAATAAAAGCGCAGAATTCACTTTTTGCAACACACATCTGCAACCCACTAATTTTTTTTCAAGAAATCACTAATATATAAAATATACCTGAGGCTGTCTGTGGGGGGGAAACTGAAGCACAAAACATTGAAAATGTACTGTTTCATTTTAATGATTAGCTTTAAGAAAAACATTTGTCATGGACTGGATGAGGAGTAAAATTTAGATTTGAATAGCAGACACAGAAACAATGTGAACTGATGTTTAACTTCAATCCTATAAGGAATAAAAGGCACTTAGACATGATACAGTGGTTTATCAAAATCCTTAAAAAATGTCCATGATGTAAAAATATTTAAATGTACTAAAATATACATTTTCCTCCAGTGCAGTGTGCCAGAACCAGCAGCAGGCAGGCCTCACCTGTCAGCCTCACTGCTGATATCTGCAGTGAGGCAAATAGAAAAGAACACTCTTTCAAAACCACAAAAACACAAAGTATCACTGCCCTGAATTCAGCTGTGTTACACTTACAGCCCTTTAGACGTACTGGTGTGAAAACAACAATGATGAGATTACCCGTCTCCAGCTGCGTTTAAAGTCTCACGATCCCCCCTCGAGGAGGAGAGAGGAGAATATTGTGGAAATGTCTCTTTAAATGCTCAGTGGCGTGCAGCAGAACACGCTGAGAGGAAATAGAAGACGAGAGGACAGGAAGCACATGGAGACACCATCTGTTGTTGGCCAACAGTGTAGGAGGGGAAAAGTGCCATCATGGAGACGATAGCACATACACAAATATGACAGAAAGCAAAAGACAAACAGAGTGAAAGCTGAGTGTTGACAGTGTGAGCATGTTTTCATCTGACAAAGACGCTTCATGATTTTTAAATTTAGAACCAAACTACAAAACTGGATTAAAACAGAGAAAATAGAAAAGATGATAAGCCTCATATAAGACGATCATTTTATATCACATCACTATAATTTAAAAAACCCATTCAAAAAAAAAAAAATATGATAATGATAATGCATGTTAACCAGCAATTTTCAAAATACCCCCAGGAGCAGTTTGAACATATGCACTGCCCCTGAAATCTTCCTGATCTGGCTGTTCACACATGCATCTCATAGCCGGAGACTATCCTTCTCTTATCAATCAATCAATCATTATTTGTATAGCACCAACTCATAACAAGTGTTATCTCGAGACGCTTTACAAAAGAGCATATGGGATAATATGCAGGCAGGATTTCTCCTTTGTATTCCTCGCGTTCCTGTTGTCCACACTTCCTTGGCGCTGAGATGGAGGTCGCAGCAGGCCGTGCATGAATGAGGACGGCGGTGGTTGTGGGGACGACACAGTGAGACGGTGGTGGCTGGGCGTCAGGGACGTCGGATGGTAGCAGTGCCCGATCACCTCGCTGGGGTTAAATATGATGGGGGGTGGGGGGGCAAACATGACGTTAAAAAGAATGACTTGGAAGTGGGTGACGAAGTAACAGAATCCACTAAAAAACACTTAATTGCAGGCTTTCCCAACCTTGTGGTCCTGAACCCATGTGGGGTCATATGGAATTCAAATGGGGTTGCCTGAAATGTACATTTATTGATTGATAAAAAATATATTGTACATGTTAAACAAGGGCTACTGTTGGTCATAGCCAATGCCAAAATGTGAAACTTGCAGAGTCTCTGTCTGTTTGTCAGCAGCATCCATTCAACCCACAGCGACACAGAGGTACCTGAGCAGCAATCATTCTCCTGTCAGCAACACTTTATTATGTTCACGCTTTCTCGTTAAAATGCTCTTTGATTTAGTGAGATGCTCGTTAAAACTCTTGACAACATGTGCGTTAAAAACCTGCTCATTAGCTGCTTTGTGTATCCGGCTGGTTTCCTCATTAAGAAGACTTTTTTTGATCCACCACTGTGTGAAAAGAAAAAACTCTCTGTGCTGTCTGATGGTTAGCTGGATGGAGAAGTGATGACAGAACCAGCTGTTCTGACTGAAAATAAAGACACACCTGCATGTGAGTTTGTCTCATCAAAGTAGCTCAAAGAATGGAGATTTAGTCTCTCTGATATAACAGACAAGAATCATTTCTGCAGACTTATTACAGTCCTGTGTACAATACATCCTTAACAATATCAATACAGAATGATTTTTAACTCATAACCTTAACCAGTGTGAGTTTAACCCACCATAATGACAGCTTGGAAAGTGATCCGGAAAATACGACCCGATTTCCTTTTTTAATTTCAGTCAGCAGAAATGTCTAACAAATGTGATTCTTTTACTCCCTAATGGGCTAGCTGACTTCTGGGTCATGATTTGTTCTTGTTTAGTTTTGTATTTTATTTATTTCAGTGTTTTGACTTCATTTCCTTTTTTATTTTGTTTTGTACCTCCCTCGTGTTTCTTTATCCCTGTGTGTATTGTTCTGTTCTTATTCCAGGTTAAAGTTATTTAGTATTTCCTGTTTTATTTTGTAGTTCTTGCCTTGTGTATCATGTCTAGTACTTCCTCCCTTTGTGTGTCTCTTCCTCCCTTGTGTCCAATTACCCCAAGTCTATTTAGTCTGGGGGTGCGTTCGAATTGTCCCTCCTATCTCCTTTCACTATCCACTTTACCTCAACCCCGTGAAAAACGTCATGGGGTTAAGGAAAGGTGTTAGGAGAATTCATAAAGGACTTAGGGAAAGGCGATCGCGTTGTTTTGACAATCCGACCGCATTTCCACTAGGTGACGTAATAATGCGACGGCGGCGGAGGTTAGTGACGTGGGTCTGCCGTGGTGAAACTACAGTTTTCTGAAAATGGACTACTAAAAGCTCATCTAAAAATCTTTGCCCTGTCCCTTCTTACCGGGGAAATAATCCTAATAACCAAGAGGTTAGAATTAAAATAAAAGGAATAAAGGTTACCAGGATACTTCACTTTGATCGTTTTACAACATCAGCATCACGTTCATAGTTCACCTCTGAGTTTAAGATTGTTGAAAGTTGTTCAGGTCATATTGCAGTGGTAACTTCCATGATCTGCGTCGCTTTTCTTTTTTTATTAACAATATTTTATATTACAATTTCTTGTATGAATCAACATCAAATAACAGCAAAGCATCTCCACTAAACATGATACAAGAATGTATAAAAGCAATGTTCACCTTCTTCACACACACAAAATATAAATAAAGAAATAAAATAAATACAAAGGCAGTAACAAATTATAAGTCAAATCAATAAATAAACCAAATGCAGATTGTCTCCACATTTCTCCTCCAACAGATCGTTAGTTTTCGTGAACGGTCGGATGCGCGAGTCGCTTTAAATGTTGCGGCCGCAAGGAATTGTGGGGCGGCATTATCTCATCTCCTTTGGTAAAGGATGGTCCAGTGTTTCCTATGCTAAAGGAGGTTATAAAGGAAGCATTGACCCACCTTTCCTTAGCTTTTAGAGAATTCGAACAGCTCTTATCATGGCCGCCACTTAAATGCTTCCGGGTCATTACACTCCGTTAGGAACCTTCCTAAGCAAACAAGACAATTCGAACGCACCCTGGGTCTTTCTTCCCTTCCTTGTGTCTAACCCCTTCTTCTACATTAAACCATCAAAACAATTCTGAATATTTAGTTCATTCTAGTTTCTTAATTGTTTTGGATCAATATGTTTTGCAATGTTCTAGTAACAAAGATTTAAAAAAATACATCTTTAATAAGTTAGGTTTATTCAAGTTAATATTTGAGCTCAGGTTGTAAAGATTAAGCCTCTCAAGTCGCACAAAAAGTAAAAAAAGAAATCTTTTGGACACAACATAATGATCTTTTTCACACCCCAAAAATGTTGCGCAGACGTTTTCCTCTGATTGTTCAGTGTCTCCATATGGTTGACACAACTTACCATGCATCCTTGAGGTTCATTACAAACTGTAAAGCTCTGACTCACCATTGTGACTTGTACTCTCGGGTTAAATGGCCTTCTCTGGCGACCCGTAGGCTCTTACACTGGTACACCTTTATATATAAGGCAATTCTTGGTCTGCTTCCTCACTATCTATGTGTTTATATCATGCAGAAAAGTACCGGACAGTATTCTTTGCGCTCTCAGGACCTTTTTATGCTCTCTGTCCCAAACGCTCGAACAGAAATTGGGAAAAGGGCTTTTGGGTTTTCTGCACCCTCAGCCTGGAATCTGTTGCAGAATGACTTAAAACTAAAGGAGCTGGTGTCCTTAAATGTTTTTAAATCTAAAATGAAAGACCTGGAAGCAGATTCTATAGAATGCCGATGTTTTTAGCTCGGCTGCTTGATCTATTGACTCCCAGATTTGACTCATAGATGGTTCTGTTATAATGCAAAATGTTTTGTAAATTGTACTTTGTCTCCCTTTGTGTATTTTGTCTGCAACTTTGTGTTTTTTGCTGCTGCCTGTCTTGGCCAGGTCTCCCTTGAAAAAGAGGTTCTTAATCTCAATGGGACCAACCTGGTTAAATAAAGGTTAAATAAATAAATAATAAAATTGTGTGCAAAATATAACTTGTGTGCACAAAAAACATTTGTTAAGGGTCTTCATGGGCTCCATATAGTTGATTGAAATATGAGGCATTTAAAAATACTACATCATAACAACACTGACGTGTCTTTTTTGCTGAAAAGTTTTAGAGGTGAACCTCTACAGATATCTGCACATGAAAATAGAGAACAATCAGGTCATAAACCTTATTCTTTGTTATCCTGAACCAGTTTTTTCTGATAGCTGCTGGTTACATGGAAAGCTCTGTGTTGTTGAACGTCACCACCAGAGGCTGCAGACAGAAAGATGGCTGAAGGCGGCTGTTAACACCAACAGGAAACTGCAGAATCTGTGATTTTCGTGAGACGTTGTCAGGCAGAATATTTCCTGTCTGCTGAGTTTTAGCCTTACTGTTGTTCAATTGGCTTATTTTAGTCAGCTGTCCCCTGGCACAGAGTAAAGTAAGATGTAATGCATCTGTCTAATTTGACACTTCTGAAAAAGACTGTCTAATGTAGACAGATTATACTGAGGATAAAGGATAAAGGATTTATGCATAAAGCAAGGTTATATGTTATACTGCAGGCTTCCAAGCAAGGCTCTTAACTGCTGTGATCACACATGAGCCATGTCTGCTGAGTAACACAAGCTGATGACTCTGCAGCTATACACACGACACACTGCATATGTTCACAATAACATCAAAACCTGTGCTTTGTTCTGTAACCTTGGTATATTCATCTCTTAAATCTAAAATAAACACACACAAGATAAAGACAAAAGGTCAATCTCAGTCACTTTAAGCAACACATATTACAAATATTGCAAGCAGGCAGAGCTGGGCCCACTCTCTCAGGCCCCCTGACCCTCCCACCATGTGCTTTGTACCTGGTTTACCTTTCCTTTAAACTTAAATAACAAAGAGTGCAGCATTTCAAAGGCAGACTGGGCCTAAGGCTGCTGTAAAGTAACATGTATACATATACCCTAACCCTGTAAAGCTGCAGAGTTAGCATCCACATTGTTGAACAGGTAAGCAAAGCTATATTTTAGCTAATGGAAACTAGCACAAAAGCTAGCAAGTAGTTTTTTTTAATCATCATTTGCTAGAATAACACAGATGCTAACATACTGTATAGTTATGACTACATTTCCTTTCCTTCTTTTTGCACCATATTTAGTCACATACAGATGCTTTTATCTCGGCTCAGTAGTGACATTCAATTTAACTACAAGAATGATGTTTACATATTTTCCAACATGGCTGCCCAAAATTACAGCCTGTATATTTTGTGACGAGAGCATCAGCCTTATTGGCCTTTTCTTACCGTATATACCCTGGAATACCTAACAAGGTGGTTAGTTTTAATGATATGTTGATCATTTCAGTGAAAAGGTCGACACTTTTCCTTCACAAATCAAGTTATTTTTAGATGCTTGTCTTGAAGTTGTTAAAACACACCCAGCCACTTTCTGCACAGGTGCTGCTTTGATTTGTTTCTGATGACAGCCTTTGTGTGTATGCAGGGCCGTCTAAGAGGGAGGAAAAAGGGGAAACGTTTTCTCGGGTGCAGCTGATTGGTGACCCATGAAGGCAAGGTATAACGTTGCCTGATCTAAATCAATGCAAAAAATAATAACTGTGAACTCAAATGCTCACCATAACATAAATTAGCATACCATATTTAATATTGCTTAATTAAAGTGAGGGACTTTGGTTTGTGTCAGTTTTGGCGACCCCTGTGGACAAAGCAGTACCTTTTATCTCCTTCCTTAATCGTGAAGAATGTGATCTTGTCCTGTATATGTGTCAGAAGTGTTTTCAGACAAAACAAAAGTCTCCGTCTGCTGTCTTTAACAGTCAAATGTATCACTCACTGGGAATCCTTACGTTTGAAAATGAAGAAAGAAATGACATTTTAGTATTTGGATGTCAGACGAGTTAATTGCCTCGTCTGACTCCTACCCCCCACCAGCATTTAGAGGCATTTAATATATCAGTATAAAAATAAGTGATTTTGATCCTGATGGCCTGGTTTGTTTTCACAGGTCTTTAAGAGGCAACAGCTTTTATTTCAAGTTGTTTCATAACCAGATAAAAGCTCTTCACAGGAGCTTTAAAATGTAGTAAAAATGTAGATCCCCTAGGTTGAAAAGCGTGTCGTCGAAATGTCATAATTTTGTTATGGTAGACCACACATGAACTCAATTAGGAGGCTAGCTATGCAGAAAAAAAAACAAAGAAAGCACTGGTAGGTAGGGGTTGTTATTGGCTACGCTTGTAGCCTGAGATGTATTTGTCGATGGAGGAGGGATTAGGCACATGATATGAATAAGTTACTTTCTCTCCAGTTATTTCTGTGGGCAGCCCTGTGTGTATTTTGTTACTGCATGTAAAGGCTATGTCTAGAAACAAAATGAAGCAAACATTAAAGTAAATACAACTTGAGAACTGTGCATGGAGTGCGTTTATTGGTCATTTCGATTAAGGTCAGGTGAAGAAAGGTGCTCTCCGTGGGTGTTGCTTTCTCTTAAACGAGTTCTAAAACGTACCCAGAATCATTTCTGTCAGCAGGTGTTTTAACCCTCTTCTGTGCCTGCAGTGATTTGAAGGGAAATTGACGGCGCTGAAGTGGAAGGTGGTGGTTTAGGGGTGTGTCGGGAACACACAGGCAGAAAAGGGCAATTTTGATGTCAAGGATGAGAGGATTTGTGCTTGCATCACCTGCCTGCTCACAGCAGGGGGGTTTTTAACCATGGCTGGTTGCCTTCAAACTGAGTTCAGAAAGCTGCAAGGTCACTTTGCAGGACGAACTTAACCAAAGTAACTCAAGGTGGATCATCAACAAACACTTTTAAATCCTCATTTTCAGGCACAGAAATGAAAACTGAGTTTGAAACAGGGGAAAATAATGAGTACTGAACGTACTTCAGACTGTTAGGTACATCTACAGAAGTGTGAATGTATTCATAATAACTTCAGAGAAAAGGGAGAGAAACTGTGTTTTATGATGAAGTGAGGATGTGTAAGGTTAACTTCATATGCTGGCTGGTTTATTTGTGCTGTTAAAGGAAGTATGTGCAAGATTTTACATATGTCTAAGTAGCAGATATCAAGAATATAGCCTACTATGTAAATGTCTCTCTGAGTCATGACTGTCGATAATGAGTGATAAGCACGAGTCCCGCCAGCTGTGTTGTTGTCGGAGCCGTGTTTACATCATGTTCACGTGGACGGGACGGCCTTGTGTATAAATCTGTTTTAGTCAAGGACTAGAGGAAAGAAGAACATATCCCACTCACTGCTTATTTGGATATCACGTAAGTGTCTTTAGATCTCTGTCATTCTGTGCAATATGAAGCTACGAGTTAACCAAAGTGTGCTAACATTAGCCTGCTAACACAACAATGCAGGCCACAGGCAATTGCAGCTCGAGCAAAAGACAATTTTGTCCGCCGCTTGCGCTTAATGGTGCTTAATTATGTTGCGTTCTAAGTCATAACTCCTTCGTGTGAACGCGAGTGGAGAGGGGTTGGAGGTGTGTCTCTGGAGGAGAGCGGATGCTTCAGAATAGCGGAGGTGTCACCAAACAGCAGTTTGTTTTGGTTTAATGCTGGTGCTCAAGGGCGACATCTACTGGATCAAGTCGCACAGTCTTCCTTTAAAATTGTGAATGGAAAATCGTGTAGTTTTAATAAGAGCAATTCAACATTCTAATGTCACATTTCTTTATATTTGGGGAACATGACTTGTAGGCATTAAAAGTGAACTGGCAGCCTAAAAACTGTCTGTAATGGCTGCAGTATAATCCTTGTGGGCTAATGTAGAACATGTACATTTAAAGTGATTGTTCTGACACTGTAATGTTCAGATTGTTAGAACTTAGGCCTAACAACACCTATATAAAATCTATATAGAAATACTCTTCTAGTAAAAGATTGATAGTAAACAGAAACTGATCTATCCTAAGCCACCAGACGCCGCTAACAAAAAAAAGTGATTTTAGATTGTTGAATACGAGAGTTGACGGTTGCTACCCTGATCTAGGGATTTGTACTAATTCCCTCAGTCTTTGCTCTTTTGAAGGTTAGGTTCAATTATTGTCTGGTAGTATATTTGTTTAACATTCAATAAAATGCTCAAACTAATCAATGGAGGAAGCGGTAGACCAGCAACTCATATGATCTGCACAGTAAACATGAACTGCTTTTGTCTATGAAGTCTGGTGGGCTTGAAGAGACTGTTGTAATGGCTTTTCAGTTTAAAATAAAGCATCATGGGAAGCCGGTAGCCTGGCGGTCCCCGAGAGCGGGCAGCAGGTTCGAATCCAACCTTTGGCTCCTTTCCTGCATGTCGTTCTCCGATCTTTCTCTCCTCGATTTCTGGCTTCATCCACTGTCCTATCTCTACATGTAGATTAAACGCCCCAAAATCATTTAAATCCTAAATAAATTAAGCACCAATTTAACGGGCTGTCTCTATAGCGATCTTTCTGTAGAATAGCCCTTTTCA
This sequence comes from Tautogolabrus adspersus, assembly GCA_020745685.1. NCBI lineage: Eukaryota > Metazoa > Chordata > Actinopteri > Labriformes > Labridae > Tautogolabrus > Tautogolabrus adspersus. Next base: position 5,268,913 of record CM036541.1, on the reverse strand, counting down.
GACTGCAATACCGAAGTTCATCCATCATCACACTTTAAGACATTCATATTGATTCTGCAATGGTGTCGGATTGGTGTCCCAGTCTGTGAATTCAAATTGCCGTAACATAAATTTTTTTTGTTTCTTTCACTATGGCTCTCCAGGAAGTTCAAGATTTAGAAATATAGGCGAGCATTTCTGCTTTCTATAATTTCTCCGAGCACCTGTCGTTAGCCTTTTTTCTTCTGACTGAGACTCTTGTCTTTGTTTTGGTCTCATGCACAAGTTGCATGTGGCAACGATGTGCATATTAATACTGTATTAGTTCCAGTCAGATTAGAGGGTTTTACGTCAGTGACGCTTCGGAAGTCAGGCAGATAATCTCAGTTATATTAAGTATTTGAAAGTGAATCCCTTTGCATGTCTAATCCTCTACTGTGAGCTTATTTCACCGCGATAGCTGTTCAGCCTTTGGCAGACAAACTGAGGTTCTGTTACCTCGACCAATGAGATTATCGCAGCTTCCAGAGCAGCTCTGCATGTGGCAAATGTGTGCTTACCAGATTGGAAATAAAAAGCACAGTGATATAAACTCTATACACTTTCTTTAAATACTTACAGATGACAAGAAACGTCTTCATCCACATTCCTATTTTTATTCAAGATAAGTGTGGCAAATTCACATTTCAGGGCAAATGTCCAGTTATTGTGACAAACCTATGCTGAGAGATGAAGCATAGTGGATATTTATCAATGAAACAATCACATTTCATTTGTTACAACTTCAAGTAGTATATATAATTAACCTCTCCTCTACACTGTGTTAATCCTTAAGGGATGTAGTCCTGCTGTTACTGTACATTAATACTCATACTGTATTTGATTATAATGCAACAATTATAATGTAAATATCAAAACTGCTATACAAAAAAAAAACAGGATGTACAGGAGATGAGTTGGAAGAGACGGCATTCAGAAACATAAAAAATACAAAAAAGGCACTTAAGAAGATCACACACACACACACACACACACACGCACGCACGCACGCACACACACACACACACACACACACACACACACACACACACACACACACACACACTACAAATTCAGATTCTTGAGCCCATGTTTTCACACAATTCACCTGAAAAGTTTGTGTTTTTTACAATTATATCAGATAGACTTGGCTGGAGAGCGACGTACAAACCTTGTCAGCTTGTGATTAAAAAAAAAAGGCTTCACACTACAGGAGGAACAGTTTAAAATCATCGCTGTCGTACATCTCACATGGCTTTAATTTCACAGATAACGATCTAATGCAACCACATAAAAACTAAAAATAAACCCAGAATTGAACAGACCTCCCTTAAAGGCGAATTCAAGTATTTTAAAACCTGGGCAATTTGTTAGATGTGTATTTTAGGGTTTAAATGGCTAAAAAGTAGAACAAGTGTTTGTGTTATTGTGTGACATTGGTGCCTTAAAGGGATTCAACAGCTGCTTTGTTTAAGAAATAGTAACATAAAAGAACTTAAATTTCAACGCAGCAAAAGATTTTAAAGAGAACGGCTGAGCTTGGTTTCCAAAATAGGACCTTACCCTTGAACAGAAAGCTCTGATGCTGTCCGTAATTTTGTCAGGTACTAAAGGTGGAGATATACTTGCTTTCAACGACACGTATATGTACGCATGATGGCTGCTAAGCTTCCCCTGCATCTGTGTGGTGGGTCAGCTGTGCACGCCTTTAAACATTAACCCTAAGTTGGATGCAAGATGCAGTATGCACATGAACAGTAGGGGCAGTGTTGAGGCAGAGGGGATGACAACGTGTCTTCACCGCTGCACACAGACAAACAAGTCCCCAATGATTAGACTGAATTTATTACAGCTGATGTTTGCATCAATCAGCTGATCCAATTTTGAATATTGATTGTACCTGTAGCATTTAAGACCCCAAAACATGTTAAAAAAAAAGGTCCCAGGTTTAAAAATACCAAAATTGAATTGCCTGTTTAAACCTCTGCCAAGTCAACATTGGCTCAGAGGACCATAAATGCTTTCTTCCTGATGTTTCAGGTTAATATTGGTCTTATATAAAAAACTACACACAGGTAAGGTGATGCTGTTAACCTCTGGCATGACGTGGGAGATGATTTGATGTCTTATTAACATCACATATCAGAGGTGATCGTCAGTAAAAGGCTTCATTTACTGGAAAAGCTGCTTATGCTAAATCACACTGTGGCTTCACTTTCAGAGGAGCGTTATACATGCTAATTATGTGACCCTCATTAAAGTAGAGTAATGTGGAAATAATTAGTGGGGTATTTTTGGCATTAAAATTAACACATTTCTATAGAGTGATTAAAAATGGATCCACTATACCACCACAAACTAGCCTGGATAAACAGCTAAGTATTGCCAAATCATTGCAAAGTTAGGCTCGAGGAAAACCATCCATCTGTTTCTGATCATTTTTAGATTATACGTTGATCTTTTCCCCACAAACAAACAACCTTCAGAAACCTACAACGCTTTCAACAGGAAGACACAGATTGTCAAAAAAGTGCAACACATTACACGTCACGTTCATTCACATTAACTTCAGTTAAAGTTCACGTCCCATCTCCTCGATCAGATAACTGCGAGAGGCTTTTAGGTGACACAACTCTGAGTGGCAGCTGTCTGAGAAGATAAACCTTTTCATTTAAACTCCACGAGTGGAGAAAATGTTTTTTTAAGGTAAAAACAACTTCCAGCGGTGACATCAGTGCAACCAAAAAGGTCAAATCACCTGTAGCGTTTTAGTTTAAGGGAGACTTGAAAGGTGGAGTGAGGGTAGAAGCCATCAATTCAAAATGTCAGCAACATTGAATATTTTTAGAGAATTTCTTGCTAGTTCTGAGTAATTCAAAATTGATTTTTCTTTAACAAGTGGCAGCTTTAAAACACAGTGGGGGGTTATTGTATGATGCTAACAATTGCTAGCTTATGTTGCTTTATTCAACGTTTGCACGATATCTTATCGAAGGGCAACATTTTTTTGCATAGACAACGTTCTGATATCCATTTGTCAGCCTGTTTGGCCTCACACAGAGACGCACAAGGCAGGGTCTGTTTAGAGTCTTTTTTAAATGTAAATAGGCGTATTTAGCTGTCTTAACAGTAGCAGGTGTTTGTTATATTCAGCCATCTTGAGCAGAAATAAATAAGTCCAGTGAACCGCACCATTGCCAGTCAGTTAAGGAGAGAAGTGATGTCACTTAAAAGCCGCTCTATTCACCATATTAACACCGACTCCATTTTCCTCAGACATCACACTCAGTGTGAAGGATGATGTCGTACTGCTGTGCTTTATTTCAGCATTAAATGACACATTTGTCATTATAAGTGCAACACTGTTAAGTTTACTTTGAAATACGGCCCACGGTCGGTCCATCCTTTCCCTTTCTTTTGTCTTATCAGGAAGGCTTGAGGTGATACTGATTTGTTATATCCCCAATGTTTATAAGACTTACAGTACAACCAAGAACACAGAAACACGACATCATCCTTTGGATACCAGCATGTTACCTTCCAATTTTGAGCTTTGTGTCAAAGGAAAATGGACGCTGTATAAATGTGGTAATATCTTCACTGTTTCTTTCAGATATCTCGTCACCAAAAGTCCAGGTCTTTGCGCTAAAGTTATGTACAATTCATGTGGGAGCGGCTACGTTCAGCTTTTGTACAAGTAAATTGCAGTGCAGATAAATATGAAGTTGTGCCTCTTATTATTAACAACAAAGTGAGGATTTAAAGTCCAGAGTATTGCTATGATAAAACTAGCCCGCATACTATTTATGTGTTCTCAAAAAACCCCCACCACAAACGTGTCCTGCTCTCTTTCTTCACATTGTAGTTTTCACTTCTCAGCGCCTGTACAAAGTGAGCACAGCTTGTCGCTGCACAGGACTGAGTTTCTCTAAGCAGACAGACGAGCCAATCAGCTGGCAGCTTGAGTTCTGAAGCGTTATTAAGTATCAGTAACTCTTTTCACTTCAGAGACAGTCCCAGACCAGAACATGAAATAAGGCGGTCTTTCTAAGTCGATCACATCTAGCCCTGATCAGGTTTAGATGGTTAGGAGATGTGGACCAAGGCAAGTTTGTTACCCCTTATTTAAAACAGCTAAACTGCTGATCAGAAAAGAAAACACTTCATAGTATTTTATGAAAAGCCCTTAACCTGGATTGTTTCTAATGACACTTATAAATGCGTTTTAGTACCTACAGGATAATCCAGAAAGCTTCAGAAAGCTCCGGCATAAACACAGATTGTATTTTTCTTTACATCTAAACCACTTAATTAAAAATACAGCTGTTTGTTTACTTGATAACAATCACACCCTTGGTCATTACAAAGGAAAAATCTCACTGTAGTCGTTTATCTCTCCTCTAGCCCCCGCCATCATCAACGCTCCCTCCAGTCCGGTCATACTGGAGCCCAGTCCTGTAGAACCCTTCAGCCCTGCTCCAATCATCTCTTGGCACATCATGGCATCATGGGAAGACACAATAATCCCTCTACTTGCAGGTGGGCTGCTCTCCTCCCCCCTCCTCTGTGGCTCTGGCGTCGGAGCAGGCGCTCTGATCCCACTACTTCCAGCACCCACGCTCCCTCCGCCACCACCCCCACCTCTCCTTTTAGGTGGTGGGCCCCAGAGGAAGGCGTGGGCGGGCCTGTAATGCTGGCGAGCGTAGCGGAGCAGGCGTCTGCGGGTGGCCGGAAGGCGGATGGTGTAGACAAAGTACTCCAGGACACTGTGTTGCATGTTGGGAATGGTGTTGTGGTACAGCGACTCCTCCAGGAACAGACGGACCAGCGGGGCCTTGAACGCCTCATAGCCGAGCTCGCCAAGGGACTTCAGGATGCGCGTGATCCGCAGGTAATTGTGCTGGGACCTTTAAAGGTACAAGAAAGACAGTAAAACGGAATATTTGATATAGTTCATATTTTTTGGACGTGGGGATGTATCTGGTATAACGTATAATTTCAGATACAAAAACGGGAATCTAGAACCTCAGTGCATCAGATATAAAAGCATCAGTAAATATAAAATGGGACATTTTTCCTAAGCTTGCATTGTTTCCAAACAAGCTTAAGTCCATTTACCATATACGGTAAATAGGAACTAGGCATATGAGGTTTAGCATGTAAAACACTGTGCTCCCAAATCTGTGATTTTCAATCAGTGCTTTGGCAAGAGAAAAACACTGTGTCATTCTTAGACCCTTAAAACCATCAAAATAGGATGTTAGAGAGTAAAAAGCCTCTAAATTAGCCTTCAGCCATCTGTTTGTTGACTTTCCACATGTTATTTCACATTTGGAAGCCGATAGAGAAACAATTAGGTTCCATTGGATTGAGAATAATGGCCTTGCTAAAGGACACAAAAGCAGCAATTGGCAACTCTGCCATACGTTCACACAAATTCTGGCAGCAATTTTATACCCCTACGCTTCAGCACAATGTATGTGTGTGTGTGTGTGTATCTGTGAGTGTGTGTGTGCTTACTCATTAAGGTGCTGGAAGCGCTCCTGCCAGTTGGGTGCCCGAGCAACACTCCCACTCTTATCCAGCAGTTTGATCCCATAGAAGTCCAACATGATGGAGTAAGCTGCCAGAAATCTGCGCTTGGCTTCCCGAGTGCTTTGGAATTCCTGACAGGATTACACACAACAGATCAGAGACCAGCACACAGGTAGCGTACAACCTTTCTGTTTGGTAGTTAAATGCGCTGGATGGCAGAGAGACAAAGGATCTACATGTATGTAAATGTACTCAGCCCTCACCAAACCTACATCTGAAACTGCTCAAACACTGTTTACACTCTATACAGAAGATTTCATTTTCTTTCACCTGGATCAAAATTTTTTATTTCACATACTTTGGGGTCTATATAACGATGAATGAAAGCTGTTAAGTTTTAAATTTCAGTTCATTGCTTCAGTTTGTAGTGGACTGTCTCTGCTGCAGAGTGTGCCAGATTTAAGTACGTCCTCTAACAGTGCTTAGTTTGTTACAGAGCGTCTCAGACTGTTGTTTAAAGTGTCAGATAACAAGACAGAAAGTGACCTTATTTCAAATCAGAGAAAGCCATTGCATTGCCCTTTTTAATGTCACAAGACTGCATTGACAAAGGTAGTAATAACAGGGTAGTTAATGTCCACCTCTGCCTAGGATCATTAGTTGTTCATGTGTTGTTTGTTTTACAAAAACCATAGTACTATCTAAACAAACATGTCTATTGTTATATTTACACATGCAGAAAACTCCGAAATGAAATTCTCAAAATGTCCGGGATGAGCTGCATGTGTGAACACGAAGCAGCCTAATGTACTTAATTCATCCTGAATTATTCCTGCCCGCCCCTGAGTAAAATTTCTGCTTAAAATAGGGAAGAGATTACGTGTGAAAGCAGCAGCTTATTAAGGGAAATTCACCACGCCTTCGCCATCATAACTGATGTATATCACACAACCAGTTAGCAACTGATGAAATCCTCATACATGTAATAGAGCTGATTCAGACTCTTCTGCTCACTAGTTTGTTCTTCTCCTCTCTTTAGTTTCTAAAGAGTGGATACATGCAGTAACAAGTAGCATGTCATTACAGTGTCAGACCTTGCTTTACCCTCCATCTTGGATAACTTAAGAATCATAATTTGGTAAGGGCTTGTAAACATTAGGACCGCATCATCCCTATCACATTATGTCCTGCATTGTGAGCCACCCCCCTCTCCTCAGGGAATGAATGAATAACAACTATTCAGCCTGCCCCCTGAAAGATGTTTACAGGGACGCATGTGTGAAAACCGCTTATCTCTGTGGAGATTCTTTCCTAAACCTTCTTGTGTAACAAGTTTCTGCAGGGAATGCACCATCTTCCTTTAGTGCAACAAAATGCTCCAACTGAAGAGTGCAACAACATGCACTACACGGTTATCTAAAATGTTAAATGAGGAAAGTTTCACTGGTTGAATGAAAGATGCACTCAACCATGCTAAACACTTATGCAATGACGAAAGCATGAACAAAGCAGACATGCAGCTGGAAGCTCATCAGGCAGTAACATAACCAAGGTGACAGGATGCTGACAGTGTGTGTGTGTGTGTGTGTGTGTGTGTGTGTGTGTGTGTGTGTGTGTGTGTGTGTGTGTGTGTGTGTGTGTGTGTGTGTGTGCGTGTGTGTGTGTGTGTGTGTGTGCGTGTGTGTGTGTGTGTGTGTGTGTGTGCGTGGAGTCTATGTGTCTATAAAGTGTGTGTTTGTCTCACTTTGATCTCGTCCTGAGTCAGTTCATGTGCGTAGAAGTTGAGCCCTTGTTCTCTCAATGGGAATAGCCTGGTGAGTGGAGAAGGAATTAAAGATCAAGTTAAAATTGATTTCTGGAAACAACAATACTAAACACATTTATCTACCAAGTTACAATAAAACGGAGTCATTCCACATAACCTGCTATTGCTGTCAAAGTAAACATAGAAAGACAGTACTGCTTTGGTTGTCACGATAATCTAATTTTAAACTCTGATACGATACCAAAAGCTAAAGTTATCAGTACCTGTTTGAATACCACAGCAACACAAATAGAAGTCCTAGGCCCCCTTATATTGGGAAATGTCTTGTTAACAACCAAAACAGCAGACCATGCCTGCAAACTGTCTATGTTGCACAAATACATTGGCAATGATTCGGTACTGCAATGTTGCCAACGTATTTGTGCAATTTAGACAGTGTAATCTCCTCTGCTCCGTGTGTTGTGACATCAACATTAATGTTACATCTTTATGAGTCAGTATGAGTATTTGCCAACATGAAAATTCAAAAAGACCACCGCTCCACTCTCGTTTCGCTCTCGGTAACTCTGGATTCAAAATATGACTAGAGATCTGTGGTTTTTTTAAGCTTCTGTACTTTTTGGTCATTTTCAAACACGTGGTATTGACATGTATAAAACAGTATTGCAGTATCGAACATTTTGACATCCTAAAGTACCGCTATGTCTCTCTTCTGCGGCTCCAAGAATAAATACACCAATAATCTCTGTAATGTACTACAAGGACTTTTGAACTTATTATGAAACAGTGTCAATTTAATACTGGTGCCTTTACATCACCTAATAAACCAGCAATGAGCTTAAGCCTTTCTTTATCATTATTCTTATGTCTGTCATTGTGTCAGATTTTACTGCTAAATCAGGCCAGCTAAGTATGGTAGTAAGGAGGAGGAGATTTTTATTTACATGATTTTATTTTTGACTTTGTATTTATTGGTGTTAGTGGGGACAGATCAGGGGCGGATGTGGCTCAGTTGGTAGAGTTGTCGTCTCTCAACCGGCAGGTTCGAGGGTTCGATCCCCAGCTCCTGCAGCAACATGTCTGACTCTGGATAATTGACATTGATAATTGCTGGAATTGCTCCTGCTTCTTCATCGGCGGCGTATGAATGTGATAAATGGGATTAGTTACTTCTGATGGTTACTTTTCATAGCAGCCTCTACCATCAGTGTGTGAATGTGTAGGTGTGACATGCGGTGTAAAAGTGCTTTGAGTAGTCAGAAGACTAGAAAAGAAATATACAAGCTCAAGTCCATTTACCATTAACCATCAGCCAAGAGAAAAGGTACAGATTTGTCTCCGGGGGGTTTTAAAAGGTGTAAAAGCGACGGGGAATTAGCAGTCTGTCAATCATAAATCTATTATAAAATGTTCACCATTCAGAAAGTACAGCTTATTAAATCCCTTCTTTATTTCTGCTGACATTCATGTAGCAGCTAGACTTTTCTGCACACGCTCCAAAATGTGATTTACTTTGGCAGCTTATTTCACGCAATTATCAATGCAGTCAATTACCCGGAGTTAGTGCGTTCCTTAGGTGAAGGAAACAGTCAGAGGAAATGTCTCACCACTGAATGTAGGTGTGATTGTGCTCCAGTTTGTCATAGTCGCCTCTCCACTTTGTCAGAATCTCCTCGATGTAGATACCTGAGCAGAGACGGGGGATAATTAGCTGTCATTTCTAGTGTGCGTCTGTGTACTGTGTGTGTGTGTGTTTAAACATTGGATCAGCTCACTAAGCTACCGGTCTTTCCCAATCAAACATGACCTTCAGCCAAACAAAACTCGCTAAGCCCAAAGCCAACACTGCTCCTCTGCACAGTGGCAGGAGATCTATATGCATAGTGTGTTAGCGCCAAAGTGGTTAATCAACTAATCAATATGTCAATACAAAGAAGAAAATCAGAAACTATTTTGATAATTTATTTATCAGTTCCGTCATTTTTCATGCAAAAATGGCAGAAAATGAAGTTTCTAGTCTCTTGGATACGGACATGTCCTGCATATTTCTGTATTTTATCAATTTAAACTTTACACTTCTTTGTTTTTTGCAGAACAAAAAGTTAAAGACATCACCTTGGACTTTGAGAAACTGCAAAAGAAATTTTTAAAATTATTTTCTCACATTTTTAGAGAGCATGATTTGACTAATCTTGAAAAAAGGTAGCAGCTTAAAGGAGATCTATTCTGCTGATCCATATTTAAATACAAACATATAATGATACCAGGTTGGATGTCCATACTAAACCTTCGCAAAGTTTTTTTTTTTAAACACAAGATACACAATTGTTGGCATAATCCCTGAACGTTAGTGGTGTAAGAAAATACTGCTATACTGAAATATCGCGATATTTTGCGTTGCGATACTGTATCGATTCTCTAAAGCGTAATATCGATACTTTATTAATTAAAAGTTTACATACATTTGTGACTGCACAAAAAGTATTATGATGTTGGATGTCATAGGAACTGTGAAAGACAAATACAGGTCTAACTGTTCTCAGTCTGAATGCATCAAAATAAACTGTATATATGTTTATGCATATAATATTGTGTTCTTTATACTATGAACGTTTTTCTAAAGATAGCCAGTTTTGTAAAAAATAATGCAATATATCGCCTTGCTAACAGTATCCCAATATATCGAAATAAATTGTATCGCCACCCCTGTATCAGGATAAATATCGTATCGCCAGATTCTTGCCAATACACAGCCCTACTGGACGTGGTTTTTTGAGTGCTCATGAGAACTTTGCGTGACTTGTCCAGAACCTGACTGTTCTGCCAACGTATTAGAGCAAAGCATGGAGACAAGTTGTAGGACACGCCCACACTGTCAGCTCTTTCAAGGACACGCCCACCCAGAAGCTCTTTCAAGGACACGCTCACCCAGAAGCTGACTTAAATTTCCCTGCAACTGCAAACAGAGCAGGCCAGTCGAAGGAAAGTGGGCATGTGGGGAGGGGGGCCTTAAAGAGACAGCAGCTGAAATGAGGGATTTTAGTGACGCCAGTATCAGATAAATAAGGAGGTTTTTGATCTACACTTCTTGCAGTGCTACTCCAATCAGTGTCCTGGACTGACATAATTAATGGTGAAAGTGAGCATAATAGATCTCCTTTAATGTAAAATAAAAAATGAGGGTTTGTTGCAGACTGAGTGTGTGATCTCACCATCAGGGACTAGAGGGATCTTGTTCAGGTAGAAGCGCAGGTTACGGTACTCGTTGGGTTGCCGGGACTTTCTGTAGTTCTACACCAAAACAGACACAGTTCAAATAGATCAAACTGGGCGCCTAAAAGAGTCAGGAAGGAAATGTGCATATGTGCATTGCTTAGCTGCTTTTTAAATGTGTGTGTGTGTGTTTGTGTGTGGGCATGTACCGGGTAGCTATGACGGTATTTGTAGAGATCCCTGGCAGCGTAGAAACTCCTCTTCATCTTTGGAACAGACTCCGGGGATCCAGTCAGCTGAGAGGAAGGAAGAAAGACAGGGAAAAAAGAGAGAGAGAGAGCGAAATAGAGGAGTATAGAGAGGGAAAAAAAGAAAAAGAAACATTCAGTTAAAATTCAGATCTCAAACAAAACCATCCCATGTTGTAACAGATGCAGAGTAGCACTCATCTGCTATTAAGCTGAATGAAAAGCAATGACTCTGCTTTGAGGTCGAGGGCTGTCATCATCCTATTCTCTCTAGCAAAGGAGGACAATTCACATCAGTGCTGCCGCGCTATCTCAACAAAAGGAGGACCCAAGAAAGCAGACCTGATCTCAAATAAACCTGGGTCATGTTCACTTTCACTGCCCAGGAAAGCTTGCATTGTTACATTGAGCCTGTGAAATCTAACTACATGTATGCTTTATAATGGACATCATGTTAAATGGGAATTCAGCCATTTTCAAACCTGGGCACCTAAATGACTAATAACTAAAAATTGGTAATGCACTAGTAAATTGTAGGGCTGTGCAATTAATCGTGACTGAACCTTTGCAATAAACACGTTGCCAAAGTCTGAATTTGTCGCCATGAAGTTCAGCAATGCTTCCTCACTCAGCGTGTGTACAACGCTCCCTTTGGACGCAGACCTGGGTGTAATGTGCATGCTTTCCTTCCAATTTGATGCAGACAGAAGAAGCTAAAGCTAACTATCAGCTACCCTCGGATTTATCAGTGCTAATTTAGTGAAGGAAAAAAAAAAAGATTTATTGCGGATTCAGGAGGGACATGTTGCAAACAGGTATTGTAAAAAACATGAAGAACAGCAGAAAGACAGAAATAAGTTCAAGCTTATAGGCACTCCTTTATTTATTTTATAAATCCTGATTCATGTCGTTATCGCAATATTGAACAACGTTATTGCACATTGAATATTTTTCTCATATCGTGCAGTTCTAGTATTGCTTCAGCCAGCAGCAGGTATTGGGCTGTAATGGCTGCAATGTAATCACTGTATTACAAATATGCATGTTCAAAGTACATCCACTAAAAGCTGTTTTAAGGAACCTTCAATTTGTGTTGAGTTTGGTGTCCCCTGTGGACAAAGCTGTACCTCTTATCTCTTGTCTGATCTTGTGTAAATACTGTTTTTTTTATGAAAATAATCTCATCCTGCCTTGTTTTAATAGTGGAAAGTACCGCTCAATGAGAGTCTGCCATAGAAAATAAGTCTATAATTCTGCGGTTTGGAGTAACACACTTCGACACAGAGCCAGTGGTTATAAACAATAGATATGACTGAATAGAAATAATCAGTCTCGTTGCGGAGGATGTCGTTTGCTTTTGTACGTCTTGTAGAGAAATTAGTATTCATTCCAGTCAGTTTCATGACCTGCTAAAAACTCACACAGAAGCTTGAAGTGCTAGTTTTTGCTCCAGAAATTGTTTTTCTAAGTTTCTGCAGAGATGAGACAATTTTCACAAGGTCAAGTGCTTTTGCAAAGCAGAATTAATTTTTACATAATATTTCTATTCAAGGCCACCAGACAGAGATTTTACCTTGCTGAACACAGAAGTTGCTGATGAACAGCTGCATCGATCTGTCGGCTTGTGGGAGGTTTTGTATAAATTTGCTGCTTTAATGGTTTGTTCTGATTCAACACAATGGTTGTACAGATCACAATAACACAAACAGAACAAGGCTGCAATAGACGATGTAAAGGCTGTGTTTCACTTTGAAATAAACCATCATATTTTTTTACACAAACGTCTATCTGTAGGAATCCTTTCTAAAATACGCATCAACTATTGCGCCTGTCACTGGCAAAAACAATCACTTCTAGAGGACAAGCTTCGATAAAACTCAAGGACTTGTTATACCTGAGTAGCTTATAGTGTTTTAGACAGTACCCATGTTTTAAAATGCTGGAATCCCCTTTAACTAAACCAAATGTCAGGTTTTTTTTTTTTTTACCAAAACACCCAAAACCTCAAGCAATACTGTGTGATATGTCTACATTATTGTGACACTACAATCTGCATCCTGATTTCAAAGACATCTCTGAATCTAACAAAATAGTGCCAATGTCAAATACAGTTCCTCTAATAGTCCCATTATAACCTGCTGGTTTTAATAATCTGACACAGTGTGAAGTTATCTGATAACCTAACTGGGGCACAGGGACAATAATCATCATGAGGCGGCAGTCTAATGAAATATTTTATTTCCTTCATAACCCAGCAGGCAGATGGTGTAACTTTAATTAGAAAAGCATTAGTGGAATAACTAAACTCTCTAAAGTCATGCAGACACCACATGGTGGTGATAGAATACAGCATCATTTTCATTAAATCCTTTCAAAAAATGGTAACAGTTATAGTCAACAAAATAGCAATTAAGCTCAAGGGACACCTCATTTGTAGTGAACTGCATAAATGAATCACTGCCTGGTGGATGTACTGTCACAGTGAGGACTATTACAGCTCCTGAGCAAAGTTCCTACCATGTGAGATTATACCTATATTCAGTATTTGCAACGAGGTTACATAAAAATGACAGATTTTTGAATGGGGTTCAACGTAGCTCCAGGCTACGCTCGTCTCAAGACAGCAGCATGTGAGTGATGTGGGCTGCTCGGTTGCCCTTTCCGTGTCCTGGACAGCGCACAGTATCGACGAGGCCAACCTTGCCTCTGCCGGCGGCACATTTAACCGCACCATGCACCGGCTCTCTCCTCAACATTTTCAGACAATATACTGTCACTGCAGTTACCTGCGGAGACGAGTCTCCGGCGGCCCGCTCGCTCTCCGCCGGGCTGATGGAGTCGGAGATGCCGCTGTCATCCTCAGCCGCCGGCTCGTCGCTCTCGGAGTCCGACCCCCACGTCGAGTCGCATTCCTCAACGGTGCTCGGCTCCTTGAAACGCCAGCTGCCCAACAGATTTCCCATCTAAAAAACATGTAGCACCTTCCCTCTTCGACTGTCCTCTGCTTTGCACAAAAATTCTACATTATTTAACTCACTACTCGTATGTCGGTCCGCAAAGCGATGGGCTCACATTGCCCTCAGAGCGGAGCTTTTAAATGGCAGAAAAAAGGGGAATTTCCACATCAGCAGCGATGATGCACGTTTCTGTATGAGGGGTGTGTAGTGCCACAAAGAAGGAGGAGGTGGCTTTAAAGCTACAATGCATGGATTTTAAACTAAATAAGAATTAATTCTCACAATGATTACTTGCTGCAATCACTGAATGCAGATATGTATCCATAGTTGCTGAAGGTATCTTCTCTTGCAATATTTTTGTTGAAGCAAATTTATGCTGCAACCTTAGGCAGACAGTAAAGGAAAACAGTATCATTTTACAAGACAAAATTATGAGTGAAAACAATGTGAGACCTGCAGGATATGCTGACATAATTTGATGTTCTCCAGATAATATCCTGCTGCGTTCACACATCAGCCCACTCGGACTTGCTGCGGAATAAATACTAGGGGTCTGGCAGGAGAAACTCTGGGTGAGGTCTGAGTGAAAAATTTGACTGTTTGCGTTCACACATACAGCTCCTCCCGCAAATATCAGAAGTTTTTCGGGAGTTTTCTGCAAGTGTGAAAGCCCTGTATGAAACGTTTTTGTGCCTCTGGTTAAGACTGAACAAACTGGTCAGGAGGGCCATCTCTGTCTTGGACTGTCCTCTGGACTCTGTAGAGGAGGTGGTTGAGAGGAGGATGTTAGTGAAGCTGACATCCATCATGGACAGCCCCTAAGGAAGCACAATCTAATCAATGTCAACACAGAGCTAGAAACAACAAACCCAGGAGGAGTTTGACTTCACCCTTTTTTCATATAAAGTCATTACTTAACTAAATATTTAGGTAGGATGTATTTGATCTGCTATATTAATGATAAATGTCGCTTATAATACCTTTTAAATAAAGCTGTTAAAATATACACGGATATGGCTTGATGCTTGTTTTCCAACTTTTATTCATGTTGAATTTATTTTGTATGCTCCCCTTTGTTCCTCTGCAGATATTGATACGATTTAAAACCTAATATTTTGTTGTTCACAATGTTTCTGACATACAACTTTTTAAATTCTCACCCTACTACCGTGTGGCATTAATTACCCCCTAAACAGCATCCCAGTAACAGCAGCATCAGGACCAGAGCTGTGTCACGTGACCACAGGACATGAGGAGGGTATGGTACCCCCTCTGAGATTATCAATGTCACTCCAGAAACAAAGACAACACTGCAAAGATGCTCATTTTGTACAACCCAAGATATCTTTTAAATGATTTTATCATTATCTACCTACAAAGGGAATCGATATACAGTTCATTTAAAATTAATGATATGAGTACCTTATATATTGGAACGGCTGAAAGGGGCTTTTCAGAAAAAGAGACTACAAAATTGTCAGCAAACATCCGATGTATGAGCGACCTTTACCAATAAAGTCTTACTTCATCTGAAATAATTCTGCAGCACATAATAATATGTGACCTCTAACCTACAGGCTCATTAAATGAAATAGTTGATAGAAACAAGTGGGGTTTTTCTACTACATAACGTGGGTTTCACACTTGCTCTTGTTCACTTTTTTCACAACAATGGGCACTGTTTTTTACTTCTCTATCTTGTTGTAAAGTAATTCCTACAAACGCACGGTTTATTGCCCTTCCATCCTCATTCCAAACTTGTACTTTTTGTGTTTCCTTGTTTTTTAGAATCGCCCTTTTAATATACACTGGGTCTAAATGACTGAAGGTACACCTGTTAAGTAATTTCTTTAGAAGCGGACATTTAAACAGACTGCAAACATCTGTCAGTTTGTTAAGAGTCGGCCTGTGATGAGCTGGGATTAGAGAAGTGTTTGTCATGAGGATTAACAACAAAATATGAAGCATACATTCTATTAAATAAATATAAAAGAGTGTAGGCCGATCACTCCCTATATTCACTATATTTGATTGGTTTTCTAATTCACCATCAAACAAAAAGTCTGTTAAATTTAAGTGTTGAATTTAAAATACCACAAACAACTCCTTCATTATTTTAGCATAACAGAAATATTTCATGATCTTTTTCATTTCATGACAGAAACTTTTCATGATCACTCAGACTGTTTGCCCTTTTTATTGTTATCACGATGAGAATGACAGGCTGACACAAAGGGAGTCTGTCAGTCATAAACATGTTTTATATTCATCATGTTAATAAAGTTTCATAATAAGACTGATCATTAATGATCGTTCTGTGTGTTTTAACAGACTGCAGGTTGTTCTTCATGTGAAGGTGTTTGTTATCAGGTAACATACAGAGATAAACACTGTTAGGGTCTACTGTGGGTATTTTATTAGAAATAATACAGTGCGTATTTGTGCAGATACAAACAGCTGTTAAAGCCGACAGCTGAATGTGATCAGCTGATGTCATCATCACAAACAGACGTCGCTTCACGTGACGCTGTGAAGGAAAGGACGTCTCATGTCTCTTAAAACATATTTCCTCGTTTCTCTCTCCTCTGCTTCGATTCCTCGCGTCTCTCCACGCATCTCTGGTGGGAGGGACTAAGACGCAAGCGAGAGAAGCAAGTGAAGGAAACGTGGATGCAATTTAACAAACATCAGAAGCACATAAGAGTCCAACTCTAGTTCTGCCCGTAGGTCAACCACTGTAACACTGTGAAGGGAACACACCTGCAGTGAAAAACTGCTGTTCTTGCCAGCTTGAATGACACCTGTGACATTGAAGTGACTCTGATCATAAGTCTCTACATCCCTCCTGCTGAGGCTGCTGCTGCTGCAGTGGGTGAAAGTGAGTTAGAGAAGTATGCGTCAAGTCATCTGTTTGGTCGAAAGCAACATGTGTGATGTCCAAGTCAAGTGAAACTGAGAAATTAGGTAATCGAGACTCAATATCAACAGCACAGTTTCTGTCATGTCAGCAAGTACAGGAACAGAAGCAGTGGAAAAAACAGAGATTTTTAGTGGCAAAACCAGCACTTTTAGTAAAGACATTCGATTTGGTGCATTGTACCATTAAAAAAAAAATGGTTGTACTAACAAGTTTGATTGTGTCTGTCAGTCATCTGTTCCCTGTAAGACAAGCAAGTGGACATGGGACAAGTTTGATAATACACATATCAATTCAGAAACATGCAAGACCATCACTAAAAGTGATAAAAATCATGAATAACTACCTCATACAAAAGAGAGAGCAAGAGGGGCGAGAGACAGAGAGTAAGAGAGAGAGTGACTGTATTCTTAATGTGTTCTGTATCTGTTCAGTACCAAGGGCAAAGTTATGCTGTGTTAGCAATTAAAGTAGAGAAGCTTTGATCAATACTTCTAAAGGGTTTACTTTTGTAGTCTTTTCTATCTGTTTAAAAGTCATAACTGTACCTCTGACATTGCCTTTGTGTTGATTATCAGTTAATAATCGAATGAAAAACACTGTACATGTTTCAGTTTATTTGTTTCTTCACGTTTTGAAGTTAAACGTGCTCAGAAACTGCAGATGGAAATGAGCTTTTAGGTTTATATTCACTTTATTCAAGCTGTATTCAAATCAAGCAGCACTTAATAATTGTTTAAGTCCCCATGAAATTAAACTTCGAGAGTATCTAACCGTCGTGTCGTGATGTATTTTCTCCTGAAACAATAAACAATAATAGAAGGTGGGACGTAACATTGGGATGAATTTGATTGGATTGTTAGCTACGACAAAGCCTTTTAATTGGTTGAAAATTAGTAAACGTCCCGGAGTGCAGGATGAGTCATCAGAGATTTTTAACGTTTTACACGGAGAGAGAAAAAACTGACATTTTGATGTAAAACAAAGTCAACAAAAAACATAAAACCAATATACAGTAAATGGATGTGGAGTTCCAAATTCATCTTCTGAGAGCAATTCTGGTCTCTGCTGTGCATATCATTCATTAACCACCAGGGGGCAGTGTTTCCTATGAAATACTGCCAGGCTGTCTCATCTCAGCTGTGTGTTTGTGTATCTGTGCCTATGGGCAGATAACCACAAGGGCAGGAGGGGAAGTGAAGGAGGTTGATAACAATAGAAACACTCATCCACATCCACAAATAAACACACACACACACACACACACACACACACACACACACACACACACACACGCACACACACACACACACACACACGGGGGACTGATACCAAAGTGCTCAGGCTTTAGATGCCAGCAGAGACGAGGCTGAAAGAAGGCTTCTGGGTGACTCAGGGGCATCTTAGTATTCACTTAGTACCCCTTGCAGTTTTAATAAAAGTGTGTGCATCTTTGTTGTCTCTGTGTGTGAGTTAAAAAAAGATTTAATGTTCCTCCAAGGATGAACATGGGTGTGTCACTTCCCTTAACAGCACGTTAGCTACCTGAACAGCTGCTGAGAAACCAGCCATCATCCATAATGACCATGCAGTACCTCTGTGAGCGTGTGCGTGTATGTGTGTGTGTGTGTAGATGACTCTTTGTTACAGCAGAAAGTAGTGTTGAAGTTAAAAGTCTTAGGGAACACACTGCAGGAAAGACATTTCTATACTGTCAAGTGTCTCTACTGTATTTAAAATATGGATGTATGCACCCTGAGGTCACACTGGTTTGGCGATTACCTTGGTGAAGCCTCAAGTCTGGCATTTTGGCCGTCCTAGGTTGTTTTTTGCTGCTACATGTGACGGTATTCAAACGAGGAGTTGAAGCTCAAGAGGAGAGAGTGGTATTGGGAATGCTGGTGCTTGCTTGATTTGCTTTTTGCATGTAGGACTTAAGGCATGATAACTGTGATGCTACTTTTATTTAGCCAAAAAAAAGGCCTGAAAAGGGATGAAAATGTAACCGCTAACAATGGGCCATGGTACAAGAAAGCCCAAGCTGCCCAAGCCCTTCCAGAGGGATGTGGTCGAACACAGCTGAAGACACAGAAACAGCCTGTTCTGAGCAGGGCTGAAATAGAGAAGCTTAAAGGCATGATCAAATACAGGATCAGAGTGGATTTAGAACAAGAAAACTCACAGATATGTTTTGTGGACCTCTGAGACTTATTTACACTTGTTGAAAATGAGGATAATATGGGACATTTAAGCTTCAGCTTAAATAAAGGCTCTAACATCATTATCTATGTAGATAGATAGTCATTTAATTGATACCACTGTGACATCATCTTACAACTGCAATCTTTTTTAACCTGATCTTAAAGAGATGCTCAAAATGAGCATGAACACTGCATCATGCAGTGGTTGTGTGTAATGTGTTAAAATAGCGTCCTGCCCTTAAAACAGTACATGAGCACATTTACAGTATGTGCACTTGAAAAACAAACATGTAACACTTTGGTTGGGTAAAGTAACTTTCTGACTTTGCCTTGTGTTTGTGAAAAAGGAAGTCAAACTACTTGGTGTCGTTGAGAAAAATCAGGGATTGGATTAAAATAAGTACTTTAGTAAAGTTAAAGGGATACTTCAGTATTTTTGAAGTAGGGTTGTATGAGGTACTTGTCAATAGTGAGTAAATTAGTCACAGGAAATGCTGGTCAGCATGGCCTCTTTTAGGAGAGAGCAGCAGGGGTGCAGACAAGAAAGCAAGGCTTTACAGCTATGCAGACTGGTACCTTTGCTTCACGTAATGTAGCTAATTTTAAGCTAAACTGAGCCAAAAATCGGGGTAAAGGTATACGCTAAATTAACAAAGAAAATCAAAGTGCTTTGATTTAGCACTACTTGAGCACACCACATACAGTACGTGTTCCTCCACCTCAATCTCCTCAATCTGTAACTGTATAGCTCCAATTCAAAACAAATGTTATCTCGCGACACTTTACAAAGGAGCAAGACCTTACTCATTACTATATTACAAAGACCCAGCGTTAATCCGTTCTGACCTGAAGCATCATCTATACTTACTGCTACTATACCATTGTTGACAAGCACCTCATAAAAGCCCACTTCAAAAATACCAAACTATCTCTTTAAGTTGCATACATGACAAAGACCTAGCTGGCAATGTGATGTGAAAAAATAAGCACTCGTCAGAAAAGACATGTAAGTTACTTTAAATTACATTATTAGTTAGTTACTGGGCGGCTGTGGTTCAGTTGGTAGAGTCGGTCGCCTCTAAACCGGAGGATCGAGGGTTCGATCCCCAGCTCCAGCAGCAACATGTCTGATGTGTCCTTGGGCAAGACACTTAACCCCAAGTTGCTCTCGCTGCTTTGTCGGTGGCGTAAGAATGTGTATGAATGTGATAAAAGTGAATAAGTCAGCAGGGACTTTCTGTCCGACAGTCTCAAACTCCAGTCTGCCAGACTTATTGGAGGAGGATATTTATATCTATCCTGACATAAACAAGCTTAACTCTTTACTGACTCTCTCATGTTTTGTTCCTGTTATGCAGACTCAATATGGCATGTTACAGTCCACCACCACATGATGCAGTGTTCATCATGTCATTATATATTTCTCAGAGACAGTGCTGTTGTTTTTGAATCAATCTCTGGCAAACGGAAAAACAAAATACAGTTTGTCTTCCTTAGTACAGTAGAGTGTTTTTCCCACCACAAAATACCTACTAAACACAGGACATGCGCCTAGAGCAGCATATAAGTGCTGGGTGAATAGATGGAACAGGGGAAAAAAATCATTGTCCAGACCCTCCACAGTCTGAAGCTGTACATACTGTTAGAAATAAATCAACCTCCCACTCAGGGTGGACAGGAGCTCTGCTGCTGCTCGGCTAGCTGCCTTCATCCTCCGCCCACTCATTCACAGCACAAACACACTCGAGGTTATGCACCTTGAAAAATGGCTGCTGTTATACATGTGTTGGCCCCTTTAACACCAGACCTCATAATGTCATCATGATGTCAGCGAGTGCAGAGGTCAACCACGATGGGTCACTGTGAATGTGCAGTCTTCTACACTAAACCACAGACACCACCTCTCCCGGTTACACTGCAATCTCAGCATCATGGAAAAGGCTGATGTACTGATGTACTTGCAGGACTGTTTTGTTATATCACATTGTTGATTTAACTTATATACTTTTTTATCCCCACGGAGAATGTTGGATTTTGATATAGAAACGTAAAGGCCTAGAAAATGCACAAACCAGAACCTATTTGCACTAATGGAGTGATGTCAGAGTGACGGGGCTGCACACAGGGGGCGCTCCAAGCAGATTGTGGCGCCCCAAGTCCCCACAAAGGAAAGACACATTTAACCATCTGCTTCCATCGTGTTTACAAAGTTTCCTGTGGACATTTATATGTGCTGTAATGTTTGAGGTAAGAGGGCACAATCGTGTGATGAAAGTTCATTCATCTTTTTAACACTTTTTTATTGTTATCACTAATTCATTGAAATTAAGGCACATATTAACGCCCCTAAATATAAAGTTAACCTGCCTTACTTTTTAATTTGCATGAATACTCAAAATGTAATTCCTTCTGCTGATGAAAAAATCCCTTAAAATGAGAGAGGAGATTCTAAAATGAAAATACAGTATTAGATTAGAATCTTAGAGAATGTAAGGAAGCGTGTTGTGGTGACAAATGAACTGACGACAATGACTTAAAGGAAAATCTAAATAGTGCGACAAAAAAGACAACAATACTAAAAACATGTTCAGTGAGGTTCAAATGTAGAAAACAATCCAACATGTTCAGTGTATGAGTAATGAGACAATATTTTCCACTAGATAACTACTGAGGGAGACATCATTGATAGACATCTGATATCTGCTTTGTGGACGACAATGGTGGCAAGGCTATCATTTTCCAGAGTTAGAGCTGATGCTGATGTCAAGACAGGATTCATTTTCTTTGTTTTTATGTTTTCTTGGTTATAATTCCTTGAACGGGAGGAAATATTGGAGCTTTTTAAAACAGACCTTATGGTCACCACGAAGAGACGTGTAGTTAACTTTAAGCTACATAGAGACGCCCTATCTCTAAAACCTCCAACAAATAATGTTTACAAAGCCGCCATCCAACTTCCCTCCCAACTCTGTGATGTCGCACCCAAACACTCTTTGTCGACGTTCACCTCTATTTTCTATTCCCCTGCTCCTTTTAAGTAGCAGTGCGCTAACAGCTAATCTCTCAGGCCGACAGTCTGGCTCATGGCTAACGACTAAGTGTCAGAGTAACAGATGAGGCTGCTGTCTACACTGACCTGTTTACAGACACACAAAGCTACAGACCTGAATGTTGTGGTGATAAATCATCAGCCACAATGGCAAGAAAATGAACTGGTGGCAAATGAACACAAGGCATCAGCCTGAAATGTTGTCAAATCAATACATCAACCAAATTATTGATCTATATTGTAGCAGCAACTGTTGATTAAATGTTTGGAATGCTGAAAGCCTTTTGCTTTACAAATTAAATCACAAATATTAAGAGTAAAGGTGCCAATTTAAAGGAGCAATATGTAACTCTGACACCTAGTGTTTAAAAGGGGTACTGCCGTCCAAATTCAAAACATTAAAGAGAGCTGTCTCCCCCCACTGCCCCCTCCCCCCTAGAGTCGATGTGCACGCAGGTTGCCATGTCGCGGACACTGAAGCTTCAGTGTTTAGCCAGCTCTGCATCGGTCTGTAAACCTTTCTGCATTATTACTTCTCTCTATTTTCGAAAGCATCTCCAATATTGATCCTAGTTTGAGCACGTTTCTGCTCATGGAGCTTATTAGAAACATGCAGAGGCTTTTTAGGTAGGGTACAATCACTTCTATCTGAACCAGTTCTCTCGTCCGCTTCCATCGCTGCAACACCTGTTGGTTTGCTGTTTGCCTGGCAAACCGAGGGGCGTCCAAAACGGCTGTGTGGTGGTGCCTGAAACTGCCTACCATCTCTGGTCGAAGCAAGAACCGACCATTCAGTACCGCAATCTAAGCTTAGAAGGAGGACATACTGGCTGCTGCATTGTTGTCAGAGAAGCCAGCACTTCAACATAAAATGTGTGACGGCCCTGTGGCCTGTTAGGTTGTGCCTCCTCTTTTCTTGTGTTGCAGGTTGGTGTGGTTAGTGTGGTTGTCATCAGTCTGACTGGGAGCACCTGGGCCCGGTGCTCACAGTCATGATAAAAGCTGTCACCTCAGTCTGCTCGTGGAGACTTTCTACATGTGACTTGTTTTGTTACTTTGTCTTTCTTCTACATCCAACACATGCACAATACACTTTCACACACCCACTCACTTACACTATTGATACTACTGACATCCATACTTCATTCCTTTTGCAGTTTAATTCATATTTTTTGTAAATAAATTAGTTAATTAAGTGTTATTTTGGGTGTCTCTCCCATTATTTGCCATGGCCTTTGAGCCGGTCATGACAAATGTTTCCTTACTGTCTGATGATATAGTAAGGCCGTTTCATGATTTAATTCAGTAGATATAGATATCTTACATATTGGTCCTTTAAAAATAACAGACCTGTATCTTTCATGTAGCAGTGACTTATGTGTTTTAAAGTATTGACGTGATGAAATCCAATAATTAAATTGGGGTTTTCCCATGCCATCATCTCTTAGTGTGCTGTTGGAATCGATGATACCCAGTTTGGTGCCCGGGGCTTTATTCCCTTTTTTTTCCAGACTGAACAAAAAACCTTCTAGTTTCACATTTGAATTAGATTATTAAACTGATAAGCTGGACTCCCTGAGCAGACAGAGGGACGTGTTTTAGCTCAGAATGAATACCAGATGTCCTATTTTATAAGGGTTACTGCAAGCTCTCTACATGGGTAGATAGATAGAGGAGGCGCAGTGAAACATACAGATAGATCTAGGGGGACATTTCAGCTTGTTCTCACCCTTAACCATTGAAAATAGACTCAGCGCAGAGTGGAGTGGCGCTGCTGGCACGCGGGATGGAGATGGATCGTGAGGTCATGACCATTGACTAGAGAGGATGTATTCAGCTCCAAAGACCCCGTAAGACACCTTAGCTGCTTACCCATTGCAGTTTTGCAACAGCACCATGACGAAGCTCTGCTGTTGTATGCCTTTTCACTTACACATTTCATCTGCATAATACTGGTGTCCCAGTATGGGAATGGACATTGCATTATGGCGTTGTGAAACACTGGTAGGGAGCGCTAGAGGCACAGCGTTTGAGCACACAGTGGGAGCTCCATGTAGACACACAGCACTGTTCTACCTCGCCAGCTCTGACTTTACACATTGCAAGCTCGTTCCCTTCATTATGCCTCTGCTACTACTTCCGATGGCGAACCAGGGGAGGGACGTCTTGGCTCCACCGTTCTGCCTCCATGCGTTACACATAGCACGCCAGGCTTAACTGCGTACATATTCCTCCTGCAAAAGGCTGTGTGTAAAACCCTCTAGTGTTGCCGAAACAAAATGTACTTCTATAGATTAGTAAGAAATACGCTGTGACTGACCAGGACAAAAAAGAAAAAACTTTGTTCATGCACCCAATCCTATGTATTATATTTTTATGTCTATTCCACAAACTATTTGAGATTGGGATTGCCTGAAGACTTAAAATTGACAAACAGTCCACTAAAACCTGTAGCGTGTGTCTCGCTTAGCCAAACCCTGACATGTATTTAACATTAAAGGCAGGCGCGGTGTACAGAGTTTACATTGACACTATTTTTCTGAAGAGAAGGTCTCCTCTGTTATGCTAATAGGGCCTGATATTGCCAGTTATTCAAGGTTAGTCAAACAGCAGTTTGTTTGGTTGCTGGGCACGCTCCAGAGACTTTCCTGTCCTGGCTGCTCGACAACATGCTGGCAGAGCTACAGCCATCAATGTGACTGCTCAGACAGAGCAAGGTAGAGCATTTGTTTTCCGAGTCCAGCTCTGTGTTGTACACAGAGAAAAAGTGAGGCAGGGTGCCAGCTGAGAGTGTAGTCACAGGAAATAGGTATTTTACTGCATTTTGTGTCTGAAAGCCAAATTGAGAAAAGGTGAGATTTTTCTACCTTCATATACTGGTGCAAGGCTGAGATATCTACACTTTGAAAGGCTCCCAACAGATATTCCATTAATGTCAGTCACCAAAATCGATGTCGTCCTAGCTGCAGAAGGACTCCTTTCAGGATGGTCCATAACTGACTGCTTAGTATTTGTGTGTGCTCTGTACTGCTGCCTTAAACTGAACTGTTTTCTCAAACAAATCAGCTTAGATTGCCTCAGCACTCTGCAGAAGAGAGAGAAAGGGAAATAAAATCCAAATGAAATAAGGAAAGACTTGAGAATGAGATGAAATTGGAGGAGGGATGAAATGACTCTGCAAAAAAAACAAACTGAACTTGATAAGTGGGGAAGACAGAAAAAGAATTCTTTATTGCATTTTTTTTTGCATCGGGTCGGTTTGGTAAGAAAGGAGGCACAAAATCAGAGTTATTCTTTTGGAGATTTGATTTTCACTGCAGTGGATAAATTCAGCACACTGCCAGTATCTGTTAGGAACACTGAAGAGGCAATTTTACCCCTCATGGCCTTTCTCACGAGGTCTTATATTGTCCAGCTTTCATCAAAAAGGACAATGGCATACAAATACCCAGAAAAAAACAACTCAGAAAATGTTTTCTTTAAAGAATAGTTTTCAAATCTGCAGCGATCTATTCTTCTGTAATGCAGACAAGACAATAAGAAAATCATTAACTCAAAGCAATAGATGGGCATCTTTTCTAGGTGAATATTAAATGTAAACAGTTGCAACAATTTCCATTGGCATATTATTACTGACAACTCAGAACTATACTCTGAAAACAACACAAGTAAGCTAGCCAAGCTAGAAAGATAGCTCAACACTCGGGGCTAATTGCTCAACAAAGTCTTACTTTCATTACATAGTATAATAACACAAGTATGAATAGTTTATAGTAGGGCTGTGCTCAAAACATCGATATGGCAATATATCGTCATGTGCTCCTTGCAAATACATGTATTGAGATGTTACAGAATCGTTATGGCTGCAGAGCTGTGGTGGCAGTTTTGAAAGACAATTGACGTATGGTGCAGTTCACAATAACACTATAGCTGTAGCTCTGGAATTATTATTATTATTTATAGGATCTCTGAGGACCTGAATTTAAGTGTTTTACGTTGTAGGATCCGCTGTTATTCTCAAAAATAAAGAACAGCTGTTGTAGTGAACTCTGTGTAGGACATGGACATTATCCAAAATCGATGTATATCACCATATGTATCATAGCGTGGCCTCTATGTCGTGATACATATCTTATTGTGGAGTTGTAGGAAATAACCAGACCTAGTAGTATTTAAAGTAAAGTAGTCAGTATAAAATCATACAAACGAAGGAAGAACAGACATTGTGTCACATGAATCTCACAGCAGCAAAAGGAAACCAACATTGTCAATGACTTCAGCGCCGATGGGAACAACATAGACGAGGATTCAACAGGAAGCGGAAATAAACTTACTTTCAAAGTAATATTTAAAACAAATTCACAACAGCTTCACCGATCACTCTGTATTGCTAATCAGTGGTATAATAGCAGTTTCACTTTCAAAACTAGAAATGAACCATCTTACCTCTAACAGCCTCAAGAAACATTTCGACCACTCTGGACTTATTTTTTCAGGAAAAATCTAAAGTAGGTATTGCCCCCTTTTAAGTTTCCTTTAGAGACTTCATAGTAAATGTGAGTTTAAGAATCCAGTCTACTAATGTCAACGAACAAATTGGCCCCGACCACAACAGAGATGTAGTCGGGGCCATTGCATACTGTAATTATTTTCTGTTATAATGTATCACTCTACCTTAAAGGACATTTGATTCTTTACTAAGAAGATGCCTGCACACATTTAGAAAATCCTGCAATGGTGACACTCAAAGGGGATCTTTCGGGGCACCCTTTCAATAATGACCCTGCTATTAATCAAAAATCAATAAATAAACTACCTACTGAAAACATTTGATTATTTAGAAATCTGCTACACTTACAAGCTGTGACTGGGAAAACTAGCACTGCCACATGTGGCGGTGATCCATCCCCATGTTATGGCAGTTTGTGAAACTGTCACATGGTATAATAAATAGAGTGGTGTACAATGGTTGGACACAAATTCACCTGTTTTGTGTGTCAGCACAAAATTCAAATAAATGTATTTTTTAGCACAACCTATTAATCTGGTGTTTGCATCAATGAAACGCCCTGTAACTAAACTGACATTATTTTAACATTAACCATGAACTTTGCCAAAGCTAACAACATACTTTCAGTGCCTAAATCAAACACAAAACATGGTCACAGTTTGGCTAGAAGGAGCAAACTACTTTCTGCTAAAATACAATACTTTAGGTGAGCTACAATGATGTAAATTAAGCCATATAATATGGAAGTTCTATCTATATCTGTTTATATCTTTACATAATTAAACTTTGACTGCTGTCCATTAGGCTTAAAGGGATAATTCACCCATTTGCATTAAGCTTTGTATCATTAGAAACCTGGTAGTATTTTTTAATGGTCGTGCATCTGGCCCTCATTTTGCCCTGAGACGAGAAAACTCCTTATTTCTTTGCCTGAAAAGGAGCCTCCGATGATGCAAAAATCGTCATTTTGCTTCATCGGGGTGAAACTACATCGTTAGTTCCTCATGTTTTCGACCACTGAAGCTACAGACCTGTCACAGATCAGTGGGCGGGACCTCACTGCCAGAATCGAAACTTAACGTCCACCATATTGCTTGGAAGCTATGCTAACAGATTCTATGGAGAACGCTGATAAGGACAGAGAATGGCGAAAAAAGCACGTTTCAACTTTAAACTGATATGACTGAAGGGGATTTTGAAAGTCTTGTGCTCGAATAGGATATTTGTGGCTCTTTCTACGAGCCGCAATATCTGCCAGGTGCCTTCTGCAGACAGACAGCGGCTGTGAGACAGTGAGCCTGACCCGGATTCGAGCTGGGTGTCTCTGTGGAGAAAGCTGATAAGAACCGAGAATGGCGAAAAAAGTATGTTTCAACTTCAAACTGATATGGATGAAGGGGATTTTTAAGGTCTTGTGCTTGAATCGGATGTTTGTGGCTCTTTCTACGAGCAGCAATATAGCGGCGAGCTGTCTGCTGGTGCCGACAGGCAGGCTAGCTAGCCTAGCTGGCTAGGTCCGTGGCTGTGACAAGGAAGAAGGAGCCGGGGCAGACTTGTGATGTCGGTGCTGTGACTGTTTGCCTATGGACACAGACATAGAGTCTGTTTTCTTCCAGGAATTTCCAAGATGCCAATTCCTTCTGGAAGAAATCTCGGAATCAGTTGAGGAAAAGGCCGTATGTGTTGTTATCCGTAAATAATGCTGCATTCAGGTGCTGCTCGGGTGGTCCAAGTTTTCCAAGTCGGAAGAATGACTTCCCAACTCGGAGAAATCTTATTGTCAAAAGTAATATTTGAGCAAAAAGTTGATGTGCAATACGTGCATGAATAAAAAGTATGTTAACAAAACACAAAACCGACTTGAGCAGGTGTTTCATGTGCATTTTACAACTCGAAATCTCATTTTTCCAATACCACGTATTGGAAACGCAGGACACTCCTTCAGCGGGAGTGTCCTGCGGTGCTGTGCATTCTGGGAGTTGTCTTTCATCCACATGAGCCAAAAAGACACTTTTTGCCTTTTCTCGGTCAAGAAGGCACCAACTTCAAAATTTATTTCACATTTCTACTACATATATGACCCAATGTCAATACAGATTCATGTTTCAACGGGTGAAGTATCCCTTTAAAGTCAGGTCCTCTTGGTCCAAGACAGCTTTTCTGTCTGGCATGCATCACCTATAGCTGCCTAAAGGCTGTTCTGTTGCAGATACTAAATCTATAATTCCAAATATATGAAATATTTGCGATCACTTACAAACATCTTTTTTTTCCAAAAAGAATTCAATGGACTCCTTCACAAAGGCTGAATCCAAAGAAAGTACTGGACGCACAGTGTGTTGAAACATTAGTCCTTTCGACCTTAGTAAACTTGCCTTCAGTGATATTGCTCCTGTACTTTCTTTAGATTCTGCTTGTGTGAAGGAGCCCTTTGAATTACTTTTGACGTCTTATGTCCTTCTCTGAGAGCACCGACCTCTGTGGAGGGGCTGAAGTTCAAGAATGTTCTTATACTCGTCTTTATGTTCTTATTTCACGTCAACTTCTCAAACTGCCATGAGGTCAATCACCTATTCCCAAACATAGTAAATGCTGCTGTTGTTACAGTTGCACATCTGGTCATCACTGCCATTATGGGCTTGGCAAAAGAGAAATGGGAAGATGTTCCAGCCACACAGGCTGCAAATTTGCACATCATAGGCTCTAGGCTCATGCCATTTTTATAATACATGTGAGGCGTAGATTTGGCAGTACAAGGATCACAATAAATAGCTTTGATATTACCATATCTGGCGCTGACAAAAATGAAATGGGCGCCAAATTAATCCAAAAGGGGACTACTGATCCAAACTCCTGCTTATTCATGTTATTGTTCTGTATCAAACACCATAGCAGACATAAACTCTTCTCTCAAATGCAGTACAATAAAACACTTCTGTTGTGTATTCTGTTATACTTCAGTACTTGTTGGTTTGGGCCTCTTTTTGCACTGGCAGCACCTACAACCTCTGTTTCAGAGCGCTTCTCAGCGGTGTATACTGATGCAAGGTTACAGATTGTTACTGAGGTCGGTTTTGAAAAGCCATGGGTGCTTTATATTTTCTGTCATTCAAGGAAATATCACCAAGAAACATTTTTAAATAATGTAAAGGAATCCTGACTTGGCATTAGCAGCAGCTGTAGACCTGGAAATTGTTCCCTCCTAAAGATGGGTCAGATTAGTTTCTCCCCTGCCATTGTTGCTGACTAAGCTGATATCAGAAGTCCCACGTCGCTTCTTGATCTTGATTGGTTGGTGAGGGAGATGTGAAATTCACGAGTATGGCAGGGTTAAAAAGGAAAACAATTTTCCACTGACAGTTCTGTGGAATTACTTGAAATGGGCTTGAGCTTGAATAGCGCTTTTCTAGTCTTATGACAACTCAAAGCGCTTTTTACACCAAAGGTCACATTTACCCATTCACACACTGATGGCAGAGGATGTTATTCTAATTGTTCGTCAGTAGCCCTTTTCAGACTGCTTTTTTTTGCAAATGCTCTTTTTCTATTACACCGTGTCGGCATAATATTCTTGTCCCAGTCTGTGATATCTTACACATGGCGTTTTGGCGTTGCGAAAGCACAACACAGCCGAAGCTCCACATACACACACAGTCAGACATGCACACACACACACAGCGCTGTGCTCCAAAGCTGGCTCCAGTGATACCATCTCACCTCTGTAACCCCTTTGTTGCTGCCTCTGAAGATGATACAGAGGGAGTATTACTTCGCCCCCCCGTTACGCATCCACGACATTCAGATTGAAGGCGAAACTTCACAGGGGCTTGCCGTTTCACGGCTTGAAACGGCAGTCTGAATAGACATACACATCTACACATCGCTGAGCTTCAGTGTCTTGTCCAATGACATTTCGGCATGTGAGCTGGAGATCGAAGCCCAGACCTTCACGTTGAGACTGCTGACTTTACCACTGATCCACAGCGACAAACAACAGCAGAAGCTGAGGGCCTTTCTTTTTGTGCTCAGGAAGCTGAGTGCTGAATACGCTGAACTGAGAAAATATGGTGTTAATGGACACAGTATGTGGCTGTGTTTAGACGTGTGTTTATTCTTCAGGTTTAATGTAAAGGGTTGAATATCAGAATCATTTTTAAGCATTTCTTTGTATCAAAGACATTCAAACTTTTGTTTTTTCCATATTTAGGAGAATGTCAGGAGGCAGGAGACCGACCAATTTATCATTGAACAGTGAATTACACTCGGTTTTTTGCATGCTCATAGAATCAAATGTCAAGCGGCGCCTCTGAATGTCTTTTCATCTCCGTACAGAATGCATCAAGACACCCACCAATCTGTAGAAGTGCCTGACGGAAACTTATTTCTATGCTAATGGTGCTGACAAATGTGTTGTGATCGGGTTGCCATTTTTCGAGCGGATTTGAATTGTCCCCTTGAATTGAATTGTGCTCTGAATTATCATATAATTGCATTTTCAGCCTTGATTTATGTGCACATCAGAGCCGGTGCGCTCCGGTTAGTTGGTCGTGGCATTTCTGCAGCTGGTCTGACTCTAAACACTGCAGGATGTTTTCTCCACCAGTAAACATCAATCTAAACCCCCCTCCCCCCTCCCCTGTCTGCTCTTTCCTTTTTTTCATCATTTGTTCTTCCACTCTCTCCTTGTCTCACATCACACTTCCATTCTTTCATTCTTTTCTTTTTCCTTTAGTTTCCCTGCAGGCGATGCTTTCACTCTCTCCTTTATACTTTCCATCTTCCATCATCTGTCTCAGCTGTATTGAGGGGATGACAGTGAGGCTCCCCCAGGGTTCTACAGTAGCTTTTCATGCATGCACATACACATGTGAACGCTCACGTCTTCTCTGTCATTGTTTTCCTCTCTATCTGTCTCACACACTATGATGCACATCCTCTATCCATCTCTGTCTGTAGCCTCTGCTCCTGTGTGTCACCATGACTTAAGTACTAAATTATAATGAAATATAAAGGTTTGCATATATCTTAAATATTTATACCTACAACAAAGACAGCGACTGATAAAAAAGAATAAAACATTTAATTAGAAGATAAGCACACGGATCAGTTAAACAGATTTTTTTCTTCACAAGCTAGTTAGACATTACTTTGAAGACTCTCCGTGAAAGAAAAAATAACTATGTTAAGTGTTTTAATTCTAAATGAAGCTACCAGCAGCATTGAAAGGTCGTCAGACTTCTGTGCATTACTGTTATTTCTTTATAGATTTGACGCTGCTCTTCATTTTACTGTGTTTTGGAAACTACACAAAGAACTTGCATGTAAGAACGCATGATATAAACCAGTGGTTCTTAAGTCGTCTAGCCTCAGGACCCACCACCAACTTCTCCATGAATATTAGCGACCCCAATTTCTGAGTCCCCCCCCCCCCACACACACACACACCCCACGACAAACGATGCGGGAACCCACTGACATTCAGCCTGACTTCGATCAGTACTAAATAGTGAATGAGGATTAGATTAGTCCAGAATAAATGCCTCCCAAAGACAATGTGCTAGACCAGGTTTACTACCAATACTCTACAGTTCATTTAGCAGACGTGCATATGAGAATAAGAGCAACACAAGAAAGGATGTAGACAGGAGGAAACAACGTCAGTAATATGACAAACTGCATTCTACTTTACAAGATAAAGTGTCCATGGAGCCTGGTGGTGCATTCTCCTCTGCAGGGCTCCACTATGCTGCAGGTCTTTGTGCCCTCTATCCACTCTCTGCCACTTACAGGCGACGCCACGTCACTGTGTGTCACCGCCCTGCACGCTGCACACTGCCCTCAATCTCACAGACTCCTGACATTTGACATGATGTCACGTAATAGCAAATCCTCCCGAGTCAAATCAACAGCATGTCCAAATCCAGGCCTACATTGAGGTCAGGCAGCTTACTCATGTCTGTGTCACAGGATAACACATGGTCCAGGTTGAATTTTATTGGACCAGCTTGTTCACTGTTGATGGTTTCAGTAAAATCAAATGCAGGGGGAGCTGCAAGAGAACTGCATGTATACAGGGTGGAAGACGAATGGACTGGATTACCAGGAAATGAACTGTGTTTTTTTAACTGCACCAACTGTTATCACACTTTGACAAAGTGCTCAGGTAATGTGGAGCAGATTGGAGTTTTAGCAGCACAAACATTTCTCAGATCTGCTCCGGGTGGAGGATGAAACTCTGACTGATATAAACATCCGCAGCTCCTCCACAGCGTGAGTCACAGAAACAAGTTAGCAAACTAATGAACTGCAAATGAGCTCAACATTTCAAGCAAGTTAAAACTACAGTCATCAATATTTCTATATTAATCTTGAAAAAATGTTATTATAAAGATTGAAAGGCATTGCTTGTTATGAAACACCCACAGATAATTTACCAACTGACTCCAAAGCTATTTACCTCTATTAAGCCTTTTCTTCTACTTTGGATTGTTTTTCATTGCATTGCAAGGGGAGTGATGTTAATAACAAGAAAGCACTTACAAAGGCATGATGCACTTATGACACACATTTCCTTCTCCAAACAAGATTTGGACCCAGTATCCCATAATTGCAAGATCAAATTACTTTTGATATATAGATACCATCATAATGAGATCTCATAATTATAAATACATATTAAAAATGTAATTCTATACATCCTGTGCATTGTCGTGAGCACTTCCTGTCAGCAGCTGTGTCCGATCAGACTTGAAGCTGTTTGTTGGCACTTACTGACGATGTTCCCTCCTGTCGAGGTCCTTGCTTGTGTTGTACTTCCTTTCAGCTTTGGACAAAAGCCTCTTCTAAATGAAACTGTTGAATAGTAGAATAGTAGGAAGGACTATCTAACAGCCTCTTAACCCATAATGGTAGCCCTCAATTCCTGCAGAAACTACAATCAAAGGCAGCTGTGGCCAAAAGCTGCTTCTGTTTCTGCTCCATTGTTGTTTTTCATTTACACAACGAGCATGATGTAATGTTGTAGTCAAGACCACACTAACAGAGATCAAGACATACCCGAGAGCGGAGTGCTCCAAGACTGAGACAAGACCAAGACATTTAGGGATCGAGACGGAGTCAAGACCAAGACCAAGGCAGGGCAAGACCGAGACGAGACCAAGACCATAAATACCAATGAAAAATCATCATCTTGTGTGCAGGGGGCGTGTCACTCACTTAGACCATAACCAGGGGCTAAAATCTAACGATGAATGAATTTAAGTTATTTTTTTCTTTTAGAAAGTGGCGTTTGCCTTCTTATCACAGTAATGACGTGGAAAAATAGCCTATCAGTGGTGGTCTTGACCGGTCTTGATTTAAATCTGTAGTCTGCCCAGTCCGAGACAAACACAAGACCGAGTCAAAATGGTTTAGATCCCGAGACCTTTAAAAAGTGGTCTCGAGACCAAGACTGATTTTGAGCACTACAACACTAGCATGATGGGAAATGATCTCAACAGGAATTCAGATGTAGCCTTAAAAACAGTGATGTAGCCCAGAGGTGCTGCTTGTCAACAGGCACGGCAGGCAACTGATTGGAGCTTCTTACCGGTATGGGGACCCCTGAGGGCTCACAAACTTAAACCACAGGAGTGGCCCAAAATGTGCAAAGTTTTAAATGACAGTAGGAAACCTCTCTAAGGGGCCCCGTCTGACAGCACTCACTCTCGTTGCCCTGCTAAGCGTTTCATGCATTATTGCTTTGAAAACCAAAGTACGTCAATGAAAGTCGACAAAGAAAAACGAAGAGGAATTAGCCGTCTTTACCGTCTTTAGGAGAGAGGGCCCAACCAGACTCTAGAATCGCCATTGATGTAGCCAGATACCCAGTCTTTGCAAAATAGTCTGCATCCAACTTAAATGTCTTTAGGTAAAAGATTGTGTCAGAACTAAGTCTTTTTAAAGTCTTAGCGTATGACAGGCATTATATTATATTAGCTAGCACCTAAGCTTTGCTAATCATTTGCCTTGGGCCTTATTTACAGACTGTTTCTATTTAGGGGGAAATCCTGCTGAAACATTTGTATTCATCATTAGTCAAAGCTTCTGTTGTTATAAATAATCATTTAATTTAGAGAAGTATTCATTAGCTGTGAGAATTAATGACATGCTGAGTTAATTTGTTTGAGAGCTGCTGTTCAGTGGCTCATGTTTTACGTTGAAGAGCAGCACATACTTTATCTCCAGCAGGATCGAGTGTGTAAAATTTAGGATGATGTGAATTTATAGGGCCTATTTTTGCCTAACTATCCCTTGAGACATCTTTCATTTACATATTTCTTCACTGGCACACTTTCCATGAATAAAACAGCATTTATAATGTGGGGACAGGAAGGCTGTTTGACAAGTGATTGACATGTTTGACAGCATGACAGGAGGAGGAGATGAAGGAAGGTTTAACAAAGATTGATGGATCAGGGAAGGAGTCATGCTTTACATTGCTTTGACGTGAAGTGTAACCTCTGAAAACAGGATTTTTATTGTACTTTGGCATGAAATGGCAACATTGTTTAGCGCTTCTGATTAATGCCAACAAACATCCCGATAGAAGCTACATTTCTATGGCCATTTAGGAAAGTTAAAGTTCTTTCACCAAATCTTTGAGGGTAATTAAGTCTGTTTAGACCAGATTCACCAGAAAGTAATTCCCACACATATTAAGGGAGATTTTCAGGATGCAGCCATCCAATATTGCAGCTAAAATGATTTGGTGCTTACATATTGCCAGATCAAAGCTGGATATTAACACTCCTTTTACACCTCATCTGCAATGTATAAGGTGGGGAGGCCAGTGGTCAACCATCAGAGATAGTAGCAGAGACAAAGCGGCAACCTCCGGTCTTGAAAAATGAAGCCAATGCGAAAGTGCAAAATCCTGCAGTTTGTAGAGTGTCCGCTTGCGGCTGGCTCCAGGAACACACGAACACACAAGAGGCAAAAAAACAGTTTTTACAGCATAAATAAACATGTTTACAGCCTGATACAAAAAACCATATAGGTCTGATTAGATATTATCATCATGGGCGCACACTGTACTGGGGGTGAATATTTTTTTTGAAACGGCTATTTTTTATTTTGAAAATGATACGTGTTATACATACAGTAGTTAGGGGCGTAGCTGACACAGGCACGGATTATCCACCGGGCCGATTGGGCCGGTAACCCGGGGGCCTCAAACTATAGGGGCCTCCAAAACCCCACCAGCTGTAGCCTCATCTTGTCTTTGCCTTTTTTGTTTCTTTTTTTTTTTAATAAAAAAATAATAATGTGTGTGTTGAAATATGAACCAATGGATGCAAAGTTACTTTATGTGAAAATAAGAAAACTATCATGATTGGTTTGCTGGCTGTGTCTGTGTCATGATGGTGAAGCGAAGTACGGTGACCCGCCGATAGTTAGCGGAAAAAGAGAGGGAATAACCGGCATTATTTACGTGTGAAACTAAGTTAATGTTAGCATAGTTTTAAGCTTTCAAATGTTTTATTTTTAAGGTCTCTATCTGATACAGAGACAAAGATTTTAGTAAACTTTGAAATTCTGTGCAGTTTTTTTTGAAAACCCTCAGGTTCTGGGAGGTTGATTTCAAACGTTACTTAGGTTTTAGAGGGCGTTTTTTTTAGGCGTCCTTAGGTCTAAATGGGTTAAGTGTTTCCAGTGTTGGGTGTTTTGACGGTTCAGAAAAATGACCGTATGTGTGTTTGTTTATGTGTTTATAAGGTTTATAGAGTGTTATACCACGTACATCGTCTTATCTCGCGCTGTCGCGAGTGAATCTGTAAAATTACCGCGGGATTTCCTTCTCTCTGCACCCCAGCTGTCCGGGCTGTGCTCTCCGCGCTGCAGACGGACGGACAGACGAGGGTGCACGAAGCCGACACGCAATGCACACGATCTGATGGAAGTTTGGGGTCATATTTCTGGGTGATGGCGCCGCAGATGTGAAGTAATGTTGGAAGTGTTTCCATTTAAGTAGGCAATACGTGTAAAACAATGTTTACAGACAGTCATTTTTTTGTTCACCGTTTTCTCTTCCTTGTCATTAGACTCGACAATGAAAGCAAAATGTTTTTAAAGACGGCGGTGCTTCCTCAAGCCGTAGCTGCTCTTCACTGCTAGCCATGCTGAAAGTAATGTTGTTGTCAGTGTCACCAAACTTTGGTGCGTGGTGATTGGCTATTAACTCACTTGGCGGGTTTTCCTCATCCCTGCGCGCTGACTCACAGGCACACACAGGCACACACAGGCACACACAGGCACACACAGGCAGAGCCAATTTAGAGAGAAATACAATGCGCGGCTACTAGTTAAACGCCAAACCGTAAAAACCGAAATTCACAAGTCAGTATTGAACCGTGGATGCTGTACCGAACGGTTCAATATTTTATTGAGAATTGTTGCATGCCTAGTATATGGCTATTGGATTACTGTGCAGTGCATCACATTCAAGACAAATTAAGATCAGTGTATTGAGTTGGATTCAATATCACACTGCACGTACGTAAGTCGACCACTCACCAACTTCAGCCACTTAATTCTCCCTCCCGTCAGGTATCAATCAATGATGAACCTTCTTGTAAACCAACGGCCAATGAAGTGCTGTGTTTTGGATTTTTGTATGAAAAATAAAATACATTATATCTTTGTGTGGTCGGTACTCTGCAAACCACTGCAAAATGATTTCAGAAAATGTTCCCACAGTCGTCAATGACGTCCTCCTTTAAACCCTCGAATGAACAGGCTTTTGAAATTGTGTTTCAATGCTGGATGCCCTTACTAAACGTGGGCAAAGTTTCAGCTCATGAGGTAAACGTATGTTGGAGTAATCCCAGGATACGTCTGCAGAGTGTGCTAAACGGCCTGTTCTGTAAATCACGCGATTGTTCCCCGATATGAAACCAATAATTTTATGAGACGACTTCAAGCCTGTTAGTAAGACGTAGGAACCTCTTAAGCCGGGCTCACACTGCAGGATAATTGGGCCGATTTTAGGTCCGATTCCTCCTTCCCGACAATCGCAGGATCGCTCCCGACTCAAGGCTGCTCGGAACCGATTATCTGCCCAGATTATCTTGTAGTGTGAGTGGTACAAAGTTCCAATCTTAACGTCCCCAAACTGCTCGGCAATCGTCGGGGACGCTCCGATTTATTTCAAACATGTTTGATATTTAGAATGTCAAATTTTGACAATTACGTCATAAACGCGTCTGGCAGAAGTCGCGCATGACTACAATATTATCACAATATTATATAACCTCTAATTATCTCTGCAAAACGCAGAAACCTACAGTCCTCTGTGGCTGCGGAGACGAGGACTCCTCCATCTCCGCAGCCACCTGCATGCGAGTCCATATACGCCAGCTTTTTTTTTTTAGGTTTCGGTTAACAGGACGGCACAGATCATCAGTGCAGCACTTCTCTGAAACATTGTATCCATATATCTACGGTTGTATCAACTTTCCTATGTCCAACAACAACTTCCACTTCCTTCTCTTTCATCAGCCGCCGTCCCCTGAAGTCCGTTGGTGTTTTAAATGAAACTTTATTAACAATTGTCAACGCTGCGCCCCGATTTTCACTCGTACAGTGTGAGCTCTCAGGAGGTGCCCGACAATCGGGTCGTACAGTGTGAGCACATAAATCTTAAGGTCTGGTCGTGCATCATAAACGATTCAGTCGTACAGTGTGAGCTGACGTTCCACCCTGACTTTTATACAATCGGGGGAATATCGTACAGTGTGAGCCCGGCTTTACACAGGCTCTCTTCTCCCCTCCCCAGCGCTGCAGTCTTCTGCCCCACGGAAGGCTTCCAGAGCTCCGCCAATTAAACGAGAGTGGGCAAGTAGAGAGGGGGGCCTTAAAGAGACAGCAGCTGAAACGCACTGTTTCAGGCAGAGGCTGAAATGAGGGTTTTTACTGAAGTAATTATAAGATAAATACAGAGTTTCTTGAGCTGCACATCATGCAAAGCAGCTCTATTGGTGTCAAACATAAAAGGTGAAAATGAGTATATGGGATCTTTAAACCAAATGTCAACATTAAATTCAATGTAAATTCCCACTGGGATTACTTATCTTGCTGCTGAGACTT
The DNA here is from genome assembly GCA_020745685.1 of Tautogolabrus adspersus. Lineage (NCBI taxonomy): Eukaryota > Metazoa > Chordata > Actinopteri > Labriformes > Labridae > Tautogolabrus > Tautogolabrus adspersus. Next base: position 5,230,374 of record CM036541.1, on the reverse strand, counting down.
CTTACTACCAACCCCCTCCATCCAGGCAGATTTTAAAAGAAACGAGTCAAGTACACAAATCAACCGTCTATTCATTTGATTATCCAGTCTAATATAGCCTAATGCACGATCTGCATTTACATATCTTTGAACAAGTCTCTTTAGATCTCGCTCTCAAGGTTCAATATTAGATTAAAAAAAGCTTTTCCTTCTGTGTGTTTCTGCTCGGCTGCTCGTAATATTCGAGGCACTTTTAATCAAAATGTGCTTGTTTAAAATTACATTTTGCTTGATGAGTCATCTTAATTTCTAAATCACTCACTGTGTTTGAACAGATGGAAGGACGCGCAGTCAGGGTTGATAAAGCAGGACAATTTAATTTTGGAATGGAGCCTGATAAACCACTCGCTATCATCACATCACTCTCTTTAAAGTTATGTATCTTTGAGTAAGCAAACTGTTTTTTTTTTACCAACGTCAGTGAGCATGAGATTAATTTAAGCCTCAAAAAGTCATTTTATTTGTTCTCAATCAGTCTCAAAGTTGCAAACAAAGTGGTAGCAGAACTCAGAGTCCACTCTCTAATCCAAACAATCGAAGGTGCTTTCATCCTGTGACATTTGAGCCTGTTTGCCTGCAATTAGTTTGGTGTGAACCAACTCTATTAGCCCGCCTCAGTGATTTCTCTTCTCTTTCCTCCCGACAGATCTCCTGATCCGTGATGTGTGCATAATTAACCATCAATGATTCACTTCTCACTTGATGTGGAGAACACCAGTAAGCTCTCACATTCATTCATTTCAAAGAGCCTTAAATTGATCAGTGATAAGGCACCGACCTCTGCTTGATCCAATTATGTTCCAAGAGCTCCATCTGAGAAGTTAGCTGTTGGTAGATATGACCGAGTACAGTTAGATATGTGATAATGACAATATTTGTTATCTCTGAGGGTGGCTACTCCAGCCCTCTCCAACACTTTTTTATCCGAGAGCTACCTTTAAAAATTCAAAGTGATTCAATTCAATTCAGTTCAAAAAACGTTATTTGTCAAGGGCTATCCAGTGAGGTCGCTGGATAGCCTAGTGGTTATGTTGCATGCCCCATGTACAGGGATTATTGTCCTCGTTGCAGCGGCTGTGGGTTTCAATCAGACCTTGATGCATGTATTCCCCCACTCTCTCCTCCCAACATATCCTTTCTATCTTCAGCTGTCCTATCCAATAATGGCAAAACATTTCTTCAAAAATTTTTTTTAAGGGGCCAAGAGCTGCTTGCATCACATTGCCTGATTAGTCACATTACGTAGCAAAACAAAGCCACTTTATTTCAGTCTCACTTTTATGGTCCCTGAATAATGTCTCAGCCACTGAGGCCATCACTTCTTTGTCTATCCCCCAGTTGGTGAATGGCTACTTCTGCATTGTTATGATGTGCGTCACTTTAAATCATTGATTCTCAACTGGTCTAGCCTCAGGACCAACCAGCAACTCCTTCATGAAAACGTGCGACCCAAATTTCTCATATTTTTCAACCAATGAGATCTTGTGCAGTCTGGACCTCAGATGGTCCAGATAGAAAAGTGCGTCTTAGACTTTTTGACACAACTTTTTCCAGGCACACATATACGACCCACTGAAAACGGATCCGTGACCAACTTTTAGGTCTGGACCCATTAGTTGTGTGCTTTTAATGATGCATCTGTTACCGCTTGACTATAGCTTCAAAAGTTGACAAATTTGTAAGGAGCATCATCTTTTAATTGACAGCTAATAGGCCTATCCCACTATTTTGTTGTGAGAGGATGGGACATCTGTGTACTTGTTTAACTAAAGTGGAAAGAGGTTATCAAGGTGCATTTATTTTCGTCTGATTTTTTTGTACAGTTTGTGAACCTGAGTTACTGAGACTTAGTCGAGTGATGTTTGAGACAAACAGAGGGCTAAAATTCAAGAGAGAAAAAGCTATTTTGACTTTTTACAGTTCCACAGGTCTTGGAGTTGTTTAAATTGGTAATAGTACTATAGTATAGTACTGGTAATAATAATTGAATGATTAAATATATGTATTCATTCGTTCTGCGCTTGGATTTGCCCATGGAAGTTTGCTTTCAATGAGCAATAAAAAAAAAATAAGGCCTCAAATCATGTTAGCAGAAATGGTGAACAAGAGAACTACTCTAACGACTGAAAAACAGGCAAAATAAAATCAGCCTAAATGACCAAGGAGGCAAAGAAGACAAAGAGGGAGAGTGATAAAAACCAGGTCAATTGAGTGAATATCAGATGGCTGATCCCCTAAAGGAGAGAGCTTCAGGATTTCAAAGGGTCACAAACCGATATTCAGTTGGCAGTCCTTCCACAATTTTTGAAAAAAGATATTAATACAGATGTCAACAATGTAGTTTCTACCTGTGATAGAAAACTAGTTAGCAACAATGTGCACTGTGCAGAGGCGCTGCTTGTCAGCAGGCAAGGTAGACAATACACCAGCAGTAAACTTGTTAGCTTAGCTAGAGGGCTAAAAGAAAGGGCTTGAGCTAGTAGTCAGTATTAACACTTCATAACCAGATTAACTTGGTCTTGGGCAAAGTTTTAGAAATAAACAAGGTTTCTGCAGTAAATTTGGGAAATAAAAAATGATTTACATTTCTCATTTTTTAGATGGTGCACAATATGATGATGGATGCTGGTTAGAGGCGCCCCTGTTCATTTTTGGCTAGGAAACCAACAGACTCTAGAATCGCCCTGGTAGGGGTTACTTTGATCAAACTTGGATGACCGAAGTTCATGAAATAGTCGTAAAATAATGATGGTTTCACTCAGCATGGACATTTAAAGATTAATTTGGTATAACACTGTGTTCTTTTAAGACAAAAGCCGTTTAGAAACAAGGTGCTGAAGTACAGAGAGAAATAGTCCATTGGGGTTGGTAGTTGGGTGCATTGGATGAATGAAACAAACACAGGAGTTTCAGCTAAGAGACTTTCATTCTTGTCCCCTGTGGGGCTAAAAAAAAGCAAAACTAAGCTTTTTTTATTTTTTACGAATTGAGCTTTTTACTTAGTCAGTGTATCTGGTCTATAAAGGCACACTATAAAAACTTTGTACAGGTTCCATAATACCATGGCATATTTATGGTAAAATGGGACTGACTTTCAGGGCCTTTAAAGGGAGGAAGGAGCCCCTCGATGAGCCTGAAATAAAAATATTTTTTTGGTTGCATTTTTTCTCTCTAAGTTATAACGGTATAAGGTAAAATTTGCCTAATAAATTCACTAGATTCTTAGCTCTTTCACAACTCAAAAATCCTGAAAAAACAAACAATTGTAGTTACCTGCATGATCTTAAAATGGTTCAAATGCCAGAGAGGTACACACATAACACAGTTTATTCATTTTTTATTGTTACATTTAAACTGCAGTGGAGGTTTTTTTCTACAGAGTGACGAGGTAAACTGTGTGAGTCAGAGACAAGTTTAGCAGAGAGTATAAAGCAGTCTATTTATTTTATTGCACCTGAAATAGAGAGTGTACTTCTCTATTCCTTCCTGTACATTTGTTGATGTGTGAATTGTACATCACAATAAATATCACCGAATGTTGTAGAGAAAATGTCTCGCTTCCTCTCTTGTGGTTATCGATCCACAATTTTCAGTTTGTAACACAAAGTTAGTTATTTAAGCTTTTTGGTAATTGTGCAGAGTTGGTTTGGGCTGGGCTGCACAGTGGTGCAGTGATTAAAGCGCTGTTGCCTCACAGCGAGGAGGGTTTATCGAATCCCCATCGGACAGGAGCCTCTCTGTGTGGAGTTTGCATGTTCTCCACGTGCATGGGTGGGTTCTCTCCAGGAACTCCGGCTTCCTCCCACAGTCCAAAGACATGCTCATTCGGTTACTTGGTGACAGTAAATGTCCCGTAGGTGTGAATGTTTGTGGCTGGTTGTCTGTCTCTATATGTCAGCCCTGTGATTGACTGGCAAACAGTCCAGGGTTTACCCTGCCTCTTGCCAGCTGGGATCAGCTCCAGCCCCTCTGTGACCCCGAACGGGATAGATGGATGGTTTGGGCTGTGGAGGTGGGACCCACTGTGACATCTTTTCATGGGGCCCAGAATTCCTGGAGACCCCCCTGCTCACAGAAGTGACAAATAGCCCCCACTATTCCTGAAGCCTAGTATGACATCCACACATTTCTTGTTTTGTAGAAACCAAAACGCCAGTCAATAGTGAATTTAAAGACAACTATAGCCAGAACAACAGCTCTACTTCCTTGAGCTCTGCAGGACCCCTCGAGTACCCCAAAATGCACACATCAAGACAGTCTATTTTTTAAGTTGATAATGTTTTCTTACTTAACAGCATGAGCTAATCAGACTGTCTCTGCCTCTCTCTCTTGCTGAGTTTATTCTCAGCGGACGCTGATGCGCACACAACAGAACAAGGCCCTCCTCTCTCTCTCTCTCTCTCTCTCTCTCTGCGCTGCTCTCTCTCCCGAGGTCCTCTTCTCCATCCCGTCTCCCCTCCTCTGCTCTGCACCTGCTCCTCCCCTCCTGCTTTATTATCCTCAGACTCACAACAGCGCTCCATCCTCTCAGAGTGATGCTCCTCGGCGGCTCACATCGGTGGGTTTTCTCCGCCCGCTTCAGGGAGGAGGACGGCTCCGGCTTGTTTTTCTCCCCAGGAAACACTCACTGAAGAGCGGGCAGTACATGGGAATTTAACGGAGCCGGTGAGGGAGTGAGCAGAAGGAAGGTAGGACGACGAAGAGACACTTAAGTCCCATCCGAGAGAGGAGGCAGAGGAGGAGGAAGGGAACTCCGGAGAAACGGTCCCGTCGGGACGGGGCAAGGCAGCGGAGGTTTTTGAGCTTAAAATAGTTTGAAATTGACTCGAGATGTCTGTTTTTGCTGTTGGGTTCTGAAAAATTAAATCGCAGGATTTAAAGGAAGGGTTTCTGAGTTGCGGTTGGTCGGTGGATCACTGTGATGGAGTAAGAAAAAGAGAGGGCGCACTGTAACTTCAGCCTCGCCATGAAATCAGTGTTCTTCAGTCGCTTCTTCATCCTGCTACCCTGGGTCCTGATTGTCATCATCATGATCGATATCGACAGTAAAAGGGCGATCCGGGTTCCTGGAGCAGGTCGGAGTGGCAGGGCGCAGCGGCTGGCCCGGACAGTTGGTGGCGCTCAGAACCTGTCCGCCCTGCCGGTTATCTACGCCATCACTCCGACATACACCCGCCCGGTGCAGAAAGCGGAGCTGACCCGCCTGGCCCACGCCTTCCGCCAGGTGCCCCGCTTCCACTGGATTGTAGTGGAGGACTCCGCGTCGCGCACGGATCTGGTGGCGCGCTTTCTGGCCCGGAGCGGCGTGCCGTTCACGCACCTGAATGTGCTCACTCCCCGCAGGTTCAAACGCGCCGGGATGCCACGCGCCACTGAACAGAGGAATTTGGCTCTCGCGTGGCTCCGGCAGCACCGGAGCAAGCGGGACCCCGGGGTGGTTTTCTTTGCGGATGACGACAACACGTACAGCCTGGAGCTGTTTGAAGAGGTAACCTGTCATTTATTATGTTAACTGTGTTATTATTGTCTGCCCTGCATCATTGGAGTAACTGATCAGATGCGCAATAGTGCCCTGAACCACTTTTTATTTAACCAAGATAAATCTCTTTCCATTGAGATACAATAATCTATTATATAATCTATTATTATTCCTGATGAAGACAGTAGCACAGAAAGTTTCACTCAAGAACAAACAACAGACAAACAGAAGCAAAAAGATGACATCAAATCAGCAGCTTTAGCTTTAAGCAGTCTGCTGGAAGCTTGCAAGGGCCATTAGCAAATAAGAAGAAGTTTACAATGCTTAATAACACTTTCGAGTCCTTCCTTTCAAAATATGAATTTGATAATTTATTTATAAAGAGGTATTCACACAACTTAGGATTCTGAAATTTACAAGAATTGAATTTTTAAGAAGTGAATTACCAATAGCAAAGATAAAATCATAAAAACTGTCCTTCAGTCGCCCCTTGAAGATTTTAATTGACTGCATTATAGCCTGAATAACAAGTGTGGCTGACTAAGTAGCTTTGAGTGAGGGCATGTATTGTTTACGCAGTTTCATCCCCAGAACTTTGACTAAACTATCCAATTAGTATTTTATCATTGTTTTAGTTAATATGTGCAAATTTAATTTTGACAACCTCAGAGCCTCGCTTCTCCTGAGGTCTTTGGCGCCCACCTTAGGGGGCCTGGACCTCAGGTTAGGAACCAATGTTCCTTTATGAAATGCATGTCCGGCAACCAGTGTTGATATACAGTATATTTTGAAATACTACAACAATTATGTCAATATGTGGTTGTTACTATAGAAGTGACATCTTTGCATTCCTCATGTGCTTCCAAACTGGAAATATCCGACATACACAGTAACACATCATTATTTAAATTTTCATATTTCAACTCCTTCTACTGTAGAAAAAAATCATGAACATGAAAATATGTTTTCAAAAGTTCAAAAAGAAGATGAACTCCTTTTTGGCTCTACAAGTTTTTTGACACAATATCGTTTTTGATCAATATCATCGTTTGTGAGTTGACAATTTTAAACTGCATTACAATACTGTAGCAATAACGGAATCAAATTGATACTTGTTTTAAAACCATGGCAACAAAAATGAAGTCTGGAGCGCCCAATATTGGGTATTTTTTTGTTTTATTATAACCAAAAATTGAGCAATTCTGCACACTGTCTTGATGCACAAATACATTGGCAATGATTGAGTCTTCTCATGCAATATAGACAGTTTCTCCTCCTCTGCTCTTTGTCTTTAAGAGACATTAACATAACGAGATACCAAAAAGGCTTGAGAAATGTGAGTATTTGCCCGCCTTTGAATTTGAGTAGACCACCACTGCTCTCCTGATTTCTCTCTTAGCTCCTATTGGTTGAAATATGGCTAAAGATCTGTAGTTCTTTTAAAGCTTCAGTACTTATTTAACAAAACCAGGGATTGCATTGTTTAAATACACATGGTATCAAAAAGTATTGAACATTTTGACATCCTTAATCCTCATCCAGTTCAAAATGTAATATTTTCTTGTAGACCCATGCTTCTTTCTCACTGTTGTTGAGCTCATAGGACTTGATGTTACAATCCCTAAAAACACAATGCTTATTGAAAATTGGACCAGTAGTTTTTCTGTAAATCTGTAAAACAAAAACATCCTCTCTTTGATATAATGAATGCACAAATTGTATCCCCCTTCTCTGACTGTTTCTACCTTGCTCTCACCTTTATTCTGCACAGAGAAAGTCATTGTTAGACATTCCCCAAAAGGGATCATTTGTAGGAATGCAGACATTGAAATTCACCTGCTCTACATGTTGATGAGACCCCGCTGAAACCTTCCAAAAAACCTCATGAGGCTCATGAACCGCAGCGGAGAGGGCATTGTCAGATAAATGTATTCAAGTAGTGAAGCTGCTAAAACTAAAAGAACACTTTTAGAATTAAAATAGTCTGTTGACAGTAAGAGGAGGAGCTGAGTGAAGTCGTAAAAAGAGAACTGCTGCTTTGAATAATCTACTGGAGAAATTCCAAATCTTTTTTGACAATTTATAATTTAGACCCCGAGAATTACATGGCCAGTTGTAAAAATACTAGAATTACCTTTTAAAGGTAAGGAGGTTTGTTTCTTAAAATTTCAGTATTTTCCAGTTTACCTTTAAAGGAGTATAAGGATCATTTTCAGACCCTGAAAGTCTTAGTCTTTGAACAAATAATGATTTAAGTGTGTATCGACCAGCTGTAGCCTGAGGCTCTGAGTTGGACAACATGCTAAATGATATGCCGGACAGTATCTTGTATCGGCAAACTGACACCAAGTCGATGTCTGCAAGTGTGTTTGTGTTATAAGGACATCTCTTTTCACATCACAGGTAGTAATCAGTCGTTCTTTGTATAGAAGACACAGAGTCGATCTCTAATTCATCCTGCTCCGGACTTCACCAGACTAACTCATAAAGACAAGCTACACGCAGCAACAACATAACAGACCTCTCAGTACCCTTCTTCAGACTGATTTTTTCGCAGATGTGACGTAATTAATCTCAGCCGTCATCACGTCTTTGTACATTCATATTGATTCCACAACAGCGAAATATTGGTGTCCCAGTCTGTGAATTCACATTCCATTTCGGCATTATGAAAGCATGGCACAGCAGGAGCTCCACATACACACACAGTAAGACATGCACACACACACAACACTGCACTCCCCCGCTGGCTCAGCTGATACCGTATCGCCTCTGTACGCCTCTTTTACTACCTCCGAACACGGTACAGAGGGCGATCACTTCGTCCCCACCGATTACGCCTCTGCTACATTCAGATTGAAGGCGAAACATCACATGGGGCGTAAATATCGTGGCCTGAAACGGCAGTCTGAATAGGGCTATACTGCCACACATGCACAAACTGTGAATGAATGCTCCTCTGATTGCCGATTGCTCACACTGATTACTACCATCAAAGATAGCTGGCTCAAATCTGAAATTGCTGTAATTTCCTCCAGTGATTTGAGTGCAAAACACTATGATTTAAATTAGCTGATAAATCTTCAGTGACTAAAAATGTAAAATCAGGAGGGATAGGTTGTATCTTATCTGAATGTAAAAATCATAAACTCAACTTCATGCTGAGTGATTAGATGGTTGGTGAGCTTTGACCCTGTGGTCTGAGAAGATGATGCAGATAAGTCTCTACAACCTAAGCATTCTCTAGAGTCTATGCACGATAACTGTTGTATGTTTGCCTGCTACATGCTGATTTGATAAGGCCTTCTCTTCTGTATGAAATGAAAGAACCAATGAGCACGATCAATGCAAGGTGCAATCAATGTGTTGGATGCATTTTATTTTTTAACTCTGCAGCTTCTCTTCTTGTAGTTTGGTTTGTTTAGAACTTGTGAGAAAAAAAAGTCTGATCGCTGAAATAAATACTGGTTTATCAGAAGAGAAAATGTACTAGGGATTAAGGGTTGTAAATAACTGCTTAATACTTGACACTTAAGATTAATTGGACTATTTTTCGCTCAATCAATAATAATGATTCAATTTTCTGGGTTTTAAATGTCATCCCAGTCTTACAACATTTGTGAAATACTGACAGAAGTTAAGAAATAGAGGTGTGTATATGGATTAGTGTTTCCATTTTCTTTTTTTTTCAGCCAGCCATCACTCATTTCAGACATGTATTTCCAATGGAAGTATATGTTGTGCATGCAACCTGAAAGCCTTTTTGTTTCAGTTTGCACAGCAGCATAACATTGTGGTGCTACGAGTTTGCCAAGCAACTTGCAGGGCTTTCTATCAGAGAGCTCTTTCTGTTTCACTCAAACGATCATTGCTCCTGTCCTACGTGAGACTAGAAGGCAATTTTAAAGTTGACCTATTAAGCTGATCCTTTAAAACTCACATATAGTGTTAAAATGATGGATGCCCATACTAAATGCTGGCAAAGTTTCAGCTCGTGAGGTAAACATATGTTAGAGTTATCACAGGATAAGTCTGCAGAGGGCGCTAAATGGCTTGTTCTTCAAATCACGTGATAGTTCCACGATATGAAACAAAGAAATTCCAGAGACGGCTTAAAGGGGACTTATTATGAAAAATCCACTTTTACAGTGTCTTTGAACATATATTTGGGTTACCTGAGTGTCTACTGACCCACAACATGTGAAATAAACCCATCCAGTCCTTTGTTTGTGGTCTGCATAAGTCTTACAACACAGAGAAAAATGCTCCGTTTCAAATTCGCTATCCTTGTGACGTCACAGTGGGCTTCTCCACCCCCAGCCTAAAGCAAAACTTCTGCGAAGGTCCGCCATTTTTATTCTGGCTAGCAAAGGAGCGATGTCTACTGGGAAAACTCAGGGGGGGCTCATTGCATTTAAAGAGACACACACACCAAAACGGAGCGTTCTGAGAGAGCTGGTTTATACAGGGTCACAAACCTCCTCTGGTGCTTGATTCATGTTATATTTTGACCAAAGCACAGCACAGATGTTTCATTTAGACCACAGGGGACTGTTTGAAAAGGTGGAAAAGGGGGATAGTATGTCCTCTTTAAAGCCTCTATGTAAGACGATGAAACCTCCACATATAGGCTCTCTTCTCCCAGCACTGGAGAGCAGCCCTCCCTGGCAAACCTGCAGTGTTCTGCCCCCAGCAGGCTTCCAGAGAGCTGGCCAATCAGAAGAAAGTTTCATGTGGGGAGGGGGGCCTTAAAGAGACAACAGCTGTAACAAACCTTTTTAGGCAAAGAATTAGGGTTTTAACTGAAGTCAGTAAGAAAAATAAGGAGTTTTTTTTTTAGCATAAAATCATGTAAAAGCTAATCTATGGGTTTCACAGACTGACGACATGAAAGGTGAAAATGAGTATAATCTTTATATACTGTGAAATCCTTTCGGAGCAGGGAGAGAGTGCTTTGGACTTTTTTTTGTAAATTACCTAAAGGATTACTCCATAATCACCATAGGTGCATACAATTTTCTGTTATTTTCTTTTCAGCTCCATATAGCTTAAAAGGTTTTTATTTACACATCATTGATATATAACAATAAATACTCTGCAATTGAACATCTGGATCAGCTCCAAATGAAGACACAATGACAGGTAATTCAACTGCAGGAGAAACTTGACGTTCAAAGCAATGACTGTGGAAAAATAAAAACGTGCATTCAGTGATATCAACATAAGCAATCCATTAAAATTAGTTGGAATTTATCGAGCAGCCAGACTCAATATTGTGCACCCCTACTGTGGTGAGCCTTTCAGCTAAAATTAAAGTCACATGACCCAGAAGTATGTCACTCAATCCAAATGAAAAGTACAATTTCTTATTGGATAATATATTCAATCACCTGCTGCTGACTCACACTGGATATTCACTGCTTTGTATCCCAGAATGCAACACTTTGCTAAAAATCCTCTTCACTGTGAACCCACAGCACAGTGCTGAGTCCACCCTGACACACAGTTTCAGTGTTCGATTCTTTGCCTGAGGCTCAGTGTAAAAAGCATCTGTTTGATTTGTTGATAGCACACTGTCTTCTCTCTGTCCTGCTGCCTATTTCATTACCCGGCTCCTCTGTGCAGGTAATGGCCTGTCATAGAGAGATAATAGGCTGTCATACGGCTGTAATAACCTGCAGCAACTGTCTGCAGGCTTTAGACTGATGGCAGCCACTGTGTTTATAGTGGCTGCAGCTTTATATTGGATGCCTTAGATCATTTCAGGAAGAAAAAGGATGAACATTTGTGCAACTAAAATATGATTTGACCTTGATCTTTTGTAATTTATCTCATCGTAATCTATTGTGATTTCTTCGTGCAATGACAGAATAGCATCAGATTTTCTTAAGCATTTTGCAATTGAATACTGCTTAGCATGAGATAAGTGTCTCGATACTGGCAATAAAGAAATACCCTCATAGCATGACCACACAAACCCACAGTACCCATGCTGTTTTATTTCCCCTGCCTGCTTTATTTCTATATAAAACTGAGAGCCTTGACCAATCTTCATAAATACAGTGAATACAGAAATCTTCAGATTAGTGTCATTTGAACATCTGCCTCTAGAGATTAGGCTTTACTTAGCACAGCAGGAGTGAAATAGACTTGAACAGCACAGCAGGTCACATCCATATTGGTTGCACTCAAAACAGTGCCAGAAATAATGGTTACACCGGCTGTGTTATTTGGGGGAAAACACAGAGAAGGAATATAGTACTAAAAAAAGATATAGTCACTGTGGAGGATCCCAACTTGATCTAATATGTCAGCATTGAACCAAACATCTGTAGAAATGACTTTGGTGTGCTGTGGATGGACTTTAATGCAAGTTACAGCCACATAGCTTTGGGTGTGTTTAATATCTGTTGAGTTAACCACCAAAGACAATGCATCATAATTCAGATTTTAACCAATTCTATCATTCTCATACGCATTAGCAACACTTTTTTCACTTGCAGTAACCCAATAAACAAATGAGGAACCCCAACTGGGCCAAAAATCATCCTCATTCTTGACTCTGAGATGTTGATTACATGAAAGTAGGATTTTTTTTCTCCCTGAAAGAGCGCCGCAAACTACCACAGAGTAATGAGCACAAAGATTCCCCCTCCAAAGCCCTCATGAAAAAAACATTGGTACGTAGCAAATGTTTAACAAACCTCCTTCGTCCTTTTCCTCCTTCTGGCTTCAGAGTCAGCGCGAGAAGTCAGGTGGAAAGACATTAAGCATTAAGAGAGGAGTTAAAGGGTGTATTGTCCATTTCCGCACATTAGTCAGCTCTCAGATTGGCATGGGTTATTATCCACGCGACACGTTCCAGCTGAATCGCCTCCCAGCAGTCAATAGAGTGTCAGAAAATGCAAGACTGCTCATTTAATGCCTCCCATACAATTACACTTTGATTGCAGACACTCATACAAACTACCACACACACACGCCTCCTCTTTTTCCTTTAGGTGATTTTGCGTTTTTGCCTCAGGAGTCAGTTTGCTGACGACATGAGGAGCTCCCTCACTTCAGACTACATTAACATGGTGTTGATTAACACTGAGTTTAGCCTTTTAGTTCATTTTTACAGAAATCTTTTCCTTTGAGAGCACGTAAGCTTATTTTACAGTATTTAAATCATCAGTGGACAGTAAAACTTCATATTACCCAGAATAATTAACTTCTTATAGGGTTAGAAATCCCCTAAGCAACAATGAATGAGGCTTATTGAGGACAATCGAGGAAGATCTACCAACACACAGCGGAGGGATTGCTTTGGTGGGTAAATTCAACCACTAACAAGGAGAAGATTCAATATTCTGGGTCCAGTTATATTCAAGTAATTGAATGATGCTCAATTTTCCAGATTGTTGCTTGCCCAAAGGCTGGCCCACACTCAAAGATTTTTTAAATCTAAACAGATGTTGAAAATGTTAGAGACCCTACACATGACTTCAAATAACGATAGGTTAAACAGTTTTGTTCCTATAGTGTGTGGAGAGCGATTATATGACCATAACAGCACAACAAACACTAACAGATTAAATTCACAAACAACCAGAGTCTCGACCCTCGAAACGATAAATCTTACAAAATCCTGCGGTCAAATGCAACATCAGAGAAAACAAAAATGGTGACAGGAAAAGATGCACTGATGTAGTTTTTGGTCTGCTGTTTACTGGAAGTTCATGAAGAAACCAACAGCTATGGATTAATTCATGTAGACGGTATGAACATGGGGCGAGCATTGTCTGTCGTGTACATGTGCAGTCTGTTTGTACCTCTGTAGTACACTGAACCACAGAGTGTGTTCTTGGTTGTCCTTGGGGTTCCTCCAGTTGGTTCCCAACAGACAACAGGATATCAAATCAGAAATATCAAGCATGTTTAAAATTTGCGATTCGAAATCATTGCCACCACGATGTTCTCCCGAGCAGTTTTAGGGGAGTAACATATTTTAAAATACCTCACACTGCAGGAAAATCTAGAAAAATAATCATTAGAGCCATCCAATAATCAAGACTCTGCTTGCTTTTGAGTGTGTACCCTGCATGAGTTCATTGATTTCAAAGATGAGGTTAATCATAAATTCAGTCTCGGTGCTCGTAGTGATTCTTACTGGTTCTGACAACATGACGTCTTCGCATCACTAAAACAAAAAATATGGTGCAAGAAATATAAGCAGTTAAACTCAGTCAAAGTTAATCGCAGAAGCAGATAAGACATCAAATAAATGGAATTGTTCATCATACCTCTGAAGAAGATGCATACTAGATGAATCAAAAGTGTATATGCATCCCTAATTCCGACTCACCCAGCCCCCACATGAGGGGCACATATTGAACACTCAACTGTGGCCCAGTTTCCATTGAGGCTCCACATGGGTGGGCCTGGATGGGTAGATGAAGGGCCCTTGAAGGGGCTCCATGCAGGGCTAATAATGTATGAATGTGTCCCACTTGGGAGCCATCCAATACCCATGTGGACTGCCTGAATGGTATGCCCATTTCTAGCCAATGAATATTGTTCTGGCTGACCCTCTTAAAAGCCGGCTATGAGCCCATTAAGTGCACAAAAAGCCAGCGAAGGATGTGTGTGAATGTGTTGTCTTGGAAGATGGTTACTCACTTTTTTACTGGATAATTTAAAAAGCAAGTAAGCAATCTGCTGAAATATCTCTTCTTTGTCTGATTGTCTTATCAACACACATGATCTTATTCCTTTTTGTAATTAAAGCACGGAAAGATTCACTAAATTGACCCCAAAGTCAGCCTCTGTGTTATTTGAGAAAAATGCAAGGAAAAGCTCCACCATTTCTATAAATATGATTAAATACAGTTCTGCTGTTGGTTTAAACCTGGAAGAGCAAAGACACATTTCAGACTGGCCACATGTCCACAAGACATTTAACCACAAGTTGCTCCCGCTGCTTTGTCAGCGGCGTGTGAATGTGTAGGAATGGGAGTAGTTACTTCTGATGCTCAAGTCCATTTTCCTTTTACACTGTTTGTTGTGTAGTTAAGATGAACCGTCCGTTCCTTTTGTGAAACCAAACAATGACACAACTTAAGTTAGAACCTAACTAGTTTCAACGTAAGGTTTAGAGTGGATTTTACATCAGAACTTAAAAGGGACATATTATGAAAATGCACTTTTACAGGGTTTTTGAACATATGTTTGGGTAACTGAGTGTCTATCGACCCACACAATTTGAAATGAATCCATCCAGTCCTTTGTTTGTGGTCTGCATAAGTCTTACCACACAGAGAAAAATGCTCTGTTTCAAATGTTCTCAGTTTGTGACATCACAAGCTGGATTCTGGTAAAAAAAATCCCCTCCCTTCCCCTGGTATCTCCACCCATGGACTCCACCCCCAGGCTAGAGCAAAACTTTTGTGCAGGTCTGCCATTTTTAGTCTCGCTACAGAGGAGTGATGTCTACTGTGAAACTCAGGGGGGGCTCATTGCATTTAAAGAGACACACACACCAAAACGGAGCGTTCTGAGAGTGCTGGTTTATACAGGGTCACAAACCTCCTCTGGTGCTTGATTCATGTTATATTTTGACCAAAGCACAGCACAGATGTTTTATTTAGACCACAGGGGACTGTTTGAAAAGGTGGAGAAGGGGTATAATATGTCCTCTTTAAGACATAACTTTAACATAGCTGGTGAAACAGTCATAAGATCTTCCTCCCTTCATAGAAATGTAAGTCCCATCAATTTTTACAACTATCTAACCGTCTGACTGCTCACATTTCCTCTGTACGATCTCAGCTATACTTTGTGAGTGCAGTGTCATCATTAAAACCAATAGAGATGATGGCCAATGCTATAAATGTGAGACCTAAGTTGTAATAACTCTGCATAATCTGATAAAACTGCTCTTAGAACTCTTTCTTGTTGATATATACGTAGTGGTTGAACATGAGTATATGCCAATAAGCCTTTATGCTGACCCCACCGCTCACTGTCTCTGCTCGTTTTTTTCGATGAAAGAGGCGTTTAAACTTGGCTACAAAACGAGCAATCAAGAAAATTAAGCTGTGCTTTTTCTTCCTGGTTCATTCCTGAAAAGCTGACTCTGAAGATGAAGGCTTTTCAGCTGACGGCAGCATGGCAGAGCTGTTTGATTCAGCTGCAGCAGCCTGTCATCCAGGCGAGACTTCGTCAGACCGTTTTTGAATAATTGAGCTTCCCCCGGCCCTGAGAGCTCCCCAGTAGTCAAAGCGACTATTTTAGGGAGCAGGTACTTACGCAAATGCTCTGTGCTGAAGTGTGACTCTGGGACACCTCTCTCTTATGGTGCCATAGTGTTCATTTTTAGTCCTGATGTGGTGTGATGGTGCAGAAGCTGTAAGAATATTTTCAGACATTTTCTCTGGTTACTCTCCTTTGAAATGAATTTGGATTTTCAATATACTTTCCTAGAGTTAAAAATTCCTTTTCGTATGTGTTAGACCTCCTATTGGGGAGGCAGTTGGTATGAGGGAATAGCTGAAAGACAGTCTTTCTAAGGGTTCAAAGGCGTTCATACAAACGTTAGGGATATATTTGATAAAGTGCCCGAGCATCAGACTCCAGGCCTGCAGAGAATCGCCGGGCAGCACAAAGAGAAACTGCTGGGATAAAAGATCCAGAGCAAAATGGGAAATTCAATTTCCTCAAACCCCTATGAGCAATTATCATAATTACATAGTGTAGTGGGAGATGCCGGGATGGTGTGGGGGTTCTAATGTCAGGGAAGTGAAGCAGAAAGGAGACGAACCTCGCCGAGAGAAATTGTCCGTGGTCAGGTGGGTGGGAGGATAAGGACGGGGGAGAGAGGAAGGTGACGGAGAGGTTGGAGGCTTTTAAGGGCCAGTGTAAATGTTAAAACGTGTAACGCACCAGCGCTCTGCTCTTTCCTGCTGCTTTTTTTACACTGAAATTGCAGTTTGAAGACATGCCCTCCCTATTCTCCCTCATCAAATCTCTTTTTTTGTCTTTGTTCACTGCTGTGTGTAGCAGTGGTCGGCACACACTGCTGTGAAACACAAGCTGATATTCACTGAAGCTGCTTTATTAAAAGGAAAATTAGACATTTTGTTATCAGGGTCTCGCAAAAGGCTTTCAGCTTGTTATATCTACCCACAAATTTAACTGGAAAATATGTATGAGGGAGAAAAGTTTTGAGTAACATAGGCCATATTTTTACACATTAAGTGGTCTAAATCAGGTTCATGTACAAAACTCTTTGGAAGTTATCTGGGATACTGCTTCAACCAGCAGATACAAAAACAGACACCAAAGACTGAATGTAAATCTTTTAGCCAAATCCCCTACATTGATATTCATGGTCTTGGTCTTGACTCGCTTTCTCGTAGCACTCTGGTCTCGGGTATGTCTTGGTCTCTGTTAGTGTGGTCTTTACTACAACACTAGTACCCAAGTATTTATTCTGACCCACTGTCTCTATGCCATTATTAAAGTTGGTGCTGTGACAGGTGGATTTCCATGAAAGTCAATTAGCATCTCTGTTGTTTTCGAAGACACTGAGATGCAAGTTGGAGCCATCACACCATTTAATGAATTTGCTCAGGTTAGATGTTCTCAAAGAAGTCGCTGAGTTTCATACTCAAGTATGCACAACATCACACACATTACTCGCCCAATATGCACACCCCTCCATTTCTTTATTTTATTTTACACACAAACCCATAAAGCAATCAACCTGCACACATATCATGCACCATTGCATCACAGCTTTATAGCTCGTCCCAGCTCTCTCTAATTTGATTCATTCATTTTCCCTCAGCTCATTTCTTCCTCCCTTCCTCAGATTGCCTCTGCCATGCATATTAATAACACAGAGATAAAAAATACGCTTGATTAAAATCACACCCGGCCCAGCCACCCGAAACACTCGCCCCGGTGTGCAAACAACACAATAACGTCTCTTTCTCCAGGGCAGGAGGCAGGAAACGAGAACATCCATAATGGATTTCATATACTTCATCATTAAGAGTCTCTTTGTGTGTACACACAATTCACTTCTCACCTATTTGTCTGCAGGGAGAGAGTCGGAGTTGATTACTCGACTGAGCTGCAGCGCTCCCGGACACGGTGTCCTGGCTCCGAGTCAGATGAAATGTGATTCCTCTCAGCGCTGTTATTTTTTCTTTTGTTTACTTGTAAATAGCATGCGTTCACCGACTGAGCTGCTGGTGCTGTAATTTGTCAGGAGTGAGAGGCTGTCGTGCACCCAGCTGGGTCTGAAATTATTTTTCTTGTGTGGCAGCGATGAATTATTTGTTATCTCAGGACAGTTTCTGCCCTCAGGTGAAGATATTTATATTGATAATGAGACAGGAGCTTTCTTTATGCATGACAGTGTCTGCTGGCTAAACTCTACAGCTGAAACTAATGTACCACGGCACAAAGGCCTTTACTACTACGTCAGTGGAGTAAAGAGAGTGGAGGCACAAAGCTTGTGTTTGCATCAGCTCATATATAGAAAAGGACAAAACAAGAAATGTCATCTCTCTGGAATCTTTTCCACTTGTGACTTCTTCTATAAGGCTGGACCAATTAGAGAGTTTTAAGAGCGTTACTGATATTAGCAGGAAAATGCTAGTTTTACATTTATATAGTGACTGAGCAAGCTATTTAAGATTATCCAGATCATTTAAGAAGCCAAAGGGTTCATTAGTAATATTTTAGTGTAATTTATTAACATGACTAAGGTAAGATATAAAAGTCAATCAAACTGGAGAAGACATAACTTCTTAAGTTTCATGCTTAAATCCGTGTTTCTCAGATGTTCTTATAATGACATCAGGAGGGGCTGCAAGCTCAGCCTGTTATAAGTACTCAGCTTGTTTTCAGGACACCTTCAGTGTGTTGATGTTCACAAGATTTTTTACAAGATGTTTTCTGCTGAGTTCTCCTATCTGTTCAAAAAATGAATGTTTTTCCAGCTCTCTTCAGGCTCAGGGGTCTGCAAACCGAGCCTCTGCTCACTCTAGCATTGCTTGTTTCAACTTCTGGATTTCTGTTATAAAAGAATTCTACATCAGGGTTAAAACGTAAATGAGTAAAAAAAAAACTCTGGGTTGGTTGTTGGCATTGGTTGAAAATGACTGAAAATTGGATTGATTTATTACCCAGACAAAATTGCAGATGCCGCCGCTCTGATCTGTGCTGAGAGCTTATCCCAGAATGCGGACCAATGACGCAGACCAGGCTTGCAGCGTCTCTTTTTAAACAGCTTTTCTTTCTCATTATTGTCAAATTCATCTGTTTAGTAAATAAACCTTATGAGGTGCAGTTTTTATTCAAATATATTATTCATAATCCTTAATTCAAGGTGAATAGTGAGCAGAGGAGCTGGACAGCGCCTCACTACGCATCTTGGACTTGTGCAGTGTGTCTGCCCCCTAAGGTTATGTTGAAACAGGATGTTTGTAGCTTTCTTTGCATTTTTAGTATTGCAAATTTCCTTTGAGTCTTTAAAGAATTAAAGCAACAATATGAAACTTATTTCAAAGTTGATCAAATAGAACAGGGGTGGCTGTGGCTCAGTTGGTATACAAGCTCAACTTCATTTACCATTTAACAAAGACTTTCAGCAGGCAGAATAGCGTCTCTCCAATGTTCACAGATCACCCCTGCTTATATCACTATGTGTAAGTTTGGCAGCGTGCTGCAGTTCTCTCACAAGAAGCGCTTACTGCTTTGCAGCACTTGCCAGTTAGCCTGTCTCATACATCCTAACCCAAAAGGTTGTCTGTACAACTGGCTGTAGACACTAGCAGTCATATTTACGGAACTATTACTGTACCTTGTCAGTCGACATGGGTCTCTTGTTTCTTACCACACCGCCCCTCTGCTTATCAACAAATGCCTGCTGTCTGAGATGGGGAGGCCAACCAGCCTGTATGTTTTCCAACAGTACAGTTGCACTCAGAGACCTTCGGTGGGCCCAAAGTGCACCAAACAAAATTCCTACTCTATTGCTGCTTTAAGTGAAGAGGATTGATATGCTGGCACTCTGTTGTAGTACTTTCTCAAGTTAATAATAAATGTTCTACACAGGAACACAACATCTGTTTGATGCATTCATGTTAGTCATTGAAGTAGATTAGATGAGTGGAGGTAGGGCAGGTTAATGCTATTCATTTGTGTGTGCACACTCCACACTTCACATTTTAGGCATAAGCCAGTACCCCAGTTTGGCTGCCCCAGTCCAAAAAGTCTGACATTAGAGCTTTGGATTTTCTCCTTCAGATATTAAATGTGAAGCTGCTTCACAGACAGAGAAGTGAAGACTGATTGTGTGGAGTTTGTTGAGTTTTCACACCCCAAGGAGAAATGTACTCTTGTGAAGCTGTGCAACTTCAGGACTTGGAAACAATAAAGTCTCTCCTGAAAATCCCTCTTTGTGCTCTCGCGGCAACCTTTGCTTTATCTTCTTCCACAGTGGAGTTTGTGTGAAGGAGCTGCCGAGTTTGTTCCTGATGACAAACCAGATCATCAGGGGGGCAGAGATGTGATTTGTGGCTTTCTGAGAGGCTTGTTTGTTTCCTCAGATAAACTGGATCTTTGCGGTCTGTAGCAACAACATGGAGGACTCGTAGCTTTTCTAAAACCTTGATCTTACTCAGTGGGAACACAACACATCAGGCCTGGCAGCTAGCTGTGTTTACACTCTTTCACAAAGGACATTTCTTTTTTAACTTTCTCTGTTTTTTTTCCTCCAAAAACCGTAGTTCCTTGGTATTTTGTTTGGGTTCTGCTTTCTTTCGACAACTTTCTGTTCTGTTCTGTGATGTATTGATTTTTCATTGAGCTGCATCCCAGACTAAAAGGATAAGGTGTTGGCTTTCCTTTTTGCTCTAACAATTATTTGTACGTTTCTTTACAAATATGGATTTTTTCTCAACTTCCAGTGAAATATAAACATTGAAGCACACACACATTTCCCTGAATAGACGCCTTTCTCTGCGGAGGATTAGATTCGAGCTTGTGTTGATTTTCTTCTTCTACTCCTTAGATTAAATTCTGTAAACCCTGAAATAGGACTCTAACACAATCACACTTTATTCTCATACAGAGTTATAAAACCTTCTTACAATTAGGGCTTGAAGTGGGAATAACTGAGTTGAAATTGCAGGGAGTGTGTGAGATTGGTTTTGTTAGAGAAGATAGTAAAATCAATCAATAAGAAAAAGACTCTGAACTCCTGGTTTACTCATGAATCAGCTGTAAAGAGAGAGTCTGCGAAACAGAGGAACCAGTTCACTGGTTAGCATCATTAAAACACAGCTGCAGTCCCATCTGTCAAGTCACAGCACTAGTCAGATTTATCACAGATTCCTGCTCAGAGTAGCTCATTTTTAGAGGGCAGGATTAAAATCATACATGACCAATAGTCGATTTTAAAAGTCAAAGTAATTCTATCAAGTAATGGGCTCTTTACCATGTCCTATTGTTTACGTTCAGGAGGCAGACTCAGAGGGCAGAACAAACACCTAGCTGTGGGAGTGTCACCCACCTGGGGGAGGGGTTACTGCCCTTTGTGATGTCATGAAGGGAAAATCTCCAAACGGCCTGTTTGAGCACACATTTTCTGAAGAGTGGAGCAGGGAAAAGACGGAGAGGATGGACTTTTCTCATAATTAAAGAGTTTGTATACAGACTAGGGACACATATTAGTGTTAGGAAAACATGGTAGAGGGGTCCCGGTAGTGTAGTGGTTAGTGCGCGTGCCCCATGAACAGAGGCTGTGGTCCTCCAGGCGGACGGCTCAGGTTCTAGTCAGACCTGTGGCTCCTTTCCTGCATGCCGTTCCCCACTATCTATCATTGATTTCCGGCTCTATCCACTGTCCTATCTCTACAATAAAGGCACAAAAAGCCCCCAAATTAATCTTTCAAAAAAAAGAAAAATCTGGTAAAGTGTATTTTGCACAATATGTGACATTCAAAAGAAAAGCTGCTGCGTCATCTTTTACCATTCAGCTCTTTGGTTTAAAAAATTGAGACATGCAGTTCTTGATGTCATAATCAAACATAATAACTACTGATAATTAGTCTTCACCTCGGATCTTTGAAAGAAATGTATCCAAACACAAGGTATCCAAGATATGTCAAAAAAGCTTTTCTAAATTTGCCATCAGTGATAAACGTATCAAACCCTCTTGGACCTGTGCATGACTTTTTTTTAGAGAAAGAAAAATGCTCCCCCTGTTAAAAAACTGAACTCCTGCAATAATCGAGAAGCCATAGTCTTCTTATTTACTTTAACTTCAGGCTTTTCTCTGTAAAATTCAGCATGCTAATTAAGTGCAATTGGACAGATGGTTTAAAATTAACAATACTTGACTCTAAATGAAGGGCTGTATCTGAGCTTTATCTCGTGAATATCATTACGGTCCGACAGAGCATGCAAGACTGAAATATCAGACTAAATATAGAGAACAGATCTGACCTCTGAACCATAAAAGCTGTCCAGTTCTTACCACACAGAAGGTGGGATTTTATAAGTGGAGTCTACTTTAGGTTAAAAAGCCAAAAAAGGGAAAATTTAAGATTTGATTTGATGTACAACAGTTATAAATTAAAGCAGGTACATTTTAATTACACGAGGAAAGGTTTTAGCTTCAAGCCAGCATGCTGCTCGCCTAAAGGTTTGAGTGGTGCTGCCCTGCTTGCTACCTGGACTCACGTGATGTTTGGGAGCACTTTGAGTCCAAGACAAATTGTCCCATGTACAGAGGCTACAGTCTGTGTCGCAGTGGCCGGTTCGAAACTGCATGTTTTCCCCAACTCTCTTCTCCCAGTACTTCCTGTCTCTCTACAGCTGTCCTATCCAATAAAGGCAAAAATGCCTCACAAAAAATCTTTAAAAAAAGAAAAAAAAAGTGTATTGTATCCTTTTGTAAAATAAACATTCTTTAAGTCAATAAAAAGGTTTCATTCTAAGCTTAAAACTGGGCTATCACTCCAGTGAATCACATTATGGCAGCGCGAGAAAGCATGCTAAATATAAAGAGCAGATGTTTAATCTTCTCCTTGTCTCTGTTCCTGTCACTTGTTTGTTTCTACTTTCATTGCTCCTGCCAACAGGGCATCGGAGGAGCACATGTCCTGTATGCTCATCCAACGTAAATGTTTGAGCAATAAGTTTGTGTTTTTCACAAACTTTTCCTGCAGCATCATTAATGTGCAGATGGTGGCATGAGAACCAGCATGTGCTGAAGCATTCACCACCGAGCAGAATAATGTACCATCTGTTGAAACACTGTCACCCTGCAGCTCTGTGTGGCTCCCAGCAAACACTCTGACATTGAGCTGTTGTTGAAACGACGACCTGCGACGACACTGAAAAACGGAGACAACATCTGTGTAGTTGCATCAGACCCAAATATAACATCTGTCTGATATCAAATCCAAACTCTACATGAAGCTGGTGTCATATTGATTTTTTTATCATCCTAAAATCTAATGTTGTTAAAAGATTGAGCATCACCAGGTTGTTGAGGCTGTACATCAGTACCCGGGTAACCATCATCGATGACATACTGACCTTTGAGCTCCTGACTGATGCTGTTTGTAAAAAAGCCCATCAGCGGGGGTTCTGTATAAGAAAGCTTCTGAATTTTAACGCCAACAATACTTTGATGAGGTTTTTTTCTTGTCTTTTTTCTTGCCAAGGAATGTATTAGTATAAATTATGATTGTTTGGATCATGTTGAATTGAGTCAAGAGTCTTTGTTTTTAGACAAACATACATTTGGGACTGAACTTGGCATTTACTGTATCTGAAGTAAGATTTAAGCCTTAATCTTACGGAAATCCTAAGTATTGGATTGTCTGGTTTGGCGTACAACCATAAAAATACGCATCCTGCAAAGACGTTTACAGGTTCAGGGAAAATCTCACGTGAGTCTTTCAAACACAAGTACGGGGTATGAAAGTAGTAAAATGCCAAGGAATGTCCTCCAAAATTTCTATTGTTAATATGTTTTTATTCTCTGTTTTTTAATTGTCTTTTAATTCTTGCATTTTATTTCACTTTATTGTATGACATGTTATGATGTGAAGCACTTTGAGTCTGCCTCGTGTATGAAAAGCGCTATACAAATAAACTTGCCTTGCCTTGCCTTATTGAATCAGTTTTAACTTTCCGCATTGTCACATGGTACGGGTCAGTCAGCATTAAGAACGCAACAGAATGCAGAGTTTTATTAGTGTGGCAAAATTGCAAGTTCGTCACTCTCTGCCCTAACACACCGGTATAAAGTAAGGACTTTGAAGAAGGCCCAGTCAATCCTGGCTGATCAGTCATCCTGTGTCCAAGAAGTTAAAGTTGCTTCCACCCGTCCAGCCGCAGATTCAACCTGCCAGATTGCAGGACATGGAACTAAGTAATTAATTTGTCCCTGCTGCCATCGCCTTTTTAAACGAGTAATTGTGTTGCTTCGTCGTCTGTTTTTATCTACTGTATTAATTGGACTTTCACTTCTTAAGTTGTATGCTGATTGTTGGCTGGATAAATGTATGTTTTTACTGCTGACAAAACAAATTGCCCTCTCACAGGGATAATAAAGACAACCTTGAACCTTGCACCTTGATCGTGGACACTCTCTGATCATCACTGTCCATCAAATGTAGTCCTCATACTTGTCATTTTAGAGTGATTTTCATCCTCAGAAAATGGTGTGAGGATGGCCTGAGAGGTTCTGAGTGTCCATTGACACTGCCCCCCCCCCTCATAGACAGATTCTCTTTATAGACAGATAACTATGTAGTCTGGCCACAGTCCAGTTATAATGGATAACTGAGAGCTATAAAGACAACAGAGTGTCAGCAGTAAAGTGATCAGATGAAGCAGCCGGCCAACAACTTTCATCTCAGTCATTTACTGGAGAAGCTCAGCAGGCTTTTGTTAGAGACATATGTTATTATAATTAGCTATACAATAAATCATTGACACCTTGTTCCTTTAGTCAGACATCAGCTTGAACCCACAATGCAAAATGTTTGCATGTAATCTGTGATGGAGACCGAGCACTGAAAATCTCATTCAGCATTGGAGTTCATATTTCAGCACCATGGACAGAGAGCACTCATCATATTAACATTAGTACTCCATGCAGGGTTGCCATACAGAAAATACAGCAATATAGTACTGCAGCTTTAAAATGATCGTATTTTACCCTAAACTACCGTACATAAAAAATGATAAAACACGAGACAGGACCTAAATACCACACTGAATGGCAAAACTATGTCCAAAACAGAGGAACAAGTGTAAATTGTTTTGCAAACTGCTTCGCCTCCTGGCGCTGTGTATCTAAGCTAATAGCATCTTAAGTTGTTGTGATGTGCGTTTTCCTACAGACTGTCTGGCATAACGAGCTGCAGGCGTTAGCAGGGCATCAGGTGATGATCTGATTGGCAGGTAGAGCCATGGCAGACGAGAGGAGGGCGTGCTGGTCAGGTGCTGAATGGTGCTGATGTGATGGCTATCTCAGTCATGCTGATGTCATTTGTTGCTCTCAAGTCACAAACAATGTTTTGCTGAGAAGACAATAAAGATCTAAAATGATCGTACATTTGGCCTTTTCTGCAATTATTGATTGTACGTCGTACTGAGGGATAGTTATCGCACATCTGGCAACACTAAATCCATGTATACTATACAGAAAATGAAGAATTGCATTGAATAACATCACAGCTAGTAGGTAAACAAGGGGGGGTCTAACATACTATGAAAGAAAAGGCAAGTTTGGAATGAAACCAAAACAAACTGCTGTTTGGCGATACCTCGGCTATTCTGAAGCCTTCGCTCTCCTCTAGCGGCACACCTCAAACCCCTCTTCACTATAGTGTTCGCACGAAGTTATGAGAGAGTTATGAATTAGAACGCACCATAATTAAGCACCATTAAGCGCAAGCAGCAGACACAATTGTCCTTTGCTCGAGCTGCAATTGTCTGTGTCCTGCAATGTTGTGTTAGCGGGCTAATGTTAGCGCTCTTTCGTTAGCTCGTAGCTTCATATTGCACATACATTGACACGGAATGACCGTGAGCTAAAGACACTTATGTGACATCCAAATAAGCAGTGAGTATGTTATTCTTCTTTTCTCTAGTCCTTGACTAAAAACAGCTTTATGGCCGTCCCATCCATGTAAACATGATGTAAACACAGCCCAACAACAGTACAGCTGGCAGGACTCGCGCTTCTCACTCATTGTAGACAGTCATGATTCAGAGAGACATTTACAGATATACTTGATTTCTGCTGTATTTCTGTGTAAAATGTCGCACACTCTCCCTTTAATAGTGCTAGAAAATGGCTTGAATTTCTTTTGTAAAAGAAGCCTCTGCAAACACTGAACAGCTAAAGTAAACAAAGATGAAGGTGGTTACATGTATTTATTCAGCTCATTAAATGTTTACTGGTGTTTGTCCTGTTTTTTAAAGGCAGGGATTGCAGAAAGAAAACATGAGTTGGTTTCTTTATATTGTCAAGTCTGGGCCCTTTAAGTCTAGTCAGTCTTTCTGAATGTGTTTGTGTACCCGTGGACTATGTATTCATTCTAACTCTCTATGAATGAGTGAAACTGAAGCCTATGAGCTTTGATGTGCAGCAATCAAACTGGAGGATCATTTACAATCAAACTAGGACTTAACTCCTGAGCCAAAATAACAATTACACTCCAGCAAAGATTTGAGAATGAAACATGCAGAGTCAGCGTGTTTTTCTTCCTCTTTCTTTCAGTCTCTTTTAATCTGTTTGTTTAAAGACGAGGAGTCTTTGAAAAATGACCTGAGAGAGAAAAGGGGGCAGCAGCGGAAAGAAGCAGGGGGAAGGAAGGGGTTTAAGTGTAAGACAGGCAAACTCAAGGGGCCACAGTATTGACAGAGAAGGGGCTTCAAAGCTGCTGGCACTCAGGGGCCACGTCAGGGGTTTCGGGGAAAAGAGATAAATAAAGGAAAGGAAGTGGTGAAGGAAAAGAAGATATGCTTACTTACCTTCTCTTTATTCTGCAGGACCCAAAGATAAAATCACAGCACAGTCTTGTTATGTATTATAAGATAGGTTCAAGTTATCATCCGCACAAGCTAGATATAAATAAATGTCTGTTTTCCTGTGTCATCTCATTGCTTAAACACAGCAGGGGTCCAGTAGAGTCATGAAAGCTTTTACACCTGATCCTAACAGCTGAGGAAGTTTTATTCTAAACATGTATCCAGAATTTACAAGAAGAACAGGAGAGTTTATCTGCAATGTGGCAAATGCAACATTTGGTTCTTCTTTTTCTAAAAAGTTATTTTTTGGGCCTTTTTGCCTTTACTAGATAGGACAGCTGAAGAGAGACAGGAACTGCTGGGAGGAGTGTGTTGGGGGATGGCATGCAGCAGAGGACAGAGAACGATTAGAACCCAGGACTGCTGCGACGAAGACAACAACCTCTGCACATGCGCCCCTAAAAAGTTGATTATCAGGTCTCGTGAGCTTGCTTTGGACTGATCAAGTGTATTTTTGAACTTTTAACAGAGCTGTTTGCAGGCTAGCTGTTTTAACTGTTTCCAGTCTTAATGCTAAGAAAAACACATCAAAACTTAAGACCAATAAGAGCCAGAACAACCAAAAGCCGAACATGTGGTTTTTTAGGATTCTTCGGCATCAACATGTCAATCAAAAGACCAATAATTTTCAAAATGAACATCATACTGTAATAGACAAGATGTGAAGCTTGTACTTTAGACCGTACATTCATTATGACAATGTTGACTCACACTCTTCCAGTCTTATCAACCAGTAGAGTCCCCCCAAACTGGAACTTTATGAAGGTTTGAGGCCTTGTCCAAACCTTCCTGCACTTCCTTGATTCAGTCTATAGTTGTTTCACATTGTTAATTTGATTTCTGATATCTGTTATCTTCTGTCTTTTATATTTGGTCACTCTCTTACATTTTCCTAGTACTGTAGTTAAAACAGGTACTTGATTGCAGTGTATGTTTTAAAACCAGTGATTCAGAGCTGCATGTATACATAAACTGCATTGAACATTGTCTTTGTTTATAACTCTCGTCTATAGTTAGCAGCTGTGACTGAGCATGTTGCTCAGGATGCACTCTGCTGGAGGCAGACGTCCTTTAATTAAGATGTTAATAGCAGATTGACAGATTTCCACGCCACTAACACATACACATAAATCTTTTCTGCACCTGACTGGACTCTTACTCAGAGTAACTGGGCTGTCAATTGTTTTTTCTTACAATTTTCTCTTAAATTACCCACCAATGAAGAAATTGAGACATACTCTTTCCAGTAATTCGATTTTTCTATGGACAATGAGACGTACTATTTCCTTTACACACAGCCAGGTCTCCCACTCCGTGTAGTTTGCCACAGGACTGTGAATCATCTCCATATAATATGCTTTACATACACTTTGTTTCCTGTGGCTTTAAAAGCTAGGACTCTGTGTGAAGTCTGGGCTCAGTAATGCAGCGCTGCGTACTGATTTGGTTCTGTTCTGTTGTTTTGTCATGAGCGACTGGCTGCAGGCTGTTTGGCTGAGCGATGAGGAGCCGCGTCTGAATGAACGGGCTTCAGGGTGGCCACGGCAGGAAAAATAGAATATCTCACACACACACACACACACACACACACACACATACACACACATGAACACACATGGAGACAAGATACAGTTGTCTCATGCTGCAACACAACAACACAGCCATCCTCACACAGTCCTCTCTGTCTCTCGTTCTCTCATCTGTCTTTTATCTGAGTCTCTCTCTCCGTCTCATTTCTTGTCGCACTGCTTCTGGCTGTGTGCAAATTCATTCACTGTGAAAATGGAAGGCAGCTCAGTTTCATTTAGCTCTGTATTCAGTAAGCGACAGAGTCCGTGCATGCTGCTCTCAGACACATTACAGATGAAATTGAAGATCTCTAATCATTGATAAAAACTGACACGGTAAGAATGCATTTAAGAATCATTGTCACTTTCCCTTGCACAAAACTCCTGAAAAACTCATGAAGTTTTTAGGGTGGGCTGCATGTGTGAACTGCATGAGTGAATTATCCACTTATGGACCTGCCAGCGCCCTGTAGGACTTTTTCTGCATGAAGTGAGAGTGAGCCGATGTGAGAACACAGCAAGATATTATCAGGAGAATTCACCTCGAGCGAGTGGGAGGGGGTGGTGACATTTATTCCCTGCAATCAGTGCACAACCATAAGTTGTATTCATTCGACCGATATGATCTCAGTGCATGTAATTAAACTGCTGCATTATGTTCCCCAATATGTTCTTCTCTGCTCTTGTGTTGATACTGTGATTCTGTCTAACTACACGTAGCACTGATGCAAAGACATATACAGGGATAATGCCCCCTGCTGTGAGGTGAATGTGTGAACAACAGGATCAGGAGGTTTTAAGGGGCAGATTCTCTTGACATTTTCCTGAACGCATATGTGAAAAAGTGTTAAACTCAGCTGTCTTAATTGAGTCTATGCAATATCTTTAAGGGTTATATCAGACCAAATGCGAAGCAACATTTCAGTTTATATTACCCACATGAAATCAACCACACCAACTAAAATGTTTTAGTTCTACTCAAGTCTGGTTACCTACAACAGAATGAACCCAAATTACACATATTCTTTACTTCATTCAATAGGCTTCAGCATGCAAATATGCAAATAGTCTAATTTAATTTCTGTTCCTTGTTCACCTGCAAGTCAAGAAAAACAAAGAACTGTTAAAGTGCCTGTTTTTGAATGAAGGCTGTATCGACTGTATCTGATGCAACTCCAGGACATCAGGACAATATCAAAGCTGAAAGGCTTTTTGCACTCAGCTCATTCAAATATTTTCTAGAAGCTCAACTTTGGTGTTAATTTTCCTTTTATTGCTGTCATTGATTTGACTTTGTATGGAATCACACCACATAAAAAATTCTGCTTGTTGTGTTTCTTCTGTGAACATCTTGACCCTTGAAATGTGTTGGAATAAACAGTATAAATCAAATCAGTCACATACTAAATCCTATATATTTAATCCAACCCTTCTCCTCTTTCATTCTTTCCAGATGCGAAGTACTCGAGGCGTGTCTATTTGGCCTGTTGGATTTGTAGGAGGCAGAGCGTATGAGCGCCCCCTGGTGTCCGGGGGTAAAGTTGTGGGCTGGTACACCGGCTGGAGACCAGACCGACCTTTTGCCACCGACATGGCAGGTAAGAGACAACTCCAGTAAACAACCCTGTGTTACACTGTGTTAAAATAAATGATGCCAGATTTCTTTTAAATTGATTTACACTGGTATGTATACATCCATCCATCTATTAATCTATCATCCATACATCCATCAGCTATAACCCCGATCCTAAGAGGATCTCATGGGGATGAAGCGTAACCCTGGCTAACGTTGAGTAAGGAGGGGTACAACTTCAACTTTTCTTCAGAAATCATTTCATATTCTATGAGCGATAAATCTATAATCATTTTTTTTATTTATTTTTTTAGTTGAGTCTAATTGAATTGTAACACTTACAAAAATAAACTGGATGTGTTAATGTTGTTTCGGTGTCTAACTTCCCGTCCCGATCAATCTTTTCTGTTGTAAATTGATGCGCCGTGCCCCGGAGCCTTGCGTATCTGCTGCGGAGGGCTCCGGACTGCCGGAGCTGAGACGCAGCGCAGCGGAGCCAGTGGAAGCACACACATTGAATAAAGTAAAAACCCATCAGCTCATCTGCCGTGACGAAGCAGAAACCGACCCAACACACATCTGGTGGAATTTAGGCTTTATATCATTTGCAGGTGTACAGTAGGGTTTGCATGACTTCAGATTTGTTAAAGTCAACAGTCCTGATAAAAATCGATCAACGCTGACTAGTTGATGATCAAGTTGTGGATAAACGTCAATTACGTTAATTGTATTTGCAAGACAGCTAACACATACTGTATTATTTAGAAGCAAATAGTGGCAACAACAGGTTGCAACTTTGCTGCAATAATGTATGCTACAAAAACGTGCGTGCTAGAAGTCCCATTTAAGTGCAGAGGAAGTCAGATTGACACATGGGGAAGAAGACACTCAGGCAATATGGCTTGTTAGTCGTCTCACTGTCCACAGCCCTGCTCAGTCACAGTTTTTGATTCCCAATCCTGGTTTGCCTGTAGGACGACAGGGGCATCAACGTGAGTCGAATGAAAGCTTGCCGACTGGTGAGCAACTGTTTTCCTAGACAGAGAAAAAAGTGGTCTCACTTGGGGGCCCAGGCGGGACAGCTTAGTAGCTGATGATGCATAGCTGGGCCAAACTGGGAGTGAGTTCTCCATGATGGGAAAATGTGTGATTTTGTTTTATCCAAATTTGCAATAAAGCAATTATTCCCACTTATTTGCTTATTTCACTGCAAGACTTAACGAATAAATTGAAATAAAAAATAAAATATATCTTTAAGAGCTTCTTGGATGAGTTTATCACACACAGGAGGTTGTTTAAAAATGTATTTTTTACTGAGCAGGATCATGAAGTCACGTCAAATCTTGAGGTCAAACATTCAGTGAAATAAAATAAAAAAAGGTTTGTAGAAAGCTCACAGCCTCTTCTCTGATCTATACTGAAATAGTTCCCCCTTTAAGTCCTGAACCCTTTTGAAACACAGAACGATTTTAACGATCGATTCATTGATCACAGAGCAGTTAGAGTCAGCTCGACTGCTTTGGCCTGCTGCCTTTTATCAGAGCAAAAAAACAGAAAGCATTACCCTGCTTTCTTTCTTTCTGTCCTCATTGTTTCTTTTCTATGTGTTCACCTGCAGAGTTCCGACAGCTTTTCTACGGAGATTCTGTTTTTCATGGATTAATTTACCGTAAAATGAGATCTGATCTTTCCAATTTAATATTCCCACAGTCACTCCTCCGTGCAGCAGCTCGTGTGCTACCTGGCCTGATTGTTTATTTGTGAGATAAACCACAAAGCAGGACTGCAGAGTCTTGTGGAATAAAACTGTTCTGAAAAATAACAGATAAGATTTGATCAGAACCGAAGGAACCCAGTGGAGTCAAAATGAAAGTCTGAGGCATCGAGAATCTCACCTGTTTATGTGTTTAGTGTCAGAAAGACTCCCTGGGCTTCTGTGTGAAGTAAAACAAGTCTGTCTAGCAATCTTAAAGTTTTCAGTTTATAACATATACCTTTAGGGTTAATAAAGGTTTTATATTACGAATGACCTCTAAAAACTACGACAGAGGATTAGGGCCACATAAAAGAAAAAGAAAATCTAAAATCTAAAGTCGTAAATTTACGAGATTAAAGTAGTAAATGTATGAAAATAAAGTCGAATAATCTTGTTAATTAACGGGTTGGAGACCAGCCTGCGCGAAAATGATGACGGGAGAACTCTTAAAGCCTTTTCCTCTGAAGACACAACTTCCTCCAAGTCAGTGTGGTTCTTTCTTTGGAAAAGCCGCAGTTTCTTGCAGTAGCCTATCTTTCAGGGTCCTGATATTTTAAGACAATGTGATGATGTGCCAAAAGCATGTGTATTTTCATATCTGCATAAGTAAAGCCGCAACACAACTATCTGATGTTTTTGTCTGCCTTGTTAAAGTGTCTAGGTTATGTTCAGAGACAGTTTGTGTTCATACATCATTTTACAGATATACAAGTCCTTGCAGGGTGAAGTGGAAACTTCTCTTGAACTAACTGTTTTTTACCGACTACATGGAAGTAGCCTTTCCTTATTTGTGAAACCTTTACTAAAGTATAAGAAGATGCTCCACGTTTGTCATTTGAGAACAGGCTGCTAAAATAACGACTTTATCCTTTCATCATTTTCACGCAGGCTGGTCTCGAAAACTTTTTTTTTTACGTGGCCCTAATACTCTGTCGTAAAAAACAGATTTAAAAAAATGTAATCATAATTTTTGTAATTTGTGATTGCTGTCATTACAGCAGCTCTCCTAAATAAACCTAGTAAGGGGTGACGGTAGACTAGTTGCAAGTGATTGTACCCCATGTACAGAGGCTATAGTCCTCCAAGTGGACGGCCCGGGTTCGAATCCGACCTGTGGCTCCTTTCCCGCATGTCCTTCCCCTCTCTCTCCCTGATTTCTGACTCTGTCCACGGAAGTATCTCTAAATAAAAAGACATAAAAAGCTAAAAAAAAAAAATAATAATAATAATAAACAAATAAAGTATTGAGGCAGCTGTCACTAAGACGCAGCGTTAATATTTATGAGTTTCAACACTGAAGCTCTCGTGCTTGAAGAGTGATGGACTGGATCTTGTCAGGCAGTGATTTTGTCTTGCTTTAAAATCTTTTATTAAACGTTTTTGCAAAAGTTTTTCAGTGTTAGCGAGTTATTTTCATGCACGGATGTATTGTCTTATTTTCTGATCTGTAAGTTCCTAGACAATTTTTTTGGAGTGAGAATCCTTATTAACTAAGAAAGTGCATCGTGGCACTGTTATACCACATACAAACCTTAACATGATTTGAAAGCATCTATTCAGGTTGTTTACACCTTGCATTAACATTCGTCCTGGGTGATCTGATAAAAAGTGGATAGCCGTAATGCTAGGTGTTAACGCTCTCCAATGCGTCCTGAGGGCGGATTGAGATCAGACAGTTCAGAACCACATATTGGGGTGATCTGGCACACATTTATCCACATTGGTTTGGTAGTGTAAACACTACGTGCGTCCTGGGCAGCGTTAAGGACCGCCCCCTAAACTGGGAGAACGATGCTGCAGATGTCTATATGCGCTCTCTCTCCCTTCTTCTCACTCAGAAGTTGTGTAGTAGTTTTTTAAAAATAATACTCTCTATAACTCCATATTCTAGAGAAAAATCTGGACCTTGTGTGGTCAAAACTGGTCAGTGTTTTTCTCCTGCTCATGTTTGATTTATACTGATGAAAGTCCTGATTTAAAGGCCTTTTAACTTTGTCCTTGTCTCTACGCGAGTGTGCCTGCAGCAAGCCTTCCTCCTGTTAACATCTAGTTATGTAGCCATGCCTGACAGGATGATCAGACGTCTTTGATTATGTTAGAAAACCTCTCCAAAACATGGAGCGCAAAACACAAGAAATGCTGAGACCTGCTGCGAGTTGTATCCCTCTGCACTGAGTATTACCAAGTTGCAGATTGATAAAGTCAAGTGAGCAAAGATTCATCAGGCTTGTCTGTAAACTACATCTACACAAGTTTTATGTTTTTATGAGCTGCTGGTTTTAATTGGGCCTGGTTTTAAGGGGTGCCGCAACACCCTCAGCACCCCCTTTACTTCCAGCACCTACAGTATGCTCACACATCCCCAATAATCCATGAGCACCTCCCTCTACATCTTCAGTGTAGTAATCCAATCAGAGGAGAGTTCAGCAGAAGGGTTCCCACTGATTGGATACAAAATAATTAATCACATTAACCAAATAACATCTTGTCAGTCACTGCTCATTACCCCTGCACACACACATGCACATGCGTACACAAACACACACACACACACACACACACACACACACACACACACACACACACACACACACACACACACACACACACACACACACACACATGTGTTCACACTCTCTGCTTGAGACAGTTTATGTAAATGAATATTAAGAAATGTACAAGTGTTTTACTTGAGCTAAAAAATGTTGATTGCACGCTAATGATTCCAAACACATGTGCGGACACAGCCAAGGGCACTCTCTCTAACACACACACATATACACACTCTCACACACAGGTCTGCCCCTGGGATTAGTGTTAATTATCATGCAAGCATCTTGTTTCCTCTCCTCCACCTTTCCTGCACCAACACGGCTAAGATATCATCACTCCATCCTTCTCCCAACCATCTCTTTCCACCTGATCTCACTCTCACACAGACAAAGACACACACACACACACACACACACACACACACACACACACACACACACACACACACACACACACACACACACACACACACACACACACACACTCTCTCTCTAATTACCAGCCTTACTTTTATGCCGCATTCCATAATTACACTGTCAGTGTTAAGATTTACTGCTGGGCTGTTGTATTACGAAGCGTTTTTTCACTCTTAATACTACAAGAAAACAATAACTAGTGGACGAGTGGACGGCCCCAAACTTTGCTCACTCATAAATTATTATTCATGAGATTTACAATATATTACAATAGTGTGTCTGCAGAGCTCTGAGTGGGTGCCAGTGCATGTCCTCATGCTATTGTGTTATACAGAACTGCATTGTTAGCCTCCAATCTACCGCTCTGTCTCATTTATGCAGACACAATGGAGCCTGGACAATGATGGTGTGGAGTATATATCTGAGAAACACGCAAGCACGCACCTGCCAGCACTCAAACTGATATGAGTGGACATGCGTACGTGTTCAAGGACACACACAAATGTACACACAACATTTTCCAGAAGCAAATAAGAGCTGCATCTTCTCAAAAACAGAACAATTGAGTTAATTTGTGCAGCTAAAGCAAACAGATATAAATGGTGCATGCACGCTTCTACACACCGACACAAAGACGCCTGAGCCTTTGGTTGAAGTGGTACTTGTGTCCTGGGAGTGTTCACTGAGGGTGGGACATGAAAGTGTTTAACCCGCAGTAACCCCCAGTGTTTGTACCCGGCTCCTGAGATGGGGAGATGAGAGGAGCAGAGAGATAGTGTTCACAGAGTCCTCCTCCTGCACTGAAGCACCATGCTAACAGTCCAACTGAAGCAGAGTAAAAACACATTAGCTAAATATTTGTGAATTAAAGGTGGAGTCTGTGATTCTTGAGAAAGATCGTTGATATATTTAAAAATAAGCAAACTTGATTGACCCTCCAGTGAGGTTGTTTTAAAGCGATACCATGCGTTAAATGATGGATGGTATCGAAAGGTACGGACATTTTTTAACAAAATTCAGATATTCAGTCACATTTCTAATGCAAAGCTGCCGCCAGAGAACCTACCGAAATGATCTTAATGAAGATAAAAGTAGGTTTCTTTCAATTATGAGAACAATTTAAAGGTTCAGAGTGCCTACCCCACTAACATGCCGAAAAACTAGTTCATTCCCTTTTCTGCCTTTTTGCCTTTAATGCATAGGACAGCTGAAGAGAGACAGGAAATGTTGGGAGGAGAGAGCTGGGGATGACACGCAGCAGAGGGCTGAGGTCAGATTCAAATTGGTACGATGAGGAATACAGCCTCCGTACACGGGGTGCACGACATAAGTCAAGTCAAGTCAAGTAAAGTTTATTTGTATAGCACATTTAAAAACCGCTTCAGCTGACCAAAGTGCTTTACAGGCAATGCATAAAACAAAACAAAAACAAAACACCAAAGAAAGAATAAAATACAATAAAATAAAATAGAGAAAGACATTTAGATAACAAGAGGAAAGCAAAAGTAGAAGACTCCTATATACAGTACATCTACATATAGGTACAAATGTATGCACATGTAGCCTATAACCTCTGGGCTATCCAGCGCCCATGGCTCTCTTTTATGACTCAGCATTGAAAGACTACAAGTTAAGAGCTCTTGGTTTTTAAAAAGTAGTTTTCTCTCAATTCATGTTTAGAATAGTGAACACATGTAAACACTAAATGATGGTCCCCATATTGATGGAAAATCTATCTATTCATTTATCCATCTGTCCATCCATCCATCCATCTATAGTGAGAGAGATAATCATGGAATCACCACCCAGAGTCACCAGATGCATATGACACATGTGAGTTGAATATACCTTATGAACTGTGTCTTCTGAGAGAATCCAGGACTGTTTTTGAAGCTTTCTGCACCGTAATGACCATCAGATATCTTTTTCTGCTTGGTTTAGTCTCCATTGGTGGGAACTCTTTGTTGCAATAGTGTTTCCTGCTCTGCAAGTCTCTGTGGTGACCTGTCAGTCAAACGTGTGGTTGTGTGGTTGGCACTGTGACACCTTTCTCCTTGTGTCTTTAGTTGTCTTGGTCTTTTTTTGGATTCAGAAGAGAAGCATGTCTGTCGGAGGATTTTTCTCTGTGTGTGTGTGTGTGTGTGTGTGTGTGTGTGTGTGTGTGTGTGTGTGTGTGTGTGTGTGTTTAGAAGAGCGACTTTACTGAAAGGTTACCCAAGCTGTTTATTTATGGTTGACCTCAGATTGTAATGTCACACAGTTTTGGTTGCAGTGTGGTTATAACTGTTTTCTGCCTGGAGGTAAAAAATGTTTTTATTTTAAATCAGCCTCCAAATTAAGATATGAATCAGAAAGCAGTAGGATTGAACAGAGACGGCAAGCTCAGACAAACACATAAAGCCAGGAACTACGATAACAATTGATTGCATGCTTGTATGTAAAACAAGAGGACAACAGAGTCATCACATGATCCCCTCAGGCTGCAGAGCTTCAGGTTTCACTGCCAAAAGACAAATCAATAAAGCAGAAGAGGTTGTGGCAGGTTGTACATTTCATCTGATTCTTCCAGATGTAATTACTCTCTCATTATCAGTCATTGTTCTGTGTTGGTTTTAGTTTTGAAAGACAACATTTAAAATGTTATGTGCATCACAACAAAAAGCTCTGTGCAATGGTTGAATTCTAATTAAACACCATCACATCTCCTCTTTAGCTCGGGGCATTTCATGGAGATTTACTGTGTGCACATTTAATTTCAAGGCACTTGACTGGTGCGATTGGAAAACCCTGGGCATGTGGTGACACCTAAGCAAAGGTCAAAAGAGGCTTAAAAAAATCCAAGAAACAGTAAACTAAGTTGGTGGTTTTCAAAGTGACTTTTTATGTATCAATGTTTCTTTTTCTAAGATGTATTTTGGGGCTTTTTATGGCCTTATTTTAGAGATAGGACAGTCGACAAAGTCAGAAACTGGGAAGAGAGAGAGTGGGGAACAACATGTGGGAAAGGAGTCAAAGGTTGGACTCAAACCCTGCCCGCTCTCGAGGACTTAAGCCTCTGCACATGGGGCGCATGCGCACTAGCCACTAGGCTATGGGCACCACCCAGCGTCCCTTTTTTTGCTCCATCAGTGTCAAGTAGAACCATGGACGAGTGTTAACTTTACTAAACAAGTCCCCAAATGACCCTTGAGTGTTACTCACTCAAGGGGTTTTGCAGGAAAAAGAGGCCTACTTGTCTCCAAAACAAACATAACCCTGCTGCAAGCTTATTTCTCGAATTATTTTTAGGTAAAGATTCTGCACGTTTCATTGTTCACCAGATTTCCCAGGAGCTGGATTGCCTCCTAATAGGTAATCTACGAAAGAAATGGAACAGTGATTTAAATGTGGTAAAAGCACTTTAAAAAAAGCTATTTCAAATTGAAAGTCACTGTCTCACTCACTCTGCTTGCTTGGAGGGCTGCGAGCTGAGCTGCTTCTTACTGTAGCTAGCTCATTGCTCTGATAGATTAAATGTTTCACCATGTTAGATGATGCAGTTAAAAGTGCAACATAACTTGAACATGATTAATTTATCTAATATACATTTTTGGTGAAGCGTTGAACCGACAAAAGAAAAGGAAAAAAGGGTCATAACAACCGAACTGCTTCGGAAGATTAAAAGTCTTTGTGAAGAATGATAAATGTCCTCACCTTGAGTAAGCATGGGATGGGGTTAAAAACTAAAAATTACAGTAATACTTTACAAATTACAGACTTGGTTAATTCACACATGGCTGACATCCTCTACAA
Source organism: Tautogolabrus adspersus (assembly GCA_020745685.1). Taxonomy (NCBI): domain Eukaryota; kingdom Metazoa; phylum Chordata; class Actinopteri; order Labriformes; family Labridae; genus Tautogolabrus; species Tautogolabrus adspersus. The sequence continues at coordinate 5,192,084 of CM036541.1, read as the reverse complement.
GTATTACAGATTAACAGAGGTCCCCAGGTAATACTAATCCTCTGCGAACAGGGCGTCCAAAATTTCAATAGCATAAACATTTTCAGAAATTTGATGCCAGCCTAAAATATATTCAGTTCAGACCTTTATTGTCCCTGGAAGGGAAATTTGATTTACAGCAGTGGACACAAGAAACACAACAGCATTAATTGCACGAGGAACATATGAAAATTTGTATCTATTGGCCTTAGCCCTGGGCAGCCTGAACCTACGACCAAAGGGGAGAAGAACAAATTCCTCCAAGAGAGGATGGTCAGAGCTGGACAAAATCGACTTTGTTTTCCTCACAATTTGTCTGTTCCAGATATCTGACAAGGAAAGCTGCTGATTGCCAATTATTTTACTGGCTGTATTGACGATACTGGAAAGACGATTCTTGTTTTGCACTGAAAGGTTACCAAACCATGAGATAAAACAAAAGGTTAAAATGGACTCAATAAAAGATTGGTAGAATAAAACCATCAGTGTCTTGTCCACATTAATAGTATTCATTCTGCGCAGAAAGTCGAGTCTCTGCAGGCCGTTTTTGCAGATTGAATCTGTGTTCTTGTCATGATTTCAGTTCTTGTCAATCACTGTGCCCATTGACACTTCTCCACGTGTGCCTTTGATCATAGGCGGGATGGTTGAGTGCGAGCTCCTCCGAAAATCAATGACCATTTCTTTGTTTTTTTAACATTGATCTTCAAGAAGTGGTGGTAGCACCACTCCACAAAGTCCTTCACAACAGGCCCGTGATCGACCTCTCCGTCCTTGAGCAGACTGATTAAAACAGTGCCGTTCTAAATAAAGGGGACAGGACACACCCCTGAGGTGAGCCTGTGGATGGCCTAAAATATATGGTAGTTAAAATCTTAGCATTGTAAGTTGTAGCAGACAAGTCTCTTTATATATGTACTTTGTTTGAAACCCTATCCTTAAAGGAAGAGAGGGACTGTTGGGCACCGAGAGGTACAGCTAAGAAATGGAGGTTATCCTCTGGGTTCTCCAGAAAAAGAAAAAAAAAACAGACAAAGTTTCTGAAATCCTAAAGTGGTTAGAGGACCCTGGGAACTGACTATAGACCGGCAATGAGCTCACACTTTATGGAGAGATGCAGCTCCAAACAGTTTACTCCAAACAACACTATTTCTTATTCCACTTGCTTTAAATGCAGGATGTTCTCCAACAATAGTAAAGATACGTACAGTCGTGTAGGTCGGCTGGAGTGGGTCAGGATAACATAGTGGATGCACAGACTGGACAATAGCCTTGTGGGCAAGCATGGCTCAGATAAGCTGTGTATCACAGAGACGTGCTGCAGGTAAGAAGATGTGTATCTTGTAATTGCTCTCATATCTACGAGTGCCACCTGAGCGGCATTTATCTCTGTGATTAGCCTGCAACATCACAGAAACCATTACTCAACCTGATAGAAGAAAGACCCAACAATTCAAATGTAAAGCAGCGGATCAAAAGCAATATGAAGTGTTTAAGAATAAAAAACAACAACAAAGTAAAACAGCAATTAGTTTAAAATATAGGCAGACATCCACAATATGGTGCTGTATGTTCGATTACAAAATGCTTGAGAAAAAGGAAAGTCTGAAGTTCAACTTTTCAAAGAACACAGTGTTTTAGTAAGTGCAAGATCAGCAGGCAGACTGCTCATTCTTCAGGTTCATATTTACTGAACAGCATCTGATCAGACTCTGAAGGTGTTCTAGTTCAGGCTGACATCATTGTCTGATAGAGGTTGTATACCTCTGGGAACAGATGCCAATGTCTCTAATTCCAGTGTAGCCAGCTGTTAGCGTTAAACAACTTCCAGCTAAGACTTTATTTTCCGTGTGGCTTTTATGTCTGATATGTTAACGTTTAAAATGTTTGTTGATTGGAGGTTGAATTGATATTTTATGACGCGTGTCAGGTGAGTGGGGAATGTAAACACTGATTGGCTTTCACTACACAGCGTCATGCTGAATTGTTGCTCAAGAAGAAATGTTTTATCTATATTTGTTATATCGGTAACTGAACTTTTATGCTGATATCTGTTTATAGAGAGGAATAAAGTATTGTTCATTGGGAGTCAGTGTGTCATTAGCACGGGTTAGGTGCCACCAGCTTTTGGTTTCGATACACACGTTTTCCTGCAAACACTGAAACCTGCTGATACGTAATTGGTCAATACAGCAAGACTACAAATGTGAAGCAAACCGAAACCCAGAAAACAGATTCTACATTTTGGTATTTTCTGTTTTAATAGAGAGTTTAATTTATGCAGCTGAGTTTGAGATAAGATCTAGATTTGTTTTGTTCAAAGGAACCTTCCTGCTCATGACAACTGTATACAGTACATTACTTTCTTTCAGTTAGTTTGGGAAAGCCCTTCTGGCTTAGAGGGTTCACAAAGAGTTTCAAAATAAGTTAAAAGAGGCAACCTTGGTGACCCTTAAATCTGAGTTCACGTTACATGCTTGGGTTTCGACCTGGTCGCTAGTTTTAAGTTACATGGAGGCAGGGTGGTGCACACTAGCTGTCTTTCAGTTTCAGCAACCACAAACAAAATCAATGTTCTGTGCCTGTCAGTAGAATGAGTGCCAAATTAAAACAGAGTGGCCTTCAGTACAAAGTATGACCTATCAATAAGCGCTGGCTCTGTACGAGTCTTTTAAATGTCTCTCAGTCTCACCCTGGTGTGTTTGTGATGGCTGACCCGGCCTTAAATGCAGCAAACGTAAGACTTTAAAGGGGCAAGATAAGCCAAAGCTATATTTATGTCCACAGTTTCTCTCAGTGTGACCCAAGCTGACACTCACATTACTCAGAGGACTCCTCTGTGCCGTCTGTGTCAGCTCCTCCAGAGAGGCGCAGCCCAGAGAAAATTCTGTTCAGGCAGGAGGAGAGGGAACAGAGAGAAAATGAGGACGATGAATTAGTCGGGTTGAATTCCCAAACTAATGCGCTGATTGCAAAGGAGTGCCACCCACTAACGATTTGCATAAATAAATATTCAGTAATTATGCAGAGACCTTGTGCACCGAGGTTTGCAGCAAATTCTGAAAATCTCCTCCTGGCACTCTCTAGACGGGAAACTTCTACATACACCTACACATTAATTTGTGCTGACTTGATGGGGCAATTAAGCACCTTACTAATGTTAAAGTCCATTTAAGGCAAATAGCACTTCTTTATTTTACACCATAGTGTTTAGAGTTTCCTTGTTTATCCTCATTTGTAGATGTAAACTGATTCAGAGCTGTCAGTCATAGTCCTGATTTAATTACAGCCCTTCTAGTTAATGTATTTGAATTATATTCTATGTTGAAGCAGCCTCTCTGAGACCGGCCACACATTTTAATATTAAACATTTGCAAAAGTTGAAAATGAAAAGGAACATTCGGGGCGCTGCACAGTCTAGCAGTAATTTTGCACGCCCCATGCCAACCCTGCCTTTAAGTGCAGGGGAAATAGACAGACTGTAGCCTGTTATGAAAATCAGACCACGTAAACATTAAAAGCTTTTCCTTCAGTGTGAATGGTTTCCTGCTTGTCCCTCTGGTGAGATATTTTGCCTCACTGTTATATTTTCAAGCATGGGACTTTAGAAACATTTCCTGTGTTGCACTTTGAAAAGCAGAGCTGAATACAATATCTCATTATCATAACAATACGTGGCCTGTTGTACTTTTTGGGTTCATGATTATTATGCAGGCTACAGGCTTTCTGTCACATTGGTGGTAAAATAGTAAAGGTTAATATCTGTCATCAACACACAAACGCTACAGAAATTACTAAAATAACGGATATTATCGTGCTCTGCAAGGTCCTGCAGGGTGCATACAGTGGTCACAGACAGCAGTAGCAGAAGTCAGATAACCACAATGTAAAATTCAATGTAAGATACACCCGTGTTAACAGTGCCACGCTCGTGTGCAGCAGTTAAGAGTTCGTTCTACACACTTCTGTTGTTGGTTAGTGAATATACAGCAGTGTTTTGTTTATGTGTGGTTGTGTTGTTTGAACTTTCGGCATTCTTGCCTCTAAACGCTGCGTAGGTTTTGTCAGATGGACCTTTTCCTAATGTGCTTGTTTTGGCTCTTTGCTTTTTTATTTCCTGGAGTTGCAGTGCATTGATTTCTCAGGGCCACCATAAAGAGGAGGTCTGCTGATTGAGCAGGAGGGCTCACAGAGTAACTCAGCAGGCAGAATGAAGCGCAGAGAAGGTGCTGATGGGATTTGTTTTCAGCACAATGGGGGTCCTGAGGCTACAGGGAGGGGTCTTAAAGGGAAACACCTCAGAGAAAGAGAAAACAGAACGTTTTCTCTGAACAGCCAAGCTGAGATTTGTCCAATAACATTGGGACGTTCAAATACAAGTTCTTCTTAAATGTAATCAGTATTTTATAGTGTTTAAAACCACAGACTGGTCCGTGTACAAATACATCTAGGTACAAAGCACTGTAAATATAAATGAATGAAGTCTGAGAGACGCCCCCCTGAGTAGCTGCAGGGGGCTTTGGAAGCCCATCGATGGCGATCGCTAACTTTCAGTCAACCTAACGACAGGCTGAGAGCTGAGGCGGGTTTAAAGCCTGCTGACAAACCTTTGTATCACGCCCGCCTGTCAATCAGGACAGCTACGCGCCTTACTATGAATAACTCTTGTTCCTTCCTAAAATCAAAACGGATGAGTTATTAAAAAAAAAAAACCCTGTACAGTGAAGACAATAACTAATCGGACCTATTTCGTTTTTCTACCAGGCTGTAAACATGTACATTTCTGCTGTAAAAACTGCTTTTTTGAACGGGGTGTGTATGTGGCTTCCAAGGCTCCTGGAGCCAGCCTCAAGCGGGTCCTCGACAAACTGCAGGATTTTGCACTTCAGCATTGGTTTCATTTTTCAGCACCGGAGGTTGCCTTCAGTTATATCTGAAACAGTTCCTGCTATTAAGAGGGCGCATTATAAAGACGGGGAGACATCAGCGAGTTCACAGATTTCAGAGTCTTAAATATCAAGAGCATCAACAAAATGCAAATGACATAGTACACAGAAAATCATGCTTAACACGGACAAGCTTATAATAGCAATATGTAGCTCGGACACATAGCATTTAAAAAGGTAGTGCAGTCAATGCATTGGTCTGTAAACCTTTCTGCGTTCTAACCTCTCTGCATTGTTCAGCATCTCCTATATTGATCCTAGTTTGACCACATTTCTGCTCGTGGAGCTTATTAGAAACATGCAGAGGGTTTTTAGGTCGGGGATACAATCAGTACTATCTGAACCAGTTTGCTGGCCCACTTCCATCGCTGCAACACCTGTTAGTTTGCCGTTTGCTTGGCAAACCAAAATGGCCTTAAAATCGCCTACCTTCTCTGGTCAAAACAAAAACACAAAGCATGTCATTTTGGACCGAAATCTAAACTTAGGAGGAGGAGATACTGGCTGCTGCATTGTTGACAGAGAAGCCAGCACTTCAACATATTTGTTTCCTTAATGTCTGATGATATAGTAAGGTCATGTTATGATTTTGTCCAGTAGATTTCTTACATATTGCTCCTCTAAGGCTTATTGCAGGAGACTAAAGACCAGTGCATCAGTGTCATCAGAAAGGGACGCTTAACTTAACCTTTGCCAAACTTAGACTATGGAGACAATTTAGAAAATAATTTCCAAAATAATTAACTTTTAACTTGAGTTTGTGAATATTTTTCTTCCATCCATAGCATTAAAGTGGTGACTGCTTTTTTGATATGTTGTTTTTTTGCCTTTCCCAGTAAAGGGTTAGATAGAGAAGGAGGCACAAACATGTAGAAGAGACTCATCATGTGTCACCTTCAGACTTTGGCCTCTGGCTCAGACAACACATCAGATGTGTGAAGGACGTGTTCAACACTCACATTTCCAGTCAGGCTGTTGTGCAGATTCATAATGTTGAATTGTTGATGAAAAAATGATGACAACCCATAATGGTCCAGTGGTTTTCATTATTCTACGTTTATCTCAAGTAAGAAACATAAAAACCAAAGTATACCAACAGAACTACATCATATTTAAGTTGTACAGATTTCAGAGATGTTAAGTTACCCCCCAAGTGCTTCCATAAGGGGGAGGGGAAATAAGTAATGTTGACTGGTCACTTACTGGGGTACTCGATAAGTGTTCTTTAGGACTGTAAGCTATACAATGCACTGTTTTATGTTATCTAAATCTAAAGTCGTAGAATCGAATAATACTCATACTGTATTTAATTTAACACCCATCACTCACCTTCCCGCTTAATTTATATCTAAATAGATATTCTTACATGGACTGATCTCCCCGATGTATTCCTGTTTTTATATAACCAGACCAACCAATCAAACTTTGAGTCTTTTTTATAGTTGGTCAAATCGACAAAGACAGTTATTTATTTATTTTGAAATGAGCGAGCTAGCAGTCGGAGCATTTTTGGGGGCCTTTAGCGCCCACAAACAATTTCGACGCTGTATATTTATTCAGGACACAACAAAAGTAGCCTGGCATTAGGTTGATGGGTGGGGATAAATATATAAAAAATGCAGGTAACAATATGTAGGGTTAACAAATATTTGTTCCTTGTCTCTTCATTCTTAATAGTTTTGTGTTAGAAGAGATGAAACATGTCCCTTTTTAAAAGATGAAAATTTAGATATATTTGTCAATTTCTACAGATTCAGGGACATATAAGCATTTAAAATCCTGTAATAAATGAAATAACAATAAGAAAAACCAGAATCTGGCACTAACAGACCATTTATACTGTGAACTCGTGGATTATTTTGAGTTATGGGAAAAATATTAAGAACACTTATCTTGAAGTCAGACCATTTTTTAAACCCTCAGTCACATTCCTGCTTGCGAGACAGCTTGTATCTTATCGTGTCACATTTTCTCCCACTGTTAAAGTTTTTCTAATCAGGCTGATTAAATCTGGTCGCAGCAGTCATTAATCTCCTCCTCTGCTGCATCATGAGTATTTTGACTTCCCTCTGACTTTCTCGTGCCTTCTTTCTCATCTGAAGCACAATTATCACAGGAGAATGGCAGACTAAATGAATTCCATATCAGCCGAATCACAGTCATTAGATCCACTAATGCACTCTATCATTTTCTGCTGTGGTTATAATCGACTGATGATGTGTTTTTTAATCCATTGCTGACCTTCTCACCCTGTCTTTGCCTTTGTCCCCATTCTTCCTCCCCTCCTCCTCCTCCTCTCTCCATCAGGATTCGCAGTGAACCTTCAGGTGATCCTGGCGAACCCTCGGGCACAGTTTAAGCGACGCGGCTCCCAGCCGGGGATGCAGGAGTCCGACTTCCTGAAGCAGATCACAAAGGTGACGGAGCTGGAGCCCAAAGCCAACAACTGCACCCGGGTCAGTAACTCAGAAATGCTTACAATTTTGGCTAAAAACACAAAAGTGTACATAGTTAATTATTTTTCAAACCAGGCCAGTCAAGCTATGACTGACAGTCACAGGTGTTTCTTCTACCTCACTTCCTGATAATGAAGCCTAGAAATAGAGCTGAAGTTATGGACCAGCATGACATTTCATGCAAATTAGTCTTATATTACTCCAACAGGTATTTTCTGTTTTAAATGGACACTTCTCTTTCTTCTGGATCTGCTCCTACTACATGCATACCTTCTGTTAAATTAATTATCCAATACGGCACAATGAACTTTAAGGTCCTGTTCAGCCTTTTAAGAAAACATTTCATTAAACAAGTCTAACAGTAGAAGCAAAGAAAATTGAATTCATCAATTTTATGTGCATGGATTTCCATTCTTTCTATTTCAGTCAACATCTCCATCAAAGTAATGTATTTCTATTGGAAATATGTGTTATGTTCCTGCTCCTCGACTGCCTTTTCACGTTAATCAGGATGACAGCAACATATTATTGGGGCATGAGTTACTTGCTTGACAGTCTTTTTGGTTTTAAGATCTTAAACTTTCCCTCAAACAGCCATGTTGCATACACTGTGGGAAACTGGAAGTCAACACTGATCTCTTGATTTAGTACAAGATGAGCTAATAGTAGTTTTTGAGCCCAAACATTTACAACAAAATGGTAACTGTTTGGTAAGATTCAGGCACCAAAGCTACTTGATACGCTAAAGGAAAAAAAGGTTCTGGGTTGTCAAAATACATCACATGAAGGAAGCTATAAAGAAGGTTAAGCCATGATGTTTGCATACCGTAACTTTTAGCTGTTAAATTATTTTAGTTTGACTTATGATCAAACATGAGACGGTAACGCCTTTGTTCAACCGACTCACCAGCTTTTAACACCAACCAAGAAGACTTTCCAGCTAGCTAGCCATATTACAAAGAGATAGGTATAGGTATGTTTGCACTGTGCTTGTATGAGGTGCTTATTAAGTACATTAGCCACAGAAGATGCCGGTCAGCTTAGCCCCTTTAAGGAGAAACCAGACGGAGTGCCTGCAAGTAAGCTAGGGTATATTGCTAGCAGACAAGGCTGTTTGCTCCACATAATTTAGCTAAAAATCGAGCAAAAAAAAACAACATCAGTGTAAATATACGATTTATTGAAACAAATTCTCAGCGCTGCTAGCAAGCCACTTCGCTTTAGCATATTCATGTTCCTCCGCCTGCAAATACCTCACACAACCCCACTTAAAAAATGCTGAACTATCCCTTTAAGGCTTTCATGTTTGGAGTGTGAAAAATAATTCAAATTGACTGATTCAAAAAAGGGTCCGTGCATACAAATTTGTAATTTTGCTACTATTTGAAAAGACTGCTGTGAGACCAGGACGCTGGAGTTTATTTTGAATAAAATGAAAGTGATTTTTCAAATGTTTCACTCCTGGCAGTGTGTGCTGTTTGTTTATGGCAGCAGGATTTATAAGTTATTTTATAAGTGTGATATCAGACTGAGCTAGCCTGCAGATCGCAGGTGGATGGCAGGGACTCTGGTTTAATAAAAGACACATTTATGGGTTTACTTCTATTACGTGTGTGTGTGTGTGTGTGTGTGTGTGTGTGTGTGTGTGTGTGTGTGTGTGTGTGTGTGTGTGTGTGTGTGTGTGTGTGTGTGTGTGTGTGTGGTGCAGTCATAATAATGGCTGCCATCACAGCAGTAACTAACCATGGGGGATCTCTCCCCTCTGTTGACAGCATGACTCATGCTTTAAGCTGGTGGCTCAGGCTAAACTTAGACACACACAGCTCACATTGGACAGAAATGGCGTTATGGGGCTATCAATTCTACTTGTGTGCTTAGACAGCGAAGATCGATGCAGCTCATCTCAAATCACCAAAGCCCCTGTTGGCACTTGGTTTTATGAAGCCACTCATCCTCTTGACAACCATCACAGAGCCGCCTTAAAGGACCCTCTGTGTGAAATGGATTTTTGTCTTTGAAAGAGAAAATGTGAGCTAAAAGTTCCCCAGTTGTTTCAAACTTTCAACAAGGCTGCCAGTTTGATTTTAAAATGCTTTTCTGTTGATGTTTACTACAAGCTGGTTTTGTTAGTCCAATATGGCGCACTAATCAGACTGAAACGTTGTTTTATTCATGGCACAATTAAGTATGAAATCACGCCATTGTTAACAAGGGAGTATTTTACCCTGGCTAAACAGCAGTGGCCCTTATCGATCATTTCATCATCATTGTTTGAGAACAAAAGCACATGTAGACTTCAAGTTGAACTTGGAATTTAAGTGTTGATACTACTGTTTACTTTAAAAGGCATTTGTAATAAATGGCAAATGGACTTTAGCTTGTATAGCATTTTTCTAGTCTTCTGTCTTTACCCTGTAGGTCACACCTACACATTCACACACTGATGGCAGAGGCTGCTATGTAAAGTGACCATCAGAAGTAACTAATCTAATTCATACACATTCACACACTGCAGACAAAGCAGCAGGAGCAATTTGGGATTAAGTGTCTTGCTACATCGGACATTTTCTCTTACCTTCCGGTTAAGAGACCACCGACTCTACCAACTGAGCCACAGCCGCCCTGGCTAACTCCCTTAGCATCTAATACAGACACACAAGGGTGTCTGTTTCTTTTATTTTGTCCTTTAACATCTGTTTCAAGCTGCTGTCGTCCTTTAACACACGGTTAATGTGAATGGGTTTGCTTGGTAAGGTTAAGAAATAAAAACTACTTTGTGTCCAGCTAACACATCATGATGTTGATAAACATAAAAACTCAATAATAACTTAACATTGAGTTTTTTTGGATCACAAGGAAGCCAAAACCAAAGGGCATGGATAATTATTTGTACTTGCTCACTCATGAGGAAGTCGGTTTTAAAGTTGAAGATGAAAAAGATATCTCTATCTCTTTGGAGGCAATTTCATTTTTTCTCTTTTGTTTTTATTTCAGGCAGATAGTACTGAATTATTTACATACACAAACTGGACGTCTGTGTCATTAAGCTCAGCCGTCATTACGTCTTTGTCCATTCATAATGATTCTGTGATGGTGTCAAGGCGCCAACTGTTGCTTGTAACGTATCGGGTCACTTTCTAGATTCAATAAAGCTGTTACAATTACTGACATTTAAAAGCACAAGTTACTTGTTACATTGTGTGAAACAGCCGACAAAAGAAAACGAGATTAAGGTATACAGACAAACATTTTAAAAACTCTGACCTGAATTACTAAACCAAATTCCTCTCATCTTTTCTAACTTTGTTCTATTCAACCAATCTATCCTTCCATACTGTTAGATTTTAACATTTTATTCACCAGATAATCAATTACTTTGTTTACCCTCTAAAAAAAGGTTAAAAATAAGCAGACTGTGTACATCAATGTACATGAAACTAATGTGTGTGAATGTAGGGGTGTAAAGACTTGCATATACAAATAGTTTACGCAGGTAGTGCAAAACAATGAACGCAGATTTATCACACATACGTATCCTGTGATGCAACACTCAGCAGTGTTTCTATATATGATAAAATACACATGCCACGAATTTAAAAATCTCTAAATTTGTATAATAATAATTATTATTATTACAATATATCTGCGTTTGACTAATAATTTTACAGTCTACGTCCCCACAAACCTGTCATGAGGAGGGTCAGCGCACACTTACCGACAAACAAGAAACTCTGAGACGTATGCAGGTATGTCCAAAGTCTAAATACAGCCATTGAAATGCAAGCTCTCTGGTTTAATATAAATCTACCTGTCACTGATTAAAATATTGTAAATGTGCCATGATCATTCAGATCTACATTCTTTTTCATCAATTTTATACGTCTCTAACAACCATCCTTCTCCATGTCCGCCTCAAAAATGTAAACGCAAGGAAAAACTAAACTGTCGTGACTGAATAACCCAACATTGTCTCATTCTCAACGCAGCAGACACCAACGCAGAGAAAACTGAAATAACTAACAAGAAACAGGGTAATTCAGTAAAGTAATGTTGTGTAATACTTCTCACGTTATCGATATGTGCGATATATGCGATTGTTCGCAATTTATTCATCACCTGTTAGTAACTTTCCCTTGACGGCACCACGTGGGAAAAATGTAAACAGAAAATATGATGCAACTTTTCACAACCTTCGCCACTTTGACTGGCCACGCCCACCTAACCACTTTAAATACCTTTGACTTTCGTTAGCATTTGCCACTAGACCCTCAGCAATCATCCGATTTCAGGTGTTTTGAAGACAACAGGGTCGTACACGTAACGTGCACATAAAAGACCAATGTTTTATGTTCTTTTTTACAATCTGTACATCTCATTTTAAATACCCTGTACCTCAACACTCTGCTTCTGTAAATAAAGGTGTTAATAAAGGTGACTTTGTGGGTGATTGTCTGGTTTGATATAAGCTTTGCTCATATCAAACCAGACACATACTGACAGTATACACTAATGAATAGGTACAACAAAGATATGTTTGTGTACATATTGGGTGGGAAGAGTCATCGCTCAAAACTCTTTACGGATTTTATCGTTAGATATGGGAGAGCAACATGTCGATCAGGGAAAAACAGTCCCATCGCCTGATAGTAAAGTTAGAATTTGGTTAAAGGCATAGTTCAGTATTTTTGCCTGTGTTACGGGTCCCAGGAATAGTACCACAACAAAAATGAATCCTGCAAAACACAGGAAAAGTGCAGCAGCAATGAAGACACGAGAGCATTCAGTTTGCCTTCCAGGTTGCATCTAAAGTGTAGGCGGAAGTGCTCACCTGAAACAACTCTGGCACAACTGCTCCGTCGCTGTCAGTTCCACCTGAGGTGCTGCTCTGCTTTACAATAATTTTACACAGTATATGTAATGACACATCCATCCATGTCCATCTACTCGTATTAGGGTTTTCAAGTCGCTAGAAAATATCTTTTTACTAATTAAATCCAGAATAAACACAAAAGTGGTCACACATTTTTGGGTGTGCCACACCTGCACTCCAGCCATTTTCTCTATAAAGGGGCTGAGCTGACCAACATCTTCGTTGGTTGGTGATTGGCCACATTTTCCCCGCTTCTTTGTCTGGCCACGCCCACCTAACCACCACAAACACCTGTGATTTTCATCTCCACCCACCACTCCACCAGAGGACACTGACTGAGCCCCCTCTTTAAACAACGGTAGTTAACCCCACTTCAACCTTGTCTTCAATGTCAGCCAACTCCATGGAGACGGTGAGTTTTTCTCTTTTCTAGAGCTGTGGAAGTTATGCAGCACCACAAAAAAAGATTTTGTAAAAGTCTACATTGGCATTAACCATCAGCTGGTCCTGGCGTGAACTTTTGTGTAATTCAAACCGTTAACCGTTTTCGTTAAGCCCATCGTGTGTATATGTGTGGGTAGTTTGTCTTATTGGGGTATGTATTTGTAAGGATTATATAGAGTTTAATACCGGAGCGGACACGTAATGCACACGTATCTGGTGGACGTTCAGGGTAACTGTCTACTGTTCTTAATTTATCTGGATATTAAGGCTGTGTACTTAACTATCTACAAACTTTACATCCTGCTTGTACATGTGCTTCTAGCTGCTTGTTGTTTCTCTGGCTGTCATCATTAATCGTGCCTTTCTCTCACAGCAAACGGCCGAAAACTCACCCACAAACCTCCCATCCATTGATGATAAGCTAGCTAAACTAGTGAGGAGGTCTTTTGGGCTAATATGTGTAAGTTAATCTTTGTTTATTCTGATCAAACCTCTTTTAAGAACTCCTCTCTTTATTTTATATTTAAATAATTCCTTTGTCTCTGATTAATAACTCTCTTTGTGTTCCGGTATACGTGCCATGACACCCTCATCCCCCGTGAGGAACTCGGACAACAGTGCATGGACCAAGCTACCAAGGTCATGAACGTGGTGGCGCAGCTCGTTGAGGAGAAATGAGTGATGGAGAGAGAGCTTTAAGAGGCTAACTTAGAGCTTGACATCCTTGAGGCTAGAAACGGTATAAAGTGATGTGGATTTCTTCATTTCTGTTTTATGAAACCTTTTTAGATATTTATAAGCAAACTTTACTCTAAATGTCTCTGTAGCTCAGATTTCAAAAGGTATACTCACTTTTTTAAAAGCTCAATTGGCCTCGTCCGTCAACCGCTTTTAGGAAGACATTTCTTCTTCTGCATTTTTAAAATAATCTGAAATTTAAAAACTGTTTCTAATCCGGGATTCGTTCTTTAATAACACGTCTAAACATAATTTAATCAATCGACCTTACTGTTGTTCTCTTCCTGCAGTATTACGCCAAGTCAATTCAAACAACTTTATTAATCCCTCAGAAGGCAATAAGTTTGGATCAGCTTTTAAATACAGACATAAATTAAACACGTGCTGTGTTCATGCACTCCTGAAAAATCCTAGAGGATTTCTCCTGACCTGGCTGTTCACATATGCACCTCACAGCGTGAGATTATTCCTGGTTGTGCTTCGTTTTTTTTTTTTTATCCTGATAATACCCTGCTGCGTTCTCACTCTGCTCACTCTGACCTTCTGTGGAAAAAAGTACTGGGGGCTGGCAGGATAAAGTCCAAGGGAAAAATGTGGCTCCTTGCGTTCACACATGCAGTCCCTCCTACAAACACCAGGAGTTTTGTGCAAGCAAAAATGGAGCCTCGCGTTAGTTCAGGCAGGCCACGGAGTCACGCTCTATTGTGCCAGAGTTTGCGTCAGCTGATCTCACGCAAGCCTTATCAGCTGATTGCCAGCTGATCTGCTGAAAGCATCCTATTGGCCAAATAGTTCTCATGCCGCCTTATTTAAACTGCTCTAGCCTGCCTATGCTTCTCTGCTCCCTCTGCATGCCACATTTGCAAGCGCATTTACATCCCTCCTCCTCCCCTGCTCCTCCTTAATGCTATTCTGACTTAATCAATGTCATGCTTGTCATTGATGCTTGCTCTGGGGGGGTTTGCTGCTTATCTTCCTGCCTTATAGCTTTCCTTGTATGCACGGGAAGGGCAGGAATGTGGCTGTTCCTGACTGCAGTACAGTTTAGGAACAAGGTCATAATTCTACCTTAGACTTTTCTTAGAAAAACTTTATGAAAAACAAATGTGATGACAATACAGATGTTGGTGAATGAGTACCTTACACGGAAAGAGTAAGTAAATGTTCCAAATAATAGTAATCTTGAACTAAGCCTAAGTAATCATATTCACTGATCTCTCTCTCTCTTTGATGCTCACAGTCACGGCCAGCAGCAGTCTTGGGAACGTCTCCTGATCCCACCGAGGAGGACTTCCTTTGATTTTATTTAATAAAAATGCCGTTTCTGTGAACTTGCAATCTTTGAATCAATCAGGTTTTAGAAAAATGTTACAAAGACGTAGTTGAACGACGCACAATATTTGGCCACAAAGTTTTTGAAATGATTGTCTTCTACTAATCTGATGTAGCCAGTTAACTGGTGCACTGTTTATGTTGAAGTTCTTGTTTTGGTTTTATACTATTTTATTTTTATTTAATTGTGTGTGTTTTAAGCACGTCGAAAATAAAACCATTTCCAAAGGAGACTTTGATTTAGCCTTTGTTGTTTTTTTAAATCAAGGATACACTGCTCTGTTTTTCTAACCTACTGACATAAAGGTGATGATAAGTGGGTGATTGCTCGTCTCATTCATTCATGAATGTGCCACTGATGAGGTCCTGAGCAGTTGCATCATTTATTGATGAGAGTCGCAGATTAACTGTCTATCTGAACACTATCATGTTGATTTCCTTTGGACTGTGGCTGATTTTAATGAGTGACTGAGTGAGTTAAGTGTCTCTCACAAATCCTCCTGCATGGATGTTAGCAAAGAAACACGTGACACAACTTCATGAGTTGTATCAACTACAGTCTGTCCTGTAAAACAGAATATACAGTCTGACCACAATGAATGTAAATGTGCCCTAGAGAACAAAATGGATAGCATCAGAACTTTTACCTTTCCACATTTTGTATTTTTATAAACTTATATTAAAGTAAATGAATATACACATTAATACTTCTGACCACTTTACTACATTTCTTACATTTGACTAAGTTATTTATCAGTCCTCACTCAATCAGGGGGATGATATCGTTCTTAAAATCTGCTGTGTTTGGATCTACACATCAATGTTAAATATACACGCTCACATTGAAGTTATACAACATGTGTGAATAGAGGTCAAAACCCTCTGACCAATGAGCATCTCACCACCACAGAAAAACCACACTAGTGATTAACTTTTTATCCTTGATTCTTTTTTGTACAGCTGTTTGAAGAACGGCCAACAGAGAGACACAGTATCTAATATTAAACATGCTTAAAGTTATACACTTATTTAATTGACTTCTACAGTAGTGGTAGGTTAATTGGTTGTTCTTCTATGTGACAGGTAGAACCAATCAGGGGGCTGTAATCTTCCATGAAAGTGGATGTAATGCTCAGGTTGTTTGTGGATAGAATCATGTTTTTTTAACACCATCTTTATCTGCTCTGTCACTGAAGCAATTCAAGAGCAAACAATATGAAAAAAATCTGAAGTATCAAGAAAATTGCAAAAACATTTTATTGTTCAACAGAGGGCACTGTGACAAGCAGCGGCTTCATCAGGAATAAACAAATATGAAACTATTGTTTCACAGGACACGTGCAGGTCATATCATTGCCCTCCTCAGTCCCTGGTGGATTATGGGTAAATGTTTCCTGCAGGGAATAGGATAAAGACTCCCGGAGCTGCTGGATCATCATTCACATCTGCTGCTGCTGCTGCTGCTGCTGCTGCTGACAGCTCTGTGTTGAAACTATCATCATCATTATCAGCCCCATTACACTAATGGAGGTATACCCTGCAACTGATATTAATACAGGCCATTAGCAGGCTGTGACATCATCAGTCACCGCGCAGCACCGTGCAGACAAGGAGAAGGATCTCTGAGTAACACAAGCAGCAGGAGGTGACATCATCACTCATAAAGTCGCTGTTGTGTTAAAGAATGTGACGAAACTCAGACAGTTAAACCATTATACACTTACTCCTGCACAGTTATTTATGAATGACTTAAAGCAATGAGGCAACATAAACACATGGTGACATAGAAGTAGGTACAACACCTGGACAGGTAAAAGTAGCCACTGGTCTACCCTTTAAAAGAAAATAGTGTTTTTGGGGAATAATTAGTGCATAGTCCAAATCTTTAAAAGGAGGAAATATGGACTGAATTTTCTGATGGGTAAAGTTTACTGTGATGTTGAAGGCAGCCTGTCTTTTTGTCTGATTTACTCTAAGGTAGAATCAGCAGAAATGTTTGTTGCAGCTTGTAAACAAAACATTCAAACCCTCCCTCTGGTCTCATCGCCACCAGAAGTTGCAGGGTTAGCGTGTACGTTTACTGCTTGTACCTGTACTGAGCTAAGCTACCCAGAATATTACATTTCTGTAATGGAACAGCTACTGTAGCACGCCAGCACAAGCTAACTGCTAGTCTTTAGCACCTGCCTGTTCAACATAAAGCATGCCACTATGGGGCAGCAGCTGTGGCTCAGTTAGTAGCGTTGGTGGTCCCTCAAACAGAAGGTTGGGGGTTCGATCCCCAGCTCCTGCAGCCACATGTCAGATGTGTTCTTGGGCAAGACACTTAACCCCAAGTTTCTCCCGCTTCGTAGCCTAGGAGGATGGGATTAGTTACTTCTGAAGGCCCTTTACATAGCAGCCCCTACCATCAGTGTGTGAATGTGTAGGTGTGACCTGTGGCGTAAAAGCACTTTGAGTAGTCAGAAAACTAGAAAAGCGCTTTACAAGCTCAAGTCCATTTACCATTTAACTTTGCTTCCAGGGACCTAAAGCCAATCGAAGGTTCACACTTGTTTGGGAACGAGCTGTATCCACTTGGCATTTCTCCTCACTATGATTATATTTGATCTTCTTTCCTGCGACATCCACGTCTACCATATTCGCCGGTCTGAATGGCGTCCAATTGTTGAACTTTATCCACTCTCAAACTCACCTGGGGGCTGTCATTGGCTGGGGGAAATTCATTATGTCTCTGCTGTAAAGAATCTGGATCGACGTTTTGGTGTTATAATTTCTATTTGATGTCTAATTTGGAGGTGGGTCTGACAAGGCCTGTGTATTTTGTCATATATGGTTGACACTAGTGTTGTGTGCATTGCATATTGGCATCTTCATTGTTGCAGAATCTCTCAAAAATAATGCCAACCCCCAATGTGCAACCTACAATCTGTAGGTTGCACATTAGGGGTTGGCATTATTTTTGTCATCTCCTAGAACAGCGAAAGTAAAAGTGCCAACTAGGCTCATATACCATCCACTTTTCAGCCACAACCAAAGATTGTCCAGACAAGTTGTTTTATTACATCATCATTAAATCTTCATTTAATGAGAATACATTACATCATCATCAGAGTGACATCATCTGCTCCTAATTTATCGATCAGCAAAGGTCTCTGCTTTTACTCTGTGTGCCTGAAAGATTTAACCATCGATGAAGCCTGTGGTTGGTCTAAACATTTGAGATGATTTAGCATCGATTCCCTCCTGGCAGCATTGAGTGACACACAAGTACTCCAGGCTCCAACCACTTTGAGGAAGGTATCAGGATCAGATCACAGAGCCTGAATCCGACCTTCACAATGGAGGGCAGAAGTGCTCATCTGATGGCTGGGTCAGTATCTGCAGACGACTGACAGGATCTGTAATGTAGTTAGAGCGGGAGAGTAATGGCAACAGACAGCAGTGACAGGACCAGAGAGGAGGGGGAGGCAGGAACAGATGGAGACAGATGATAGCACAGGAGGAAGAGGAGATAGTGAGGAGAGGAGAAGCTGTGCAGAGTAAAGAGGGGTAGTTTGATAAATCGACTGAAGGTGGAGTTTGAAGAGAAGACAGGGTAAAGAAAAGGACACAGGGACGTCTGCTGCCATGGACCAAAAGACTTAACTGCTCTCTTATTTCATTTGCAATGACTCTCAGGTTTCAGCTAAACTTCTCTTTTATTATATTAATGCTTCTAAATGCATCTCTGCCACCACAAAATCTGGTTTGGGTGATCTGATCCTAAAAGCATGATGAGTGCATTTAAAAATGGATGTGTCCCATTAAGACGTACTCTGGATTAATATAACTCTGTTCTTGATTTTCAACAGAGCAGTTGACGGAGAAGAGCCTTAAAGCAGTCCTTAAAATGATCAGAAAACAGGAACTTTAAAATCTACAATTGTATTACAATGGGGCAAAGTACTGCACTAATAACAACGTTGGTTTACAATGTCTTCCAGGTAGAAAACTCCAGCATGGGGTAAATACAATTTATAGCAGAGCACATGGGGGCAACAAGAAAATGGTCACAAAAGAGAAAAGATGGGTTTAAGTTTTCATATTTTATCTTTAAAGAGCTAATATGCTTCAACACATCTTTGAATCAAGCTTCTGAAAGGTTTACCAGGCTCGGTTTAAGTTTAGGTGTTTTTTTGTTCTGTTATAAATGTTCAATGAGGAAATCGTGAAACAGACTGTGGATTATCTTAGAATTTATCCGGCCATGATCAGACAACACAGCAACAGAACACACATGGCTGACAAACTCAGGTTAACAGTGTTGCTTATATTCTGTTAACAGATTCCTTTCTCTTTGGATAGACTTCTCATGGGCTAGAGAGAAGACATTACCTTCACTTGTAAATGTCAGACATCTACATTTCTACAACCTCAGAGAGTCACATTTCCTCCTCAGCTCACAACATACACTTGGCTCCTCTCCAAATATAGCTCTGCTGCTATGAGGTGTCTTACACATCAGAATCAGATCAGCTATATTGGCCATGTATTCTTACACAAACAAGGAATGTGTCTTCAGTAACTGTGCTAAAAAAAAACACAAATTATAACATTAAAAAATGTAATATATTAAGCAAAAAGTAATATATAATATATACATGACTAAATAAATATGCACATCTGTATTACAGCTGCACAGACCTAAGAGAAGAATTACCTTAAGATGGTCGACAGATTTAAATGGTACATCCACAAAATTACCAAGATGAATGAATTCATGAAAATTCGTTCAAACAGTCACTTTGGAGCACTGAGGCTCATAAGCTAACGCTAACAGCAGTGTAAACAGAAACCCAATAGCCCCCAATAGAACATGCTTTGCTGAAGGTTTTTGTTAAAAAGTTGGTTTGGAAGATTTGGTATATCCAGGACATTATCAGAGCAACACAATGAATAAAACAAGCCAAGCAGAATCATGAAATAAAGTCAAGTAGGGCTGGGAATCATTGGGTGTCTGACGATTCGATCCGCTTTTGATTTTTGGGGTCACCATTCGATTCAGAATCTATTTTCGATTCAAAACGATACTGGATTCATGGATTCAAAGTCTATTTTTGAATTAGTACATACTTCAGGATCTACTCCAGTCATCTGTGAGACTGGCTGAATTTCTTGCTGCTCCATTTGGTATTCTACAGAGTGAAAGAGCTAGCATTAGCACGTAGCAGGGAGTGACTGGTTAGCAACAAAAAAAAAAGATTTTTGGAAGTTATGAATCTATTTAAAATCTTAGAAGATAAGAATCTTGATTTTTCTTGAAATAGATGGTAGCAATATGAAAGGCTGACAATGAGGATGTGTGGCAGTGCTCTCTGCTTGGGATTTTTCTCACACTGATTTTTAAACACCAAAGAAATCACAAATACTGCAAGCTTTCATCCGATGGTCATAGGTTCAATCAAAACATGTTAATGGCATGAGAAACAAACAGAAACTGATTTTCACTGTAAGATAGTCTTTATATTTCAGTGCCCTGTGTTTAATTCATTCTGATTATAAGGTTATAAATGATCTATGTCATTAAATATAGTTAGTTTTAGGTTTTTATAACGGATATGAACGGTGACTAAAGCTTCAAAAGTAAGACCTGCGGTGCAGTGAACTTCAAGTGCATGTGTTTGAAGATGGATGTTATTTGGAAGGAAATTGTGGACTTTTGTACCCGATACTCCCCCAGCTGCTCCTCCACATTTCCTCCTCTTGATGGAGAGAAACAGGCCTGTCCTCTCTTTATGCTATTAAGGGAGGAAAGCTCTAACCTGTTAAAGCTTCTTGTCTCCACGTTGCCTCAGGGAGGAGTGGAAAGATGGGGCAGGAGAGAGGACTGAGAGGTGAAACGAAAAAACAGGAGCAGAGCCACGAGAGAGAAAGTGGGCGTGATGAATGAGGAAAATGGAGAGTGGGCGGGGGGGGGAGAGAGAGAGTGGTGTGTGAGTCCAGGAGAGCACTCTGACTGCGTAATTGGTGCACATACACACACACAGGTGCACACACTCACACACATTCAGCAATGATTTCCCCACAGCTCTGGGCTGATGCTTTGGCGGCGGCTACATTAGCCTCGTTAGATATGCAAAGTGGGCCAATTAGAAGCCCAGTGTGCTGAAAGTGACATGTTCCACCTGAAGAAGCCCAGAAACACCGGCAGTGTTCACAGGCAGACATAAATCATGCCTCAGTGAGACTGTGTGTGTGTGTGTGTGTGTGTGTTGCTTTTGACACAGGAATGTCACACACGCATGAATTATAAGATCATTAGCTATTGGCCAAAAAAATAAGAAATACACTCTCTAAATCCAAGCACCTCACCTGAACCTCCGGGGGATTAAATGCATCACTGTCTCCAGTAGAGTATCAATCTTTGCACGGTTGCAGTGTTTTCTCACCGACATATTGCTGTGAAATTGGCTGCAAACACAGAGACAAACAGCTGTAGTGAGGTGTGTTCTGCTGTTGATTTGATCCATTTCGAGAGGTGTCAGACTGTTTCCTGAGTGAGGATCCCTCCTGGCAGACTGCTGAGCGTCAAATTCAACAGCGGGAGGATACAATGCAATCTCTGTTTCTAAGAACACAGCAGTGTCTTTCTTTTGATGGATATTTCATCAGAACAACATCAAGGAAAGATTCTTTACCTCAAATAGTCTTTTCAACAATGGAAAACAACTTCACAAGAGCTTCAGACAACAGATGACTTTTTTAGGGTGTCAGTCTTTAAAACATGCACTGGAGTGGGAATCAATCTTCATGTTTCTGATCTGGAGCTAAGCCATCTAATTGATTAGCAATGCCAAGACGTTCTTCATCATTCTGTATGTTTGAGTATTTTCTTAAAGGTACAGTATGTAGAATTGCATGCTAATGTTTACATTAAAATATCTAACTTCAATTAAAAATGGACTAAACCCATGTTATATATATTTTTTAGTTGAGTACTTACATCACCTCAAATATTTCCAAAAGTTATCAAAGCCAGAGAAATCCTTAATTTTATAGTTGTACTGGTCCGTGTCTTGTAGGCGGCCGCCATGATGACAGGAAATGTTGATCGTTGTCAAGGAAACACCCGATGTTACGTCAAAGAGTGCTGCATAAGCTAGCGCTAGCTGCTACTGAAAGCTGCCGTTCTGTCGCTGTATGTGCTGCTGTGATATAAAACGTCATGTAAATTATATTTGGATACATCGTCAGTACACATATTGTCTTTTTCAGGTCTGTTTCGCCCGTTCGTATTGATTCGTTCGTTGTTACTCCCATAATACACCGCAAGCCTCGACGTCATCTTTTGTTATTGTTTTGATTGAGAGCCCCCTAGCGGCGGATTTTACATACTGTACGTTTAAGTTAGAGGACTAATATGAATGACCCTTACTATATCATGAGACATTAAGGAAACATGCTATGTTAAAGTGCTGGCTTCTCTGACAACAATGCAGCAGCCAATATGTCCTCCTCCTAACTTTAGATTCTGGTCTTGAATGGTCTGTATTTGTTTGAGCCAGAGAAGGTTGGCAGTTTTGGACGCCCCTCGGTTTGCCAAGCAAACAGCAAACCAACAGGTGTTGCAGCGATGGAAGCAGGCGAGAAAACTGGTTCAGATAGAAGTGATTGTACCCGACCTAAAAAGCCTCTGCATGTTTCTAATAAGCTCCACGAGCAGAAACGTGCTCAAACTAGGATCAATATTGGAGATGCTTTTGAAAAATGGAGAGAGGTTAGAATGCAGAAAGGTTGGCAGGACCAATTTTAAAAGCTACGTGTCAGTTACTTTTAAGCAAAACAATGTCTAATTCCAGCTTCTTCAATGCTCATGTTTTGGGTTGCGTTCCTCACCTGTGACAGAAAACTGAACATTTTTGGTTTACAGGCAAAACAAGACATTTAAAGATTATAACTACAGCTTTTGGAAACAATTATCAATGTTTTCATCAATGTCTGACATTTTAAACATCAAATACCTCATCAAGTAATGAGGAAAATAATCAATAGATTATTGAAGGCTTGTATGCCTTTATTAGAGAGGACAGTTGATAGAGCGGGAAATCAGGTGAGAGAGGCAGAGAGAGAGAGAGAGAGAGAGAGAGAGAGAGAGAGAGAGAGAGAGAGAGGGAGTGAGAGTGAAGAATGGCATGCAGGAAAGAAGTTGGTAGTGTCGTCGTCTCTCAACCGGAAGGTCAAGGTCTGGATCCCCAGCTCCTGCAGCAACATGTCCAATGTGTCCTTGTCATGACAAAAGACTTAACCCCGAATTGCTCCCTCTGCTTCGTTGGCGTATGAATGGGATTAGTTACTTCTGATGGTCACTTTACATAGCAGCCTCTGCCATCAGTGTGTGAATGTGTAGGTGTGACGTGGTGTAAAAGTGCTTTGAGTAGTCAGAAGACTAGAAAAGAACTATACAAGCCCAAGTCCATTTAACATTTACCTTGGGACGCCCGCTAGGATGTCCTCTAGGCCATCAGTGCCCCAGTTTACAATGTCTATGCACTCCCCCTGTTTACAGCTTAGAAATTGGGAAATATTTTGTGTGGGTTGCCTTTGTTTTCTTCTCCAGATATGTGCGGCTGACAGCTTCATTCAAAATGTCTAACATCGTTGTTCGTCTAGACTAGAACCTTTTTTTTCAGTGTCAACCCTGAGGCTGAGAAAGTTATTGTCTCCTGTTCAGTTTGTAATGTGAATTATCAAGGTCCAGCATATGACTTGCTTTGTTATTTAACAGAACGAGCACTTTTTGCATTTTAAAGCACATTGAAATTCTACTTGACAGCAGCTGTTGAGGTATTTGTATGACAAAGTGTGTCACCTATGTTCTTACAATGAGGAGTAAAGATTATTAACCATAATTACATTTTAAAAGCACTTTTCATTGTTTTCTAAAAAGAAATTCAATATAGAGGCAGATGAAATTCTCAGCATATCAGTTCTCATCTGATGTACTCTATAAAATATCAGTTTCAGTCTTTTTGGTGTTACACAGTATCACTGAAACGGAGCCATCCACCTGCGTCTGTGCTGTATTTATCCAAGCATACAGCCTGTTCATTCTTTATTTAGAGGCCAGCGTTTCCACTGTCAGCACATTTTCTCATCCCTCTTCTTCCTCTCCTCTTTTTCAGGTGCTAGTTTGGCACACTCGCACAGAGAAACCGCACCTCGCAAATGAGCCCAAACATCGGAAAGACAACGTGGTCATCGAGGTGTGAGATCCTGGAGTGCTGGGCAGAGGATCCAAAACCAGACGCTGATTGTTGCGAGCCATCATCTCTTGGCTGAGACTGATGACAGCCCCCTGCTGTCTCCCCTTATCGGGTTTATACAATCTGTTCACAATGGACACAGACTCTGAGGAGCTGCATGATTCTTCTGGCTATGGCAGCCTGTCAGACCTGCTCTATGAGAACTGGACTAGCATGAATACGATGCTTTTACAAACTGGGACAACTGAGACGGCTCATTTCCTCCCTCAACAGCCTGCTGATGTAAAAAAAAAGAAGCATACATGTATGAAACATCATGTTGCTGGATTGAAACATTCCCATGTGAATCATTAACTTCATCTTGAATCTAATTAAATGTGAAACAGGAATAATCATCGTACAAGAAGTCCCATGGATCAGATATCTGAGAGTGTTGTAATGTTTTCACGTCTTTGCATTTCAAAGTAATTCCTGTACTCTTCTGGACCCTGTTTATCACACACCTTTGGTTCTAATTGAGTGATTGGTGCAAGTCTTGGAGTTGCTCCAGTAGGTCGCTTCAGCCAGCAGCTGCAAAACCAGATGTAGTGGCTGCAACATAATTCTTTGGACTAAATGAACCTGTTCAAAGTTATTGCTTTTGCCTTTGAACGGCTCAGATTGTTATTCTAAGTGTGTGAAAACATTTAAGATTTGATCCCTAGAGAGAAAGACCTTTGTGCTAAAATGGTAAAAAAAAAAAAAAAACTGCCTTTATATGACTCTGTGAAAGACGGCAAACTCCAGAGACAAACAGTACTTTACATTCAGCCAAATTCAGGAGTTGCCTTCCACTGTCAGTGTTTTTCTCTGTTATTATGGGAACATACGTTCAAACCAAGCGGCAACCTCCGGTGTTGAAAAATGAAGTAGATGCAGAAGTGCAATATCCTGCAGTTCCTCCAGTGTCCACTTGAGGCTGGCTGCAGAAGCATCGTAAGTCACATACTCACCCATTAAAAAAAAACAGTTTTTACAGCAGAAGTTGAGGTGTTTACAGCCTGGCTCAAGACATGAAATAGGTCTGATTAGCTCATGTCTTGTACGGGGGTGAATTTTTTGATTACACCTCTGTCTTTTTTTTTATGTAGGAGAAGCGCTATTCACAATAAGGCATGTAGCTGACCTGATTGACATGCAGGCGTGATGTAACTGTTTGTCAAAAGGCTTAAAACCCGCCTCAGCTCCAGCTCTCAGCCTGTCGTTAGGTTGAGACAGCATTTCCAGCATGGCAGCTGCAGATGAACCTCCAGAGCTCCCTGCAGCAACAGATGGGTGACGTCTTTCAGGCGTCGTCCATTAATGTTGACAGACTATGATCCAAACAAACAAATAAAAATATGATAAATGGTAAATGTACTTGGACTTGTTTAGTCTTCTGGCTACTCATAGCACTTTTTAGACTACACACCACATTCACACACTGATGGCAGAGGCAGCTACGTAAAGGAATCCAACCGCCCAACAGTACTGTTCCATTCACACACATAGCAGCAGGAGGGATTTGGGGTTCAGTGTCTTGTGCACGGAAACTTTGACATGTGACTGCAGGAGCTTTGTGCAAGTGTTCCAAAATCTTTGGTTTTGAACTATACTCTCCAAAAACCTCTCTCTCTCTCTCTCTCACTCTCTCTATGAATTGAAATGAGCTAATTGAATTGTTAGATAACTTCTGCCTGCCAACGAGGTCTGTTTGTCCTGGAGGATTTGCACCCTCTTCATCCTGTCTTCACTTTGGATCAGACCTGCAGCAAGCCAACAAGAGATCTGGTCTTCTTTGTTCAAATTAATCACTCCAGTGTCTGGGAGTTAATGTGGTAATGATTTATTGATGCATCCATTACGTCACCGGGTACTGATCGTATGTAATGAACTGGAACTACCTTTTCGTCCTCTCATTCTGCCTGTATGTGAGCAGGTTTTGGAAGTGGTCTGCAAAGGATGTAAAATAACAAGTGACATCTCTGCTGACAAGCTGCCATCAATAATGTAGAGTCTGTGGGCGGACAACAAAGACCACACAAGCAAACACACCTGCCAGCGGAGGAATAAAAAGGAATGCACTGAGCAGACAGCATATAAACCGCACAACAGACAGGGCGCTGAGCTGTTTTCTTCTTCTTCTGTCCTGATCACTGAAGTTCAGAGCGGACTGTGTGGTGTGTGTGATGTAAACAAAGGAAATAAAAAAACAGAATTAAATCCAGGATTCAACAGCCTTTATTTCTAATGACCCTCTTGTAAAACTTGGAACAGAAAAACAGGAGCAAATCAAAGTTTAAACAGTACTTTTACAGTTTAAGAGTCATTAGACAAACATGAACACAGACCTGGATATTTATCTTAATGCACGGAAACCACTTTTTTTCCCTTGTACTAGGCACCAGAAAATGTAAACACATCGGAAATAAACCTGGAGGACTTTAGAGTTATTGAATGTGTTTTTGTGTCCCTACACTAACCGTGTGTGTGTGTGTGTTTGAGAGAGAGAGAGTGCTTCAGTTATTGCATGGCAGAGGGACCCTGTGTACATGGACATGAATCTCTGCTCCAGCACTCGGCAGTGTGATCCTAACTCTGTGTGTGTTTGTATGTACAGTTCTCCAAACTTATCAAACACAGCAGCTTGGTCAGTGGCCAAATCATTCTAAGACGCTGTAGTTTCCCCTTTAGTGTCATGTCTGGACCCTGTCTTCTCATTGTTAGGATTTACTGTTGAAGTCGGATGAAGTAGCATGAAGAATGTGAAAGTTTACTCTGGATGACAATGGGACTTCCACCTAGAAGCCCAGGCTTTAATTACTGCGTGAAAACCACAGTCAATGTTGACTTCTTCATCTTATGTTAACCATGTCAGGATTTAAGAAATATTGTTACATCAGAGTGTCAAGACGGTAATCTTTATTAAACATTGTATTGATTCTAAATTAAACAATTGGCTTACATGCAAAGACAGCTATATGGCAGTGTTTTAATCTGGGTTCAGCTATTTGACTCGTCCTATCCAACATTTAAGCTGTGTCCCAAATCGAGGTATGCATCCTTCAGAGGGCGCATTTGAAGACGCCTTACATCACAGCTAGGTGTCGAAGGCTGTCCCATTTCGATTTGCTCCTTCAAAAGCAGCCGACAATTATGTTCTCCTTTCGTCTGCCAACGAAGAATCAATATGATGCATCCTTCATGGCACAACATATCATACGGGACTCTGAAGTGACCGAGTAATACACTTTTAAATGTACAGTAAGTAACTGGATTCAACTGTGTCGAATTGCTACCAATACTAATGTTAAAAAACACAAAAGTCAAATTCTCTTAAAAATACTTGGTTAAATTACGTCATGTTGGTTATGTTGGCGAGTTCTGGTGCAACTGTTAAAGTTTCCTTGACAACATTAACAGTGCAAAGAAACAAAAGGGTAATGGTGGGGACAGCCGTTGGGGAAGCCTCCGTAAACCAGATTGTCTTAATTTAGTCCCGCCTGAGCGTTCTGCATACATAGGCTGGGTCCTTCGAAGGATGCTACCCTTGAATTGAGACACAGCTGTAACATTAGACAGGAAGAAGTAAGCACATATCAGCAGCGTAAAAAATGAAACATTGGCCAATAAGTAAGTAAATCCTTAAGGGATGCAAACAATATTGCATGATGTGGTAATATATTTAATCCTCGTGTTGTATCACCATATTGCTGCAAAGTTACAGCCCTAATGATGAATTTTTAGTTAATATGCATTAGGTCAGTTAAGTTAACCACTTTATAAGTCATTAGTAAATGCTGTGAAAGCTCAATATTTGGTGTTGATGTCATCTCAACTTACGTGACATTTTCTAACTTACCAAAATGATTCAGTTTAGAGGAAGAAGTCTAAAGGATATACCTTATAATGAAGCTGATCCCAATCCAGATGACTTTAAGTGGCCACGCAGAGCAGTGATCATGTCGCCTCAAAGCTGTTCACATCCTTATTCAGCTATGAAAGTGAAAGACATATTGACACATTTACCATATTGTAAAGACAAGAAACTGAAAGAGTGTAAGGTTGGCTCAGACTTTATGTATTTTAGTTTTTTGTCTTCTATTCCGAATTTTAAGTGATTTTTGCTGCGATTCCAGACTTCAGAACATTTCTCTCAACGATTATTACTTTGAAAGCTTCACTGTCCAGTGCTTACTTAGTGTCACTAACTTTGCTCCTTGATTGTAAAAGTCTAACTGGATGCTGTATACTGCTAACTTCCAAAGTGACACTAGAGTGTTACCTAGGTCGTCCTTTCTGAAGCTGAGTGCCCCTGACAAAGCTGCTGTTTATGATGAGAGCATGTATGTTTGTTCTTTAAATACTCCTGCTCCTCTGATCGGACTCCACATAAATAAACGAGGAGTGGACAGTTGAGGTGGGACCCATCCACAATTTTCATACAGGTCCTCTCTTCGTTAGCACTGTCCAATCCTGTGCCTCGTCCTGCCCGCTCAGCCCTCTGATTGGTCATCCAGGTTTATTTGCTTCAGACTAACTGTGCTTCTCTTGTACTGCACACAACAAAACAGCACAATAAACATGGTGGATGGCAGAACACACGGCATCAGGGTCATACATGAAGGGAGCAACATCGTGTGCGTCAACTTGGTCCAGTATTTAAAGAATAAATAAAAAGATTGAGGATTTTCTGCCCTGCAGTGAGAAGAGAAGGAACAGTTCACATACAGTATCTCAACCCAGCCAGAGATACACAACCTGCTCTGCTATTTAAAGTGCAGAAAAGACAAACCGCTGTGATTCAAGTCGAGCTTTAATTTGCCTCAGGGAGCGCCGGGGAAACGGCTCATTTGAAAAACAAGGAACATCTTAACTGGGTCGGAGCACAGTTTCCAGTGAAGCCAGCTCGCTTGGTTTTAAAAGACATCAAAACAGCACAGCACGGCTCCCAAAGACACCCAGGGGACCCGGGGCCGCCCAGCAAATTACTGAGACTTAAAGGGAATTCTTGACATTTGAGTTTAGGGATGTTTATAACCAGCAGCCGGCAGGAATAGAAACAGGGCTGGACGGATATATTCAAAGAACTGATTCTGAACTACTTAAATGACAGTGAAGTCACAGCAAGTGTTACTGATATATACTTCAGTGGTTCAGTTCTTTATTGGAATTAGACCCTTTATAAGCAAAGTAATGTCTACCTGCAGGGAATTAATACAGGGAATATGAAGTTCTTGTTTTCAAAGTGGTTTTCATTTTCCTTTGAAGTAACCGCTTTCCATCTGTTTTCACAGATTAAAAAAGTAACTTCATGGAAGTTTCTGGAAAAGATCCAGAAAACTTTCTTTTGTTACTTCACAGAGGAGATAAAACAAATACTTCGACAGAGGATCACCAGATATTTTTTCCTTGATTTCTTCTAAAAACTTCATATTTGTCACAGTTTAAACATGTCTGGGAGTCTCCTCAAACAGATGTTTTAGTGGAGCAGATGTTCTGGGAGGTAAGATGATCTGGTATGGTACAAAACAAAAAGCAAAGATTTAGAATAAACTTCTTTTTTTTAAATCAAGATTTGTTCCATTATCTCCTTTTTGTTATATCCTGTTTTTATCTTTTTCATTTGGACTATTTTAGGAACCACTGGTGTGTGAGTGAGTGTATTTAATGAGACACTCTTCGACCTAATGATCACAGCATATTTAAATCATTTTAGTGAAATGGCTGAATTATGTGACTCAGTTAATCAGGGTATAAGTTAACATCACCTATATAAGGTCAGGCTCAGTCTACAGGAGTTGTTGTACCTGGTTCACACCAGTGAAATCAAGGTTTGGCCTCTTTATGGGCACCAATGTTCGGCCCAGATAATCTGAGGGATTTATCTTTCAAACTAACACAGGCCACCCTGGTCATTTCACACATGCTTGATATGTACAATTTAACATCTGGATGATAACGGCAGTACAGTCCAAATAATGACAGAAGAGGCGGAGGAGATGAAACAGCTGACTGTTGCAAAACAACTAATTTTATATTCATTATTCAGTTTTTACGTCTCTCCTTCTTTTTACCCTTTATTGACTAGTCAGACTTCACGTCCTCCCCCAAATACTTCTGTCTTTCTAAAGAGAATGCATCATTGTGTCCACTATGTTAGGATAAAGGACACTGATACATTTCTTCGCATGAGACATTGAAATTGTAAGGATGTCAAAACTCACAGGCTGCCCTGATAGGGTGTTACTGAAAACCTAACGGTACTGTTCAACCAAATTCGTAAATTGTAATAAATCTGGGCCCTGATGGTAACGGTACTCTACTCCAGCTCCTGCTTGAGGATAGACAACACCTGTTTACCTCGTCTCTGCAGTTTTCCAATCCAGAATTATTGAGCTCTCTGCTTTAGTTTTGTTCTCACTGCAGCCAGTCTGCTTTCTTGTGAGATCACATGTACAATCACGCCAGTTGGTACCTTGCTTCCTTTTGCACACATCTTATTGTCCTCTAGTGTATGCATGCTTGAGATCATCCAAGCAGTTTCTCTTTATATTCATTATGCAGCACTCATCTGAAGTCTTTTAACATTTTATACCTCCTGTAGTCTGAGCCCGGCCTTAGCAGCTATGAGTCAACGTCAGCTTTAAAGGAAACAGGAGAACCCT